>LS487535.1:318390-353020 GCA_900490705.1 Pristionchus arcanus
AGTCTATATTCAAAGTTTTTGAATATCTATAACCGTTCCGTTGCTATAGCGAAAAAAGTGAAAATTCCACTGATCTTTGACCTTTTGTACTGGCCCAAATATTGATTTGCATGTAAAGTGAAATGGTCCAGGTTATTAAGCACCTTGAACAGTACCTAAAACAGCATTTTGCTGGGAACCGATATTTAACCCTGTACGGAGTCCACTCGAAATTGTCTGACTCTTACGCGAACGGGCTCATAAACATCCCACTCCCCATAAATTTATCTTGAAAGTATACCAAAATTCGTACAAGGAATAGGAGAAACAAATCATTCCCAGAACTCATGGGACACCCCAATAGTAATGACAAATTAGCACGAGCCTCTACCATTTTGAGTGCAAACTCGCCGGTCTGTCATACAAGAGTATGTGTAAAATGAGGAGAGGCGAATGCAGTTGTAAACGCTGCTCATAGATTATTATTTTTGCTAAATTAATCATTACAGCCCAGCAAATCGCAGCCGAGAAGCGTCATAAATACAAGCAGGCCAAAAAAAGAAGAGAGGAGAAAAGGTTTGTTAAATATTATTGATTTGTATGTTTGATTCAAGACGTTGTTCTGTCTTATCGAAATATCTCGCTCGATTCTATTCAATCATAGCCCATTTTCTCTTTTGAAAAACGCAATTCGTTCATTCAGAAAGGAAGGAGAATCAAATAATCAGGTTGCTGCAAAAATGTTGGCCAACAACGATCGGTGAGTTGGACTTACTTCTAGATACAAAGAAAAGTAAATTGAAAAGAGAAGGGTAAGTAATTAACTTCAGACACGTGGGATTGAGACAGCAAGCGATGGGAGAAGAAGGAGTTCTGGATAATAATAGTGTATTGTATACTGCTAGAGTGAGTACAATCAAGTATTTGATAGTGTGAAAAACTGACCAATTGTATCTATTAGTTCCTATTAGCAATCTAATGACTAATTGTAAATATTTAAAATTACAGACAACGTTTTAATATGTTGACGAAGGAATGATAATGAAAGTGAAGTAAATTACAGACTGGAGCTCGATCTAGAGATGGTTCAATTCCAACTATGATTGGATCTCGTTGTTCATCGATTGGTGGAACTCCAAATAGATCACGAGAAGGATCTCCAATGGAAGATGAACACATTGACGAAGGAATCAATTCAAATCAATTGTATGTTAATTTAAATGTGATCATCACATTCACTTGTAAATGGTATGTCATTTATTGCAGGAGTGTGAAGCTAATAGCGCAAAAAATGAGGGAACAGAAAGCGGAAGCGGATAGAAGAGAAGAGAAGAGAAGGGAGAAAGAGAAAAAGTAAGAAAAAAAATTCCAAATTCTTTTTATAAAATTGATTAGTGTTGTATTTGAGGAAGGATATTGGTACTCCTCTTCCACCTCCTCCCACTGAGAAGATGCGAATTAAACCAAAGGTCAGATATTCAAAGATTTCATTTTGCCCAAACGTCGACAGAGGGGAGATTAGAATAACATAGAAATTCTAATTATTCTGTCCTCTTAAAAAAAGGCTATGTCTCTTTTTGAAAATCAATATAGATATCGTGACCTCTTCTGGTTAGGACGTGAAACTCATTTATTTATAATAAAAAAATACGTTGAAGGTATGGACGAAGAATAATCGAGATCCTGGAATAGTGGATGATGTCCCACCATCGACTTCCAATCAAATAAGTTCAACTGTGAGAAGAGGAGGAGTTGGTTATAATGGAATGATGAGAGGAAGAGGACGAGGAGGAATGATTCCATCTGTCGGAATAACACGAACTTCCGTTAGTAGTTATATTATTGAGTATTTGATTGGAGAGAATAATAGATGTTGATTAAGGGTGCATCTTCATCGACGGTACCTAATGTATTGGATAACATCTTTGGAGAAATGGATCGAAATAACGGACCCCCCGAAATTCCGAAGATTAATAGAACAAAGAAGGATAGAATAATTCCTTCTGCTCCTATCAATAATCGTCTTAATATGACAAGAGATATGGATGTAATCGATATATCCGTGTCTTCCACCAGTGTGCCATCGAGTGAGTACATCTACTTGATTGATCCATACTCATATCTTATTCAGATCCCTACGAGAATCCAACTGAAAATGGAATGTATCGACCCGATGCTCCATTATCAGCAGGAGAAGATGGAAGAGAAACGAGAATTGAGTATAGAGGAGGAGATGATTTGGATGATATAATGAATGGAGGAAGACATTCGAGACGATCGATAACTCCAATTGATGCAAGAGGAGAAGATGAATTGGTTGATGTAATGGGAAATGATTCTCCTCGTTCCCTTCATTCTCTAATTGATGATGGAGATGCGGATATCATCTACAGTGCTCCTGCTAGTCCCGAGAAGTACGTTTACCCCCTCCCGCTCCTCCTCCCTTTCAGGGCTCGATTACTATGTAAAAAATGACGCATCCAGCCCACATTTGGATGATTTTTTTGCGGGTGTGGGAGGGAAAAAGCAAAACCAACCCTCATTTTGGCATTTTTGAAAATTTATGTAATCGACCCCTGCTCCCTTCTCTCTTTCTCTCGCTTAATTCGTATCAATGAGAGACTTCAACGTAGGCTACAGACATATATTTGTCAAACTAGAAAAAGGATGCAATACAAGCCGTCCTTCCTTTTAAATTCGATTCGTATTGTTTGAAAATGGGAGTGAGATGGGAGTAATAATGAGTGTGTTTGCAGTCCACAACCTCCTCCATCTGATATGGATGTGGTAGAATTGGATGAGAGTAATGGGTTAGTTACTTATTTTGACTATTTAAAATGTTGTTGTAATAATCCGTATAGAGGATGATAATGTGATAATTTGAGGGATACGAATGGCGACGGAATTCCTAATCCGATGAATACAATTAGAAGAGGGTGAGTTATTTAATCGCTATGATGAGATGCGTTATACTCGATCGCAAAATCGTCTTGATCTTTTTTAAAGCAAAAAATATTATATTTCCAGAGTGGAAAGACCAGTACAATTGACAGTGATGAAAGATCCCGTGAACAGAGAGAAGGCATCAACCGTTCGTTCCTTTTTTTATTGTTGATGGAAATCCGAATTTTATATTAATAATTTTGCTGCTAACAACTTCTTGATCATCTCATGTTCTTATTCATTATATTTTTGTATCTTTTCAGATATTGGCTAACATAGTCCAAAATATGTGGGACGACAGATTCGGAGAGATACTTTGGGCACTCGATTTGAAACTGACGAATGATCGAGTGAATTACTTCGATAGAAAAAAAAATCGTCTATTTATCATCGATGTAAGTGATCGATAGAGGAAAAGATTAGAATGATTTGATGATAGATGATAAATATTTAATATTTTAGTTACTCAAGAGTGATGAGGTTCCTTCTGATTCGTTCTTCAATGGTCTCCATGAGCTAATCAAATGGGATAACATTACTATGGATAAAGTAACAAGATGTCGACAATCGAAGATCGATATGTACTGGATGAATAACCGCTCCGCTGCTCATTTTGCTGCTGCTCCAGTATACGAAGAATTGGCAGAAGGGGTGACTATGAGAATGACTGCATTATCAGAGGCCATTCGACTGCACAAATTTAATTGGGTCTCCTTCCTTCTAATGGTTCGTTCGTCAATCACATTAAATATCTATGCCAGGGATTTAATGAAAACAGTCAAATATATTATTGGCTTATTTCTTTGATTGTTACAACATTGTTTACAGAAGGGAGCGATTGTGAACGAAGATGTTACATACGCGACATTCACTGGTTCAGTCATCGGTATGGCTATCCATATGGTTGCGTCGAGAAATCTCCCTGGGTAAGCCGAAGACAACCCATACTTTTCTTCGTTATCCTCCTAAATAGAACACAGAAAAAAGGGAAACTTATATCATGTAGTCTAGACTATCATGTGTCTTCCTAGAGTGTATGATCTTAGATAGTTTCGCATCTCTTCTAGTAGAAGGAATGCAACAAGTTTCGTGAGTGGGTAATAATAATTTTTTCAGAGTGGATCATCAGAACATTATTCGTATTCTTCTTTCATATGGAGCTGATAGACAGGATGCAATGAATAGTCTCATTAAACGGAGGAACAATGCAATTCAAGAGGATCCTTCATTGAGAGAACTTCATGCATTCAATACTCGATTTCCCTACTATGCTGATGTGAGTGAGAGAAATCACTTTTGTGATGTCGCAAGTTTCTAACATAAAAACTTGAGTTTCATTCAATCTACGATTGATATACATGAATTCTATATAATGTCAGCATAGGTTACACAATTCTTGATTTTGATTAAGCCAGTTGCAGATGGAAAAATTGCTCCGAAATGCTTGTAATTCCGTCGCAGAAACATTAAGAATGAAGATGGCTTCCGAAGACAAGTATTCTTTTTTTTTAAAAATAATTTATCTCGATTATTTTTTCGTCTTCAAATGTCTAATTTAATTTTTTTTTCAGGATTAAAGATCACTTCAAAGTGAATTGGATTAAAGAGACGGTCTGCTCCCTTCCTGATAAGAATTATCTCATTATTGATTTCGAACGTTATTACGACGAGGAAATGAGGGTGAGTATTTACGAAGAAGCGAAGAATATTTCCAAAATTAAAAAAGTGGCTTTCCGAAAAAAATTATTTTGCATATATCCTTGCTTGTCTGGTTTTCGTTCTGGAAATATCATTGTGGCAGTAATTGTGCTTTATTTATATGCACTGTTTTGTGTTATTGTGTTTGAAGAGAATAGATGGATTGATTGCAGAGGAATCAAAGTGGGAAGACGTTGATCTTTGCCGTTATCGTTGGTGTGGGAGAGGAAGATGTCGTCAATGCTCATACAAGGGTACCAATCCTAATTATATTTATTGTTAAGAAATACGGTATTGACGCATCTTCATCATTTTCACGTATTGCTGACTTTCTTTCTCTATCTAGCTATGGAAACGACACATAATTATAGGATCCAGACTTCTATCGTAAACATCAAATTGAACGACTTGAGACGCACTACACGAGAAGACCTCCCTTCATCCTAACACCCAATGTTAAACTCGAAGATGTGAGAAACAGTATTTATTTATACTAGTCAATTCATCCACAATTTTATAATTACTATCAGTCCTCGATAATACTAAATGGTTTTAGGATGAGCCCGAGCCGGATATTAACAGAGTGGAAATCGATCCAATCTATACTGGAGTCAATATTTTTATTATACCTCCAGCCCTCAATGAACGACTCTACACTCTAACCATCAATTTCGATCAGTCAATAGTTGACTTCCAGAAAATAATTTTTGGAGGGGTTAGTTTCGTTATTTATTCCATCGACTATTTTAGTTCTTTCGAGTATAGAATACATTTTGATTTAAGTATTGACATATATGAATGGTGGGAACTTCTTCGGTTTTTGGTCTATGCAACAATCGTTCTGAATGTGGAGGAGGTGGTGAATGAGAATGGCAGGGAGGGAATACTCTGCGAGTAACGGCTGGGCCAAAAAAACGAAGAAGTGCCGATTGGTGTTACACTTTACTGTCTTCACATAATCTCTACTCCATTAGTAGATCGCAGGGAGTGTACAGTGTAAGAGAGCACGTCAAATTCAATCGTAGAAGATAGTTAAAGAGGAAAAAAATGAAAAAAATACAATGTACCATTTCAGTTGGTTCAACTCTCAATGAAAAATGGAGATGTAAGCAAGGAGGGAATTGAGGGAGTTCTCGAAGAAATTCGAAGCGGATCCGTATCGAAATTCTATGAATTCATTGGAAATGATCCTGTTAATGAAATATCCATCTAGATTATGTGTATCTTTCTGCTTCCTCCTAATTTCCCATTCCTTTCCTTTCCTATCATCCGAATATCCTCATTACGCCACATTGTATTACATCGTTATATTGTGTTTCCAACGCAGATCTCTTTTTTTGTCAATGTTGTATTTATAGAAGTATTATAGTGCATTATGCAATATATGTGTAAAATAAGTAAGTATTGTCTGGATTACTGTAATCTAATAATGATCCTTCCCGATTGCTTGCCCCCCCCCCTCCTCCTTTCTTCCCTCATTGTCTGACACGTGTAGCTACTTTCAATTCAAATGACCCACGAGTTTTAGAAGATTCTTCGGAAGATTTTCTATTCGGATTAAAGAGACGGTCTGCTCCCTTCCTGATAAGAATTATCTCATTATTGATTTCGAACGTTATTACGACGAGGAAATGAGGGTGAGTATTTACGAAGAAGCGAAGAATATTTCCAAAATTAAAAAAGTGGCTTTCCGAAAAAAATTATTTTGCATATATCCTTGCTTGTCTGGTTTTCGTTCTGGAAATATCATTGTGGCAGTAATTGTGCTTTATTTATATGCACTGTTTTGTGTTATTGTGTTTGAAGAGAATAGATGGATTGATTGCAGAGGAATCAAAGTGGGAAGACGTTGATCTTTGCCGTTATCGTTGGTGTGGGAGAGGAAGATGTCGTCAATGCTCATACAAGGGTACCAATCCTAATTATATTTATTGTTAAGAAATACGGTATTGACGCATCTTCATCATTTTCACGTATTGCTGACTTTCTTTCTCTATCTAGCTATGGAAACGACACATAATTATAGGATCCAGACTTCTATCGTAAACATCAAATTGAACGACTTGAGACGCACTACACGAGAAGACCTCCCTTCATCCTAACACCCAATGTTAAACTCGAAGATGTGAGAAACAGTATTTATTTATACTAGTCAATTCATCCACAATTTTATAATTACTATCAGTCCTCGATAATACTAAATGGTTTTAGGATGAGCCCGAGCCGGATATTAACAGAGTGGAAATCGATCCAATCTATACTGGAGTCAATATTTTTATTATACCTCCAGCCCTCAATGAACGACTCTACACTCTAACCATCAATTTCGATCAGTCAATAGTTGACTTCCAGAAAATAATTTTTGGAGGGGTTAGTTTCGTTATTTATTCCATCGACTATTTTAGTTCTTTCGAGTATAGAATACATTTTGATTTAAGTATTGACATATATGAATGGTGGGAACTTCTTCGGTTTTTGGTCTATGCAACAATCGTTCTGAATGTGGAGGAGGTGGTGAATGAGAATGGCAGGGAGGGAATACTCAGCGAGTAACGGCTGGGCCAAAAAAACGAAGAAGTGCCGATTGGTGTTACACTTTACTGTCTTCACATAATCTCTACTCCATTAGTAGATCGCAGGGAGTGTACAGTGTAAGAGAGCACGTCAAATTCAATCGTAGAAGATAGTTAAAGAGGAAAAAAATGAAAAAAATACAATGTACCATTTCAGTTGGTTCAACTCTCAATGAAAAATGGAGATGTAAGCAAGGAGGGAATTGAGGGAGTTCTCGAAGAAATTCGAAGCGGATCCGTATCGAAATTCTATGAATTCATTGGAAATGATCCTGTTAATGAAATATCCATCTAGATTATGTGTATCTTTCTGCTTCCTCCTAATTTCCCATTCCTTTCCTTTCCTATCATCCGAATATCCTCATTACGCCACATTGTATTACATCGTTATATTGTGTTTCCAACGCAGATCTCTTTTTTTGTCAATGTTGTATTTATAGAAGTATTATAGTGCATTATGCAATATATGTGTAAAATAAGTAAGTATTGTCTGGATTACTGTAATCTAATAATGATCCTTCCCGATTGCTTGCCCCCCCCCCTCCTCCTTTCTTCCCTCATTGTCTGACACGTGTAGCTACTTTCAATACAAATGACCCACGAGTTTTAGAAGATTCTTCGGAAGATTTTCTATTCTTTTTGTTCGGCAGTTGTTATATTGTATCTCTTTCTTTCTCACGAGATAAAGTGTGACCTCAGTTGATCTCTCTCTCTCTCTCTCTCTCTCTCTCTCTTTCTCTTCTCTCATCATCTAACAAGAGGTCTGGCTTCTCCTCTCTGATCCCTCTATCTCTCCTCCTCCTCTTTTTCTTTCTAGCTTCCTCCCTCCTCCTCCCTTCTCCCTTCCCCCTCTCCCTCCTTCAGTTTTTGTGAGTCCTCCCATCTGAACTCCCTCCCCCTCCTCTTGTCTACCTTCTTCCTTCCTCCTTCTCTCATCTCACGTTCTTCTCTCCTCCCATTCATCCCATCATGGAATCATCATCGTCATCATCAAAAGGTGAAAGGACATTCCCTCATCGTTTGTTGACTGGCAGAAGTGTGATTATTCTTATCAAAATACTCTTTCTCTCCTCTATCTCTTAACGGTTGAGTGTACTCTGATCAAGTTTACGACTATAAAAGAGTGTGCAGAAATAATGGAGATAAGAGATGGTTCTCTATTTATAATACGGTAGGCAAATGGTTAGGGAAATATCTGAATGCCCTTTGGTGACCTAAAGTGACCATTATTTGACCTCTTCTCTCTTCCTTCTCGAACAGTCTTCTCTCCCCCCTCCCTCCTTCCTTCTCCCTATCCCATCTGTCTCTATAGTGCGTCCTATTCCTCATCTAGACACCCTCTCCTCTCCTTCTGTCTCTCCTCTCCCCCTTTTCATTCATTCATTCATTTCTTGCACTTGCAACATCTCCCTTCTTCTTTACTCTTCTATACGTTTTTTTCTCCATCATCACATCTCTTCTGTTCATTCTTCTATCCACTTTCCACAATCGTTTTCCTCTCTTTTCTTCTTTTCCTTTCATCTTCATGAGTTCTGGCGCTCAACCCATTGCTCCATCTCTATTTTCTCTTCTTGAGACCTAATAACCCCTTCCTTCTTCTTCTTTTGGGACGAAGATTGAGATGGAATGAGACGGACCTTCCCTTTCTCTTCTCAATCAATAATCTCATCAGATTCAATGGCTCATCATGGAGAGACTCCTTCCTTCTGGCAGACTGCCAAGTCATTCTTCTTCCCTTCTCAAATAACTCTATCCAAGACTCATCACAAGACCACCAAGACTGGTAAGTTATCATGTAGGTAATCATCTATCTAGAGATGCAGTCACAGTAAGGGACAAGGATGATCCCTCCCTTCCTTCCCTCTAATCATTCTTCCCTTTAAGATGAGACCCGTCGTCCTTCTCCTCCTCACGTGGATAAGATGTACATGTACAGCTTCGGATCGATCAATATGCCCTGAGGGGAAGTGACCTACCTCATCTCTCTCTCTCTCCCTTCATCTACTCCTTCTCTTAATTCTCCTTGACGGGTCATCGTCATCTCTCTGACCTCACTGCTCCATTAATAGTATCTCATATTGTACTCAGTACACGGATAGAATTGATCACTAAGTGAACTCTTTTCTCACTACTCTTTTATTGTTTCATGTTATGGATAAATGAGTAATGAGTATAACTGGTCATGAGTATCAAGAAGGATTAAAGAGGGAGAGAGATGGACTATACCCCTCCCTCCCTCCCTCCCTCGCTTCTCTTCCCCTCTATGGTCAGTCATATCTGCATTCAATGATCCAATCCATTCTATTCACTTTTCTCCTATTGGTCCCTTCCAGAGGTGAGATACGTCATTTATTTCTCATCTTTTGTTTATTGTCCCCCTGCAGCCTCCTCCATTGTGTTCTATGGACCAATGTCGTGTTATCCACTCATTACTCTTCTCTTCTTCTTTCTTCCTCCTTCAATTGATTGAGGGGATCAATTCAGGACTTCTTCTTCCATCTTCATATCAATCATCACTCCAATCATCTCTATATCTTCGTGATCTTCTTCCATCTCGTTTCAATTCTCTCGCTCCTCAATCAATAATTCGACCTGCCAGTCAAGCTGAGATGTCTCCTTATTCATATCAATCATCTATAATGTACGGTAAGACTCCAGCAGTACCGTATCCCTCAGTGTACAGTATGCCTTGGTTGGCACCTCAACCTCTTACTCAAGATGATCTTCACTTTCTTATGTTGATGACTTCCATTCCTATTCAAAGACCCTCTCCCTATCCCTACTATCTCCCCTATCAAAAGAAAAGACGACTGTAGACCATTCCCCTCTCCCTCTCCTTCCCTTCCCTCTTTCATTGTTGTACATACTGGGTTCAACTCTTGCGTGCAATCACTAGACTCCATATCAGTTCAGAGTACCACAATTTATCGGACCCCTTTCCATTTGAATAAATAATCTATACACAATCTGTATTATGAACATGCGAATGTATATGGTGATACCCATAAAAAGTGGGGATGCAAAGAGATAACGAAAGGAGGGGGAAGGGTCGGGAGGGGAGGGAACTATCTCCATTGTACTCCTCAATCATCCTCTCCTGCAGGCAGATTATCCTTGAGAAGACAATCGAATCTGATTCGAATCTCAGTGTTCGATGCATTCTCAGTCACTGTAGAGAAAACCTGAAAGAGAGGAGATAGAGAAAGGAAGAACAGAAAAAGAGTACTCTTTATCAATAAGAGTTCACATGGAGTTGTAGCCTATTCTCCTTGTTGACGTTCTCATCACTCTACTCTTGGATGCTCTGTCCTACTTGCACAATGAACACTATCCTATTTTGATCTATATTCCTCTTCTCACCTTGATATGAACAGCTTCGAGTCCTCCTCTAATGGCTCCAGCCAGGAGTTGAGAATAATTGAGAGCCGATAGAGACTGGGGCACCTACAGTAATCTCAATCTACAGTATCCAACAATAGACTCAAGTTTTTGCTCGTCTCTGCACTATTCATACAAATGGCATCGATCTATCACTTTCTCTATTCCATTCATTGAGTAGGCTGATCCCCTTCCCTCTCTCTCTTTAATTCGAGTCTCTCTTCTATTCATACCTCGACCAATTCCATGAGGGGATTATTATCCAGAATCAATGAGAATTCCTTGTCTCCCGATGACCAATTCGACACTGAAGCAGACACTCCCAAATACATCGGAATTACCTTAATACATATCATTTTCCCTTTTTATTAGTGTACTTTTCTCTTGTGTTGTCTAACTGGCAAGTCTTTCACAATAAGGAACTATCATTATAGGACGCATCGCCCACACTACTTTTCAATTCTCAATCTTTTCTAATTCCTTCCTTCCTTCTATTCCTCCTTCTTTCTTCTTCCTCTTACATCTCTAGCAAGTGTCTCAGCCATCTGTTTGCAATCAGTACATCGAGATACATTGGTCCTCTTGGAAAGGAAATCATCCGCCAATCGAGTACCCATATTCCATCCCATCTGAAGGAACACTTTGAAATCACTCTTATTTTCTTCACTCACCTTATCCAATTGAGTATTAACTTGATTGACATCATCATAATCTTTGATCATATCAGCAACGAGAGCTCCATATGTTAGAGAGAATAACTCACCACTCATCTCAATTATTCAATATTATAAACATTGTAGACAGATCAAAATAAATCCAATTATCTAATCGTACCCTCTTTCCATCGAAGAGAACTTTGCCTTGTTTCGCCATCTGAAAAAAGACGAGGTAAACGAGATGGTAATAGAGACGAGGCAAAAGATAAAGTAACTCGAGAATAACGAGTTGCCCAAACAATCGATTCCCTGCTATGAGACGATCGTTTATCCAAATGTCGATGCAAACAATAAATAAACAAAGAAGAGAGAAACCATCAATTGCATTGAAAAATGAGTGGAATTTGTAATGAATAAAAATATTGGTTAAACGAAGAGGTGATCTTCACTCAGGATTGACGTGGGACTACAATACACGATGAAAAGGGGGAGATCTTGATTGGAAGGGAAGGATGGAAGGAGGGAGAAGGGAGGAGAGAGGAGACAATCTAATCAGAATGGGATCGAGATCGATGTCTGGAAGGAGAAGGAGAATGAGATCTCCTTCTACTCTTACTACTCTTCTTCTTCCTATCACTCCTATCATCATCAGACGAATCTCCCTTATCGTGCTTTCTCTTCTTCTTCTTATTTCTCATTTCACCCTCCGATTCCGAATCTCTCTGTAATCATCTCATTATTTCACTAGATTAAGAGGATCAGTCCTTACCCTATCCTTCTTCTTCTTTTCTTTCTTCTTCTTCTTTCCATCCTTATGATGACTGCTTTCCTCACCCGTTCCCTTTGCGAATTCTTTGAATAATGTTTCTCTTTCTTCCTCTGATCCGATGGCCTCAATCACAATCATTCTTCTTCTATCTCCCTTTCCATCTCTCTTACCTTGAATGATGATTCCTTCTCAATCTTACTTCTTACACTACTCCATTCCGTATCTGCTTCGATCGGAGGTTGAATTGTTCTGGAATACACTCATCACTCTACCGTACTCTTTCTCTTCTACCGTACCTCAGTAAATTTCTGAATTCGCTATCGATTCTTCTCTTCTTCCTAAGTTCTTCTCTCTCCATTTCCTTCTCTTTACTCTCTGCTTTCTCCACAAATGAATTGTAACACAACTTGAGATTACCCATATCCACCTGAATCAATCAAACTATTTCTCAATCAATTAATATCTACCGTACCCTCTTTCCCTTCTCATCCTGATGGACCCACGAGACCAATTCATCGAATGTCGTGTTCACTTCGATCGATTTTCCCTGTGCCGCAAGTATCTCCTTGATTATCTTTCTGTCGTTACCGTATTGTTCCTGAAATTGAATGAACTCTCCTTCCTCCTCTTCTTTCCCTTTCCTACCTTGAGATCTTCAACATAGAATTTGAATAGATCAAGAGGAGTGGATCCACTCTGATGGAGCATCGTATCGAATCGAGTATCAGAAGCAATTGTTGTGTATAGAGTTGACCATAGAGATACCGACGTCAGATCTCCTATAATCAATCCATTTTCTTCAATTCGAGACTCTTCTTTCCTTACCCTTATCATGTAATTCCTTGAGTAGTAACTGGAATGCTTCTCTTGTCTTTCTTTCCTGCCTCTTTCCTCTCTTCTCTTCATTCAATTTTTCTTCATCATATTGCTTCTCCAGATTCTTGATGTGTTTCTCGAATACGATGAGGGCGTCCATTTTATCCATGCCTGAAAAAGGGAATCAGTCAAGGCAGAGAATGACAAGAAATGAAAAAGAAAGTGGACTCACTCTGGAGTGTATCATCAGCAGCAAATTCGGAGTTCTCAATGAGTAGTCTCTGTGCCTGAGCCCATGTCGTCCGATACGATATATCTGTCATATTCTCCAGAATATCGTTCAGTGCCTCAAGAGAATACATTCACAATAATAATATAATACATATAATGTAACGGATACCTGTACATTCCTCTTAGCAATCTCATTCTTCTCAGCCTCGTCCTTCTTCGTCACAGTCATATGTGTCTCTCTGCAACCAATTAATCCATATTTATACTTATCCCACCTCTCGATTTTCCACTTTCACTTACCTGAAGATTTCCCTCCTATCATCCTCAGCAACAGCCTTCCAGATTGGTTCGGATGCGAATATTTCCTCTGCCCTCCTGTACTGTAATCCACTGTTCTTCAGTTTCGGATGTGCCAACAGCCAAGTTTCGAGATCTTCCTTCGCTTTCTTCACTGCCATACGCTTCTCATCCTGAAAAAATATAAAATTAAATAAATAAAAAATATTCAAAAACAAAAAATAAATACAAAAAAATTTTATGTTTGACCTAACTCAACACCCCCTAGTATCGCAAACTGAACGAAGATTTTTCGTATTTTTCTCTGAATTTTTGTTTGCTTATTTTACTAAAATTATTAGTTATATTTGCGTAATTATTGTTGCAATCGGTGCTCCATCCAGATGTCTTCCTTTGTCACTCGTTCGGAACGGGCGGGAAACATCTTCTTCCGTATTACCGCACTTATCAGATCGGGACAATTGCAATGGGCAGATCGGCCCGCTTGGTTAGTATTATTTTCTTATTTTAACATATTTAATTATTATTATAGGTACGATGTGTACGTTGCCCATCCTCCTCTCACTCCTCACGATTGGAATGTTCAACTGCCGAAGTGCAATGAGCCCGTAAAGAAGATCTTCTATGAAGAGGATATCGTCAGAGCGTTAGTTACATTTTTTAATGCTTACAACAATACACGTTGTAGTCAATTCTACAAGAATCATCGCAACGTCGGTCATGTTAGTATGGATAAAGAGGGCGATTCCATCTCACAGCAATTCATCAATGAGTATCAGGCACTTAGCAAGGTTGCTTCCCTGCTCTCTTTCTATCTCCGTTGCTAATATTTATAGGAAGAACCGAATCTTTCAATGGAGGAAATGTTCGCTAAAACGGAGAAGAGATTGGCAGATGTTGGCCTCTATCTGAGACGTCAGCCAAAGAAGGAATCGACTGAGGAAATAAAGAAAGCATCGACTGAGGAGAGCAATACTAGTGGAAATCAGTGAATGGAGCATATTCCATCTCATTCAGATCTCGTTGTTATTTAAATAGCTATTGTTTTGTTATTTAGTTCAACTGTTAGTAGATGAATGAAGTGAATTCTTACTCTCTCTTCCTTCTGTTTCTGGACTTTCCACGCATTGAACAATTGCTTCTTCTCCGAAACTTTTGAGAGGATACGGAATCTAGAAATTGATTTGTGATTAATATACCAATGTTTAACTTACCTTGGATCGGATTGGATGAATGGAACGGCTTTGTCCCAATTGCACGTTGCCGTGATCTTCCCATCCTTGTACTGAAATGACCCTTGAATCATTCCAAAGCATCTATCATACCTTGTCCCTCAATAATTCAGTGAATCGATCGGCCTGTCTCTTCTTCAATTCAACTTCAGGATCCACCATAGGAACATCGGAGAGAGTGGCAACCTAAAAGGAAAAATGTCCATCCAGTTCAGTCTTAGAATTTTCATAACTTGTTCACTAAAAATAAACGTACACTGATGGTGTTATCCTTGGGAAGGGAAGCAAGAGTGGCTGCCATTGCTCTCTCCAATTCAGATTGACCTCCTTCCTCTTTCACTTCTTTCTTCACTTCTTCCTTCTTCTCTCCAGATGCTTCAATTGATTATTGTACATAATCAGACAGGGAGATGATATTGCACTAACGAGTAGTAGGAGTGAATCCCTCTGGTACAGTCCAGGTCGTCTCTTTAGTGGAGGAATTGTAGTAATACTTCTTTCCCTCTGCTGTCGTATACTCTTTCCATGTTCCACTTCCAGAGGATGAAGCGGCTCCCTTCTACAAGAACAACTATTTTGCATTGTGTTTACTTCACAATCCTTGCTTTTAATAAACTGTATAATAATATATACTAAATAACATATAAGTAATTATTTCTAACCTCAGCAGGAGTCTTGAGCTCATCGGGTTTCGTCCACACACTCTGACGAGTATTCTGCAACAAAACGAAGTCATCTTGGTAATCAATTGAATGACTATAAATACATACTGAGGTTGCTTGAATCTCCTGGATAACTCACAGTATTATAATAGTATACTCGTCCATCTTCATGTTTGTGTTCAGTCCATCCTCCAGCAGGAGAAGGAGAGGCTGCTGCTCCATCTACTCCCATTCCAGGTGGAACCAGCATAGGACGAGGAAGAGCTTGCATTCCCAATAGAGCTGCTCCCGGTTGGGGTACTCCCACCACTGCAAACATCCCTGACTCGAGGTACTACTTCTAATCAATTATGCCCATTTACATACA
The DNA here is from genome assembly GCA_900490705.1 of Pristionchus arcanus. Classification (NCBI taxonomy): domain Eukaryota; kingdom Metazoa; phylum Nematoda; class Chromadorea; order Rhabditida; family Neodiplogasteridae; genus Pristionchus; species Pristionchus arcanus. Next base: position 333,992 of record LS487535.1, read on the forward strand.
TGACCATTTACATTCTAATAGAACGGGACGATACTCATGCAAATCAAAGGGCATAAATAGTTCACCTCTTCCAAGAGGATTGAGTGCTGCTTGTGCTGCGGCGAGTTGTGCAGCATAGAGGGGATTGATCACACCCATCCCATGAGGATAGGGGAACATTCTGAGAATGGAATATTCATTTGAGATGAAACCATCGAATATTAGAAGGACACGACTATCGATCAAGAAAACTTTAAGATATAATATATGTTGCTGCAGCAATTTCAACTAAGAAGCGAGACGGAAGAAGCATTCCCAGTGGGTTGATTATGAGAGATACAAGAGATGCACGATCACTACAACCAAATAATGTTAAATATCTTTCATCGAGTTCAACGAATTGGATGTGGTACTAAATGAGAATTTTATAGAAACAGTTTATTCACTTCATTAACAACGAGCTAAGCAAAATAGTACTAATGTAACATGGAAAACTATCTTGCAAGTGAGAATGAATACCAGAAGAGATCAAAGTGGAGGCGGGTTTAAAAGGCGACAATGAATGAGAAAGTATCACCAGATAAGCGAATAACGAAAATTACACCTTACAATAAAATGAAGGCTTCGACCGAAGCATGTATAACCGTAATGAGTGGCATAAGCGCAAAAGATAGATATGTCCAATAAATATTAACAGAAACCGAATATCACCGGATTAATCTTCGAAGCAACCACTGAGAAAATCCGCCGTATTCACACCGTAGTCAGCAAGTCGACTCAAGTTTGACAGTTCTCTTTCCTTCTCGAAAATGCACTCCTCATCCATCGTTTCCACTGTAGGATCACACTGAAGAACATATAAAAATTAATTCGTGTCTAGATAACAATCACAAAAACAAAATAATCAACAGAGGAAATTGACACTAACCTTTTTGTATAGTTTATTATTGAATAGATCTTCCATAACTTCTTGGACTTGCTTCAGTGTATGTGCCTTGATCACATTTGGAGCTTGCTTGTAGTACTCTTCCACGGTGAAAGATGGTGATCGATAAGTGAGGAGACCACGAGAGATCATACGGTACATCAACGACGATGGAGATAAACGACCACCCTTCAATGCACATCTCACTAATGCATTTTTAATTTGTGTTCGCATGAATAATGTGCGAAGATAGTTTCATTGAAGTGGATAAATTAACTCACTTTATCCGTCACAAACTTCCTCATCACTGAATTTCCAGATGAAGCTGCGGTATTTCTTCCAGTGATAGGCACAAATCGCATTGCAGTTGGATTTCCAGGAACTCGATTTCCATTGACGGAAGGAGAAGGAGATCCCATTGTACTTTTATCCTGAATATCAACATATTTCATAGATCATGAGGAAAGAATATTTATCCATCTTTATTTTTAATCTTGTACATGATATGAAAAAGTTGACAAATCCGATATTTAAAAAAAACAACAAATTTTGTAGTTGGTCGTTAATTGTATAACGGAAGTTAACTCACTTTAGGAAGCATAACATTTGGACTTCTGGCATATGCCACATTTTGCTGCGAGTGCTTGTTTACGATCTGCTTTATCATAGAAGTTACGGCTTCCATTCGAGCCTCCAAACGTCCGAGTGATCTATAATTCATTATTTATCACAATGCTCTAGAAATAGTAATAACTAGTATTTGTAGTCTCCTAATAAGAATTAATGCAAAAAAAATCTTTAGTTCTCTGGGTATTTCTAAGGATCAATGTGCACAAGAATGCTGAAACATCACATGAAGGGTAAACTAAAGCGATGGGAAAAAAATACCTTCTGAGATTTGGAAGTGCTTTGACACAATCATTACAGACTTCGTTGTTCACTTTGTCAGGTCGGCGTCGAATGATAGTAGAAGAGGATTGAACAGGTGTTGGATTCGTAAGTCGAGGAACTGTTACTGAAATTTAGTAATCGAAATGCACTAATAAATATGTGTTCTCAGTCTCATCATATTTAATATTTTCAAGAATTACTAACCTGCTGGCTTGATGAAAACTCGTTTAGCATTATTTGCATAAACTGGAGGGCCAGCTGAAAAAGTGGGCTCAGGAAGAAGACCAGCTAGAGCTGTCGCCAAGTTAGTGGGAGCAGCTGGAAAAAAACATTTATAAGTGAGACAATGTTTGTTGCAAATCATAAATGGATAAGGAAAATATCATATTATGATCAGGATTTCAGCTCAAATGCTTAATGAACATGAACTGATTTCATATATCGTGTTAATAGAATAGTATACCTGGTACACTCGATGTGGTCGGTTTCGAATAGGACCCATTTGAAGGAGGACCACCAACCTGAATGTGAATAACGTTTTTCAACAAAAACTAGTTTTTTTAAATAGACTTATCCAGTAGTCGAACCATATACGTGCTAACAATTGTTCAAATTGATACATACGAACAAAAAATAAATACGAACCTTTTTGAAAGCTAATTGTTTAGGAGCACCCGTTGCCGTTTTCCACATAATAGAACCTCCACCTTGAAAAAATAATTTTGCTGAGAACATTGCATGATAGACTAACAGATTTTGTTACACAGAACACAGCTTGATAGAGAATAGACGCAATAATGAACAAACCGGTAGCAGAAGTGCGTGCAACTTTCTTAAGAGGAGGAGGTCCCCCGTTATCCTCTTCATCTTCATCTTCGAACCCTTCTTCTTTATCGGAGAATGAACTGTCTGAAACGCGACATTTATGAATTCCACCCATACGATACACCACAACATACCGAGAATTGGAGCATCGTCGTCATCAATCGATCTCTTCTTTCCATTTACAGTCATTGATTTTTGGGTAGTACTTTCAACAGACGACTGTTTCTGCTCGAGTGATGTTCTTCGCAAAGAGCTGAAAGATCATGGTAACGGGTACTGTACTATTCGAAAAGATAACTGACCGCCGAGGGCACACTTCCGAAGCAACGTCAACGCTCATTGAAGGTAGATTTGAAATAAAGTCGATGCGTCCACGCTCGATTACAGTTATGTGGCGTCCACATGATTTGCTACGGTAACCGAAGATATACTGTAGCGTCTCCCCTGAATAAGGGACAAACGCGGTGGGACCATTGGAAATGGTGGGAAAGAGGCAACCGCAATGTTACCGTACCCTTAGTCGGAGCCGTCGAGACACTTCGCGTGTGTCAGTGACTATTACAAACTGTCGAAAAAATGCGTTGGAAATTTTGGCGATATCGTGTGGTTGTTTTGCTTGCTTTGTTTTTCACAATGCCGTATTATTTTAGGTGATTTTTATCATACTTTTAATTTTCAGCGATGGCATCCACCGGCAACTCAGTTCCCGGAGTAAGCCGAAATGTGACGGAGGTTTTTCTGCTTCTGCGAAGTAATGCCCAGCAGGATTTCGCTTTTCGGGATCGAAAAGGAAGAAATTCTAAGGTGCGATTCGGAAGTTTGAAAGGTAAGCGGGTGTTCGCGGAGTTTCTCAGTGGATATTGTTCTTCAGAAGAAGAAATGAGTCTGGTGAGTCTTGAGGAAGGTGGCGAACACGCAGACACCAGCTATGAACAACCAATGTGGATCCATACTGCAGATGAAGTAGAGTTCGAGATGAGCAGGTATTATTCTGTATCTGATTATAGAGAAAGTCTTCTCTTCTTCCAGAATCAAGAGTAAAATCAGCGAATTATCGGTTGCGCAGCAGAAACACCTTTCGCGGACGTCATTCGGAGACGATAAATTAGAAGAAATGGAAGAAAAGAGAATCGAGTCCCTGACTGATCAGATAACTAAGATGATCTCACATGCACATCGATTAGGAAGGTGGGTAGTCTTACTTCTTTCACAATTTCAAGATTTTGGAAAGAAAACAGTTGGATGGCAACAGATGCTTGTAAGAATAATACAAATCCTTAAAATGAGTCGTGTTAACTTGCAGTGGAATCGAAACGGATAGTCCTCCTCGAGAAAATGGAAGTGAGCATCGATTGCGAAAGAATGTCTCCAGCGCATTGCTATTCTCTTTGTCACAAATCACTGCGGAACTCAAGAAGCACCAGACATCATATCTTGCAAGAATCCGAAAGCGATCGCAGGTTAGTATGAGGGGCCATGCCAGACCAAAGGTTGATCCAACAAGGAATTTCAATTGTATCAGTTAATCTTGAGTGAACTTTTTATTTTGTTTCAAGCTCTGAATAGAAAACATGTCATTGAATATAATTGCAGAACGTGGACGACTTCTTGATAGCGGGATTGGGTGGGGATACATCTCATGAATTGTCCCTTCTCGATGCTGCACCCGATCAGGAATATTCGATGGCTGAACTACAGATGATCATGAATAACGAATCGATCGTTCATGAGAGGGAGAAGGAGGTACGGGATATGAATCATATTACTTCCGGACTGATTTATATTAATTGACGCAAGCTCGAGTTAAGGTAGTTATTTGATCACTGTATTGCAGGTGTTGGCGGTGAACCAAAGTATCGTGGAATTGAACAGTCTGTTCAAGGATCTATCTGCAATGGTAGTAGAGCAAGGGACTATTCTGGATAGAATTGATCACAATATCGAGCACACGAGTATCAGAGTGTCGAAGGCATTGGATAGTGTACAATCAGCATATAGAGCACAGAAGGGAGATAAGAAGATGCAGTGCATCATGTGTCTAGCCATTGCTATTATAGTACTTCTACTTCTATTGATAGCAACCAAGTTTTAGTTTTTATTCGTATTGTACAGATAGATTACAGATGTATTTACTAGGGTTGCAAGTTCAATACCAATAGTATTGCATGCCCTTCCCTCCCTGACTCCGCCCCTGCAATACTCTCGCAAGGGAGAGGGAGAGATGGGAAGAGGGTGCAATACTCTCGCACTCTTGCAATAGTATTGCAAAACTGCAATACTCCCGCACCCTCTTCCTCTCTTGGAGGCGAGAGGAGGGGAGATGGGAAGGGGATGCAATACTATTGCAAGAGTGCGAGAGTATTGCACCCTCTTCCCATCTCTCCCTCTCCTTGCGAGAGTATTGCAGGGGCGGAGTCAGGGAGGGAAGGGCATGCAATACTATTGATCTCGGTATTGAATCGACAACCCTAGTATTTACATTCCACTAATTAGACGAATATTTATTCACTAACATTTCTTTCGTGCCGCTCGTTTTAATGATAACGGGTATGCTTTAGACGATATGAATAAACATATTGTTTTTTTTTAAATTCTCGCATTGGCTTCTACTCAGTTGCATGTACTGATGGACATTACATTCTTTACAATTAGTTGGACCATTTCGTTTCAATCGCTCTCCCATTGTTCCGATTGATCCATTAATCTATGGTCAATCTCCGATTCGCACAAAAATCACGTCTGCTTCACATTTGCATTCCTTCGCACGCCCATTCTTATTCATTACGTGCGCAATACTCAGCGTAGTCATGACTAGTCACTTTCCATCCAAAGTCTTCATACGAGTCGTTGGCTCAGCGGAGACAGGTCTCTTTTAATTTTCCAGTTTCCTCTCGATCTTTAATCACATGTTTTTACTGTCTATGATCTAGTCGGAATCGCAATGATCTCTTTCTATAGTGGTGATTATTGTCTAGTCGGAAATCGGAACAAATGAGGTCCAGTTTCCATCACAATCTGTGCGTATGAATGCGTATTCTGTCTACCATTTCTTATCGAATACATGAATGTCATATCTTCTCAATTATGACTAATAATTATTCCGTGACCAACTATTCTCATCTACAGTATCCTCACGCATTCTTATTTCTTGGATGATTTTTACCCACGGTCCAATCACAAGTTCTCACACATCTTTCACACAAATTTGTTATCGTAAATCATTCCCATGGACTATTCCCTCAATTCCAATTCTTGAGAGAAGTGCCTCCGTTCCCTTGATTCTTGATCTAACCTCCTCTCCTACTCTCTAATCGATTCCCATCTTCTGTGATATGGTGTGTTAGAGTGTAGTCAAGTACTCCTCTACCCCGTCCTTCCCTCTCTTTTCTTCTTTTTCATCTCTCAATCGCACGTTTTCTACCCGTGCCATCGCAGGTTGGATCTGTGCTCCTCCCTCCTCCTCTTCCCCTTCCCCTTCCCCATCCTCCCCTAAATCGGAGGTTCTCTCTTCATCCCCCTCCCCTTCCTTTCCTCTAGATACTTCCCTTTCTGCCCTCTGCATATCACTTGGAAGCATCTCCATTCAAGTAGGTCACCGTCCCTTTCTTCTTCTAGTCTCATCTTTCCACTCGGTTCACCCTTTCCCCCCCCCCCCCTTCCCTCTCTCTCATCGAACCCCCATCTCTTTCTCTCTAGATACTCTTATCGATAACAGAGTATCTCCATATCAGTCTCACTTCTCTCTCTCTCTCTCTCTCTCTCTCTCTCTCTCTCTCTCTCTCTCTCTCTCTCTCTCTCTCTCTCTCTCTCTCTCTCTCTCTCTCTCTCTCTCTCTCTCTCTCTCTCTCTCTCTCTCTCTCTCTCTCTCTCTCTCTCTCTCTCTCTCTCTCTCTCTCTCTCTCTCTCTCTCTCTCTCTCTCTCTCTCTCTCTCTCTCTCTCTCTCTCTCTCTCTCTCTCTCTCTCTCTCTCTCTCTCTCTCTCTCTCTCTCTCTCTCTCTCTCTCTCTCTCTCTCTCTCTCTCTCTCTCTCTCTCTCTCTCTCTCTCTCTCTCTCTCTCTCTCTCTCTCTCTCTCTCTCTCTCTCTCTCTCTCTCTCTCTCTCTCTCTCTCTCTCTCTCTCTCTCTCTCTCTCTCTCTCTCTCTCTCTCTCTCTCTCTCTCTCTCTCTCTCTCTCTCTCTCTCTCTCTCTCTCTCTCTCTCTCTCTCTCTCTCTCTCTCTCTCTCTCTCTCTCTCTCTCTCTCTCTCTCTCTCTCTCTCTCTCTCTCTCTCTCTCTCTCTCTCTCTCTCTCTCTCTCTCTCTCTCTCTCTCTCTCTCTCTCTCTCTCTCTCTCTCTCTCTCTCTCTCTCTCTCTCTCCCGATCCGCGAACCTCCAGGTATTCCTCTCCCCCCTCTCCCTTCCCCTTCTGATCCCTCTCCTCTCTTCAGGAAGAATGATCTCCGTACAATGAATGGATCAGCCACTCCTAACTCTCGTCCCAATGCATACGCTGACGAAGGATTCGCTGCCAGACTCAAGAATGAACACAGAGATGTAAGGGAGGAACTATCCTTGAGGGAGGGACTATTTCCCGGTCGCAGATCCTGATCATCTACGGCTCTCAAACGGGAACGGCTGAGGAATTGAGTGGACGACTCTCGAAGAATTTCACTCGATACGGAAGAAAGTCATTGGTGCTCGATCCTGAAGAAGTGGAGGAGGATGAATGGAATAAATTGGCTGGTGAGATATGAGTACTTCTAGATATTAACGAGATGATGAAAATGTATCAGTAAATGCTTGTGAAATGCATTCCCTGATTGGAAAGGGGTTAGGTGCAAGATTGTGAATGATTGTGTCTCATCGTCAGAACTTGACTCTCATCTTCTCGTTTTGTGCATGGCCACGTATGGAGAGGGAGATCCCACTGATAATGCACAGAAGTTCATTGAATGGATCAAGACTACCGATGCTAATCTGTCCAAGCTCAAGTTCGCTGTGAGTCCCCTTCCCTTCCCTCCCCTCTCCTTCCCTCCCTCTCTCCTCTCCCTCATCTCCTTCCCTTGCAGGTCTTCGGTCTGGGTAACAAGACATACGAGCATTACAATGAGATTGGAAAGATCTGTGATAGAAGATTGGAGGAATTGGGAGCGAAGAGAGTTATCGAATTGGGAATGGGAGATGATGATGCTAATCTCGAAGAAGACTTCTGCAAGTGAGTACAGTAGGAGAAGGGTGGAGATACGGTAGGAGAGTATCAATCGAGCAGTGATTTGTTTAGTAGTGTTGTGATCGCTCTCTGTTCTTACACGTGGAAGACAAAGAGAGTGGTGTCACTTATCAGAGAGAGAGAGAGAGAGAGAAAGAGCTTGGATAGATCTCGCTGTCTTGCATTGCATGGAATGATGTCATCGATGACGACGTCTGCTTTTCCATCCATGAACCTTTGATTATCAAGAGAGTTAAGAGGCTCAAAGTTTTGATCGTAGTTTTTCTGCTCTCCCGATATCAATTTATGTGATGGGCACTTTCCGATATAGAGAATTGTGACTTTGGTGTGAGTCACAATAGATTGTGTGACGAAGAGAAGGAAGCAATGAGGGAATTGGGTAAATGGAATGGAGTGTGGTAGTTGGTGTAGCTATTATTGTCGAAGAGAATACTGTGAGATGTTGTAGAGAGAATGGGAGAAGTGTGTGCCGATAGGACAACTTTTGTGATGGAATGAGTGTGGTATGAGAATAGAGAGAAGTGTGTTGAGAGAGAATGGGATGAAAAGGGAATAGCGTGTCATATCAGACAATGGGAAGATAAGGAGAGAAAGGAAGGACTGATACGTGAGGGCAATGGGGGATAATCACTGTGTCTTCTTCTCATTTCGAGATGAATCGTCGCTTTTTATCAGACAGTTTGTCGTTAGAGTAGAAAGTGTGCGAGATTGTTTTGTAGTGAGATTGGCACTCAATTCGAATTAGGAAAGAGAGAGAGCGAGAATGATCACGAAGGGGAAGAAGGGAACAATAGTGGAGAGATTAGAAGGAAAAGGGAAGGAGGAGACAAGCAGTTGATGATTGATGATCAATGTTACTAATGGGAGACAACGTGCCAATAAGTATGGATTAAGTAGACGGAAGGGGGAGATGACGTCAGGGTAGAGTGTAGCCAAGTAGGAGGAAAACATGTCGGGAACACGTTGAAATTGGAAGATATGAAGGGCATAAGGGGGACGAAGAGGGAGAAGATGTTGTCTACGATTGGGAAATGAGGAATCGAATCGGAGGGGGTGGAATGGGGAGAATGAGTGCATTGATGGAGAGACGATTCCTGTCTCGTTCTGTAATCGATCATTAATTAGTTGACAATGGGGTTTTTTTTAAAATATATGATCAATAAATTGCCGTCATTGAGATGGCGTGACGTGTTCCTCCCTGCAGCTGCTTCGTCCTTTGGATGGGAACTTGATCCTGAGGCTGAAAGTGCGAGACAGTACAGACTTCAACTGGTTGAGACAACTCCCGATAGATTGTATAGTGGAGAATTTGGAAGGTGAGAAGAGGGAAATGGGACGATTTGGGTGCAATGAATGACTCATTTTCGTAGAATTTAATCAGAAGCTCCTCGTAGTTGATTATGACGACAGAAGATTAAAATGTATCTATTTCTAGACTTAATTCCCACGTGAAACCCCGTCCTCCATTCGATCAGAAGACGCCCTTCTTTGCTACGATTAAAGTTAATCGGTAAGAGAAAATGAAGGATGAAGATAATAAATGAGAATAAATTGCAGTGAACTCCACACTGAGAAATCGGATAGATCGTGCAGACACATTGAATTCGATCTGGGAAGTGAGTACACGAGTAACATTATTTCGTCTTTATTATTCTCGTTTAAATTGACAATGCAACGCTTTATTTTTTTTATTCGGAGACGATCTGTATTCCAATTGGAAATGAATAAGGTGGTTTCATGATTATCATTGATTTCAGCTTCGATGATCCGTTATGAGGCTGGTGACCATCTGGGAGTGTATCCTACCAATGAGACTGTGTAAGAAAAGGGGAGAAGGAATATTGATGGATTGATCGATGAAACTATCATATGAATAATTCCATTTCAGTCTGGTTGACAAGATTTGCTCTCTGCTAGAGTTCAATCCCACTCAAGCCTTCAAACTGATCAATCTCGATGAGGAGAGTAATAAGAAGTGAGTTAACTCTCTTCTCCCCTTCCAAATGGGACGATTTGGGTGCAATGAATGACTCATTTTCGTAGAATTTAATCAGAAGCTCATCGTAGTTGATTATGACGACAGAAGATTAAAATGTATCTATTTCTAGACTTAATTCCCACGTGAAACCCCGTCCTCCATTCGATCAGAAGACGCCCTTCTTTGCTACGATTAAAGTTAATCGGTAAGATAAAATGATGAATGACGATAATAAATGAGAATAAATTGCAGTGAACTCCACACTGAGAAATCGGATAGATCATGCAGACACATTGAATTCGATCTGGGAAGTGAGTACACGAGTAACATTATTTCGTCTTTATTATTCTCGTTTAAATTGACAAAGCAACACTTTATTTTTTTTATTCGAAGACGATCAATAATCAAATTAGAAATGAATAAGGTGGTTTCATGATTATCATTGATTTCAGCTTCGATGATCCGTTATGAGGCTGGTGACCATCTGGGAGTGTATCCTACCAATGAAACTGTGTAAGGAAAGGGGAGAAGGAATATTGATGGATTGATCAATGAAACTATCATATGAATAATACCATTTCAGTCTGGTTGACAAGATTTGCTCTCTGCTAGAGTTCAATCCCACTCAAGCCTTCAAACTGATCAATCTCGATGAGGAGAGTAATAAGAAGTGAGTTAACTCTCTTCTCCCCTTCCTCTTCTCTCTCTCTCTCTCCCTCATTCCTTCCGATTGGTTACCTTATCTTATCAAGAAGGATCAGCCGTCCCACTCTGATTACGCGTATTTTGATGGGTAGTGAGACGAAAAAGGGAGAGAGAGAGAGAGAGAGAGAGAGGGGGGGAGGAAAGAGAAGGTTGGAAAGTACTCTGGGCGACAAAGTATGAAAAGGAAAAGAAGTAATCGATTGCCATTTCACAATCTTGTGATCATTGCGTTTTTTTTGACAATGAAAGGTGAAAAATGATCACGTGAATCATATCTCGTCTTTTGATCAAAATGAAAAAAATGCATCTTAAAAATTGGTTTGATGAAATGCGTAACGAAACCACTGGTTCTATCGTGGGATTTACGTGACCTTTCCAACTGTACTTGTGATGGAGAATGAACGAGTGAATACATATGGGATTGAGTAGGATTACTTTCCTCACATCAATCATCTCTTTCCTCATTCAGACATCCGTTCCCCTGTCCGACGACCTTCCGTGTTGCTCTCTCTCACTACGTGGATATCTCTGCCCCAGTGAAGGCTCACGTCCTCAAGGCTATCGCTGAATTTGCCACTGATGAAGAACAGAAGAAGAAATTGATTCTCATGAGTAATTCTGAGGGAGAGGGGCATGTGAGTACATCTACATTCACTCAACTAACTATCTTCATTAGCAATCTGAGGTCAAGAATTGTGTAATTATGCACTCTGAATAGGAGGAAGTGTGAAAGTACAGTATCTCATTTTGAAATAGTGTCTCTCTTCAGAAACTTTTCAATGATTACGTGACTCGTGAACGTCGTTCAATCGTTGATATCCTCTCTGAATTCTCATCGTGCAAACCGCCAATCGATCTCGTTCTCGAGCTTCTCCCCAGACTGCAGGTACCGTAGGATGGAGAGATATTGATTGAAAGACACATTTATTCGATGTTACTATCGAATAATAACGAATATGATATTGATGTTTGATGTGCAGGTTCGTTACTACTCGATCTCTTCATCTCCGAAGGCAGTTGACAAGAGTGTTCACATCACTGCAGTCGTCACTCAATACAAGATTGGAGAGAGACAAATCAATGGAGTCTGCACTACTTTCCTCAGGAATAAGGTATCAAGAGGGAGAAGAAGGAGGAGAAGGGGAGGGGAATGTATTCCATTGGTTATTCGTAACCTTCTCTGGGAATAAGAGAATACTGGTCGCTGATGCTTGAATCTCGGTCATGGGACAAGATATGGAATGAATTGTTAATTGCAGGCTGTGGGCGACACTGTTCCCATCTTCGTTCGTAAATCAACGATGAGAATGACATACAACGACACTCAGACTGTTGTTATGATTGGACCTGGAACGGGAATTGCACCATTCAGAGGATTCATTCAGGAGAGAAAAGCACTCATTGATAGAGGTGAGAAGAGAATGAAAGGCTGAGGAGAAGAAAGATGATATTGAAGGTACGGTGGGAGGAGGCAACTTCGCCCTCTTCTTCGGATGCAGACATCCCGATATTGACTTCATCTACAAGTGAGTATACCGTATACCTCGCCCCTCGATCTACCGTACCCCTTCAGGGATGAGTTGGAACAGTACAAGAAGGATGGAGTACTCTCTCATCTGTTCACTGCTTTCTCAAGAGAAGGACCCAAGAAGGTATTCGATTGAGTGAGAGTGAGTAATGGAGATATGATTGTAGGTGTATGTGCAAGACAAATTGGTGGAGAATGAGGATCTCGTGTATGCTGCCTACCAGAATGGATTCGTATTGGTGTGCGGGTAAGTAAAGATGAAGGAAGAAAGAAAGACACTAGGAGTAATTGATGGCAATTCCATCGGAGAGACAAGGGAATGAGACCGAGCCCTTCCCCCCCCTTCCTACTCCCATCCCATTATCCTTCTTCTTTGCAGTGACGCCAAGAATATGGCAAGAGACGTGCAGCAATGTCTCATCAAGATGATTGCAAAGAAGGAATCAAAGAGTGAAGAAGAGGCACAGACAGCATTCAAGACATTCGAGAAGAGCAGAAGATATCTAGCTGATGTCTGGTAGATCAATCCATTCCATCCCTATTCTACACTATTCTCTGACACTCACACCGGTCACGAGTCCCAAATATGAGATACTTATTCCCCCTACATACCCATCTATCGACTTTGCTTACCATTCAATATCTCGCAATTTTCTCGTAACAATCGGGTCATTGTCGATTACCAACCGTTTCTTCTAAATGAAACTCCCCTAACTCATTCCTCACCCTGTTTTATTCTCTTTTCTCTACCCTAACCACTAGTGTTTAAAATTGTACCCTTATGTTTCTGTGATATTAGAGAGATATAAAGAGTACTAGAGATGTTTCATATGAATTTTATAGTTGCATTGTTACTATACGAGTTTATTGGATGTATCTTCATAACAATCGTCAAAATAAAGCTTTGTATGAATGAATAATGCAGAATGTACAAGTAGTACTTGGAATGGCAAGGGAAGGGATGAAGTATCTTACAAGGCAGAGCATTGGAACGAGCTCTTGGGACGGAAAGGATTCAGCTTGTCCGAGGCGAATCCCTTGACGAACACATCGTCGGGAGTGTGATCCTCGGTGTACCTAAAAGAATTTGTAATCACGATTCGTGAAATTTGGATAAATACAAGTTTAAAAAGGAAACATAAACAAAACAAACTTGATGAGATCGGTGGTTGCCTGAGAAACGAGCTGACGCGGCATGTCTCTCTCACTTCGAAGCGATTCAACCAGTTTTCTTCCTTGAGGGACAGAATGCATCGTGGAATCGATAGACGACAGCGAAGAGAGAGAATGCGGAAACGAGAGTTCCTCGCTCTTGAGGGGCCGGACTCGAGAGCGCGGGGTAACCGTAACCCAAAAAGCGTGGTGGGAAAAGATCGCGTGCGATCGCGGACTGGGGTCTTTCCGCAAAACTGGATCGCAGTGTCATTTCATAGAGTTCCTCTTCCTTTACTATTTTTTTTCTCATAATTCCATTGAAAGTCGCTGTATGAAGCCTTTATTTCTTATATTACACGTTTCTGAATTGGATATATCCATCTTGCAGGGAATCTGCCAGTTATGAAGAAGTTATGATGGACTGCGCGCTGATGGCAAACTCCGTTTCGACATTTCAGAGCGCCCCGTCTATCCCAAATGGAAGTAGAGAGAATGTAAGTGGTTCCCGATCATTTGCAGTAGTCATAACCTAGTTAATCCTCAAAATTAGTGAACTGTGCTCGATTTTTCAGAGTAATGGAGATAACGATGAACACATCTACACGAATCTGGCTGAAATGGCCGAAATCAACAATCGACCCCTTCCTCCTTCACCCGAAGTGGACGACCCTGTACTAAGAGAATTGAATGGAGGATGGAAGGAGTATCAAACGCATGCTGGACGGTAAGCAATTCACTCCGTTGTCCCCTCACGTGCTCTATCTCTCAATCACTTTTCGTTCCTATCTTCATGATCTCCTTTCTTCAGATCGTATTTCCATCATGCGGAAACGGGTCGAAGTCAGTGGAATCCTCCTCGATTTCTTCGATCGCCCGCTCAAGTTCAAGCATTTCTAGCTGCTAATCGTGAGAAGGAAGAGGGTGAAGAAGGAGAGAATCAACCGGAAACGAGCCCATTACTACTGCCTAAGGCCATTTCCGTGAGTATACTCAATTTCGTTTCCTCTTTCGTCATATCGTTCCTTTTTTGCATTTTGAAACGTTCTGCTTTCCCTCCTAGAGAACACAATTAAATGCCGAAAGGAACGTTCCCTCAAAACATTTTCCCTTTTACAACATCTCGGAACGCCAACAAAAAAATGGTAGATCTGTTCTTAAAATATGAAAATTGAGCTTAGATTTTTACGGATAATTTCCAATTAATTAGTTAATAAATATGTTTTCAGCATGATCGAGATCGTCGTTCTCTCAAGTGTGTTCCTATTCCTCATGCTCCAATCCTTCCTCTTCCCACTTCTATGTCTGCCTCATTCTCCCTTCCATCTCGACCAACAATCGAAAGATTGATACCCGATCGACCCGAACCTCTCTTCGAACCACCCTCATTGGATACGGAGATCCCTGTTCCATCAGAAGTCGCACCTCCAACACCCAAATCTGCTTCGTTTGATGGTAAGTGAATAGATTAATCTTTTATTGATATTCCGTGATTAAAAAATTACGAAACACTTCTTGGTCGATGTAATTTGATAGTAATTGCAGGGGAGAGTAGCAATGACTCATCCCTCAAGACCATCAAGAAGGGAAACATGGAGAAGACTCTCGATCCTGTCAAGAAAAAGGTAAGATAGACTTTCATTAAGAATTGTAATTGACATATTGGTTCGCGAAAGGTTAACGTTTGTTTGAATATGTAATGAATAATAATGGTTATAGGTATTGGTAAATTGCAGGACTGGTTAGCGTCGTACATGTATCTAACTTCTGCCCATCTTATCATCTACAAGGACGAGAAGAGTGCGGAGGTTAGAATTGTTTTTTTTATAGAATTCGATATTAACCCCAAATTCATTTCTTAAGATATCAATACAATTAGCAATATTTGCAATAATGCAGATGAAGTGATTATAAATTGCAGAAGCATGGGAAGCACTATGCAGCACCTCTCGGAGTGTGTGATCTGAAGGGAGCCACCGTTGTCTATTCAAGTGGAAGAGAAAAGAAAAAGAGGAAAGTGATCGAGGTGAGAAATACTAGTATATCTTGAATATAAGGGAATGATTATGATTTATCATCCATATTTGTAGTTACTGCTCTCTACTGGTTCGTGTATCTACCTTCGTACTTCAAGTGAGAATTCGACTGAAGAATGGCACGATGCACTACAACAAGTCATCAAGAAATTGGTATGAGATACCATCTGAAGAATATTGATAGATTGAGAAAAAGTAACGAAAGATTCGAGACGAGTTTGATATTGTGACAAGTAGGATGAGTCATGGGTTGAAATGGGAAACGTATCGATCTCATTCATTCATCTTTCAGCCATTGGGGCAGGGAGTTGGACTACTCGATCACAATTCGGCCCTCGTCAGAACTGCCTCACTTGCCAGTATGTTTTTTAAATTGAATTAATTTCTATCCATTGGTTCGTGATTGAAACGACTTACTAAGCAATTAGTTTACTTGGAAAGTGAGTGATCGATATTTATTATGTTATTTGAGGTCGTTCCCCGATGAGTGATTCCCTCGCCACTGATTCATTGCCCAACAAGGAAAGTGTGATAGAGAGACTGCTCAGGTAAATATTATTCCATTCTCTCGCACATTGATTAGAAAAAATTTTTGATTTTGAAATCCATGGCTGAATCTTAGGTTCTTCCGAAATCGACCATCAGTTGAGTTGTTGAAGCAGAAGGGAATATACAAACGTGAGCCTTTTTTTACAATTGAAAAAAAAGGAATACTTTTCTCGTAGATAAAATTTGTCTTAAATTTGCAATAGGATGTTTCTGAAGAAAATTCGCTTCAGATGAGGCAGTATTCGGTTCGACTCTTGCTCAAATTTCATCTCAAGAAGGAGGAGCACTCGTTCCTCGATTCATTCGGGTTGTCACTGAATTGATAGAAGCACGAGGATTGGATACTGATGGAATCTATCGAGTATCTGGCAATCTCTCATCCATACAGAAGATTCGATGCTCTGTTGATCAAGGTGAGAAAATGGAGAGATTAGTTAGAGATAGACAAGGAACGATACTGCAGCAGAGACAAATAATTGTATGTATCTCATAGATCAGAGTATAACAGGAATCAAATCTCTAATTTACCCCTCTGGAAGATAAATCTCTGGAAGAGACGATTGATGTACGCGTTCAATCTCGCACTTTGCAGACAAGTATGCTCTAGTTGTGAATGAGGAGGATGTTCATGTCCTCTCTGGGTCTCTCAAATTATTCTTCCGTGAATTAGCAGAGAGTGCATTCCCTCCCTCATCAACGAAAGCATTCCTCCAAGCAGTTAGTAAGTAGAGAGACCAAGGGGAAGAGAGGGAGATGAGATACCATTGCAGAATTGAATGGAAAGGCGAGATTGAATAAATTCGATGAATTGATTAAGCAACTGCCCAATGAGAATAGAGAGACACTCAAATATTTATTCAAACATCTGTACAGGTATGATTTCGATTTAAAATATGAATGATTATGAGTGCTGTAGACCGATCACATGCTCTCCCTTTTGCAGAGTTGCTTCTCATTCTGCTCAAAATCGAATGCAAGTGCACAATCTTGCAATTGTATTCGGGCCGACACTTTTCTCTGCCGATGAACCAAAACCAGTGAAGAAAGGAGACAAGAAAGAGAAGGGAAAGAGTAAAGCAGACGAGGTGAGTCACTCCCCCTTCCCCTTCCCTCTCTCAATGAATGAATATTACAGTGTCGAATGGGCGGCGGCCAATCTAACAGTATGCTCGCATATAATCTCATAATGCAAGGACAAGTAGTGGAGATTCTGTTGAATGAACAGAATAAGATAGAATCCCTTAAGGGACCAGTAACAGTCCATAACCCACCCAGTTGAATCTCTTCTATAGCTTTATTCTCTTTCCACTTCCATCCCAATTCTTCACTCGGGTTAATTCTATTCTTTCGTCTTTAGTGTACAGTACTCATTATTCGGGTAGATTGATTTCTTCTTTATTTATCTATTCTTAGTCTCTTTCGATTCCAGTCACTCATCAATTCACTTCCCGCCTTCGTTCCTGTCATGTTAACAGTTTCCACGAGCACTCATTTACATTATATTCCATCATTAATTCAGCCCATATCTGACGAACCATCACAAGTATCCATATACTATCCACTTATCCTTCTTCGGTTAATCTCTTTCTTTAATCTGACCAGTAGACCATTCATTGACTTACGTTGTACATATTGAGGATAACGTCTTGAGATAAATACTCACCCCTATTCACTCTCATCAAGTGCTATACAAACACGACATTGTTATCGTCAAGGAAATATCTCTATTAGATCAATCAGGATAAGTCAATATAATGTGATAATCAGATGAAACCATCAGCGTTGGTTCGATATCTAGGACAAGTGAAGGATTTCGAGAAACCAAAGGCCAATCTTGAACAGTATGCAACTGATAAGGAAATGGCAGGTATAATTGACATGAGGGATTCACATTCCATCGTTTATTCTAGTTGACGTGATCAATCTGATCGATGAAGAGGTTGGTCTCGAAGGGAATACCGTACTCGATCTCGGATGTGGATGTGGAATGTTATCGATCGCCGCTTCTGCCATGGGAGCAGCATACTGTCTCGGTGAGAAAAGAGGGATACGGTATTGATTAATCAATTGATTTAAGGAGTAGAAATAGACGAAGATGCAGCTGCAATCTGTAGAGAGAATGTGGTCGAATTGGACTGTGAAGAAGTGTAAGTGAGATTCCCTTCCCTTCTACAGTATCCATTCATTTGATTCAGTGTCGATATCGTAATAGCCGATGCTCTCACCATTCCATTACCAGAGAACTTTTTCGATATCGTATTACTAAATCCACCGTTTGGAACGAAGAAAAATGAAGGTGAGAGCCATCTCATTTTGAAAATATGAAATAGTCCTCCTATAGGAATTGATGTTCAATTCGTGGAGAAAGGACTGAAATGTGTGAAGGAAGGAGGATCTGTTTATTCCTTTCATAAATCAAGTACTCGTCGATTTATGCTGAAGAAAGGAGAAGAATTGGGAGCAGAGACGAAAGCAGTTGCACAGATGAGGTTAGAGATTTTCTGGAGAATGAAGTTATTCGATACTTGGTGAGTACCGAAATCAATTTCAGATGGAAACTGTCGAAGACATATCGATTTCATAAGAAGAATGCAGTTGATATCGATGTAGACGTCATTTGTTTCACCAAGAAAAAGAAGGAATTATAGTATGTTGTTAGTTGTTTTGTTTGCTTGTTCAATTATTCATGTTTTCAATCGATATAAAATATATAAATATATCACTGGATCATAGAGGAAACTCGTTGAAATGGAATGAATGAACAATTGAGAATCACATGAAGAATAATGAAGGGAAATGCATTGAGATCGTTGTTGAGGGAATGGGAAGGGGGATTTCTATCTATGCGAAAATCTATATACTATATGAGGCTGTTTGCGATAGAGTCGAGCAAAATCGGATGGTCTTGGCACAGCTCAAAAATTTCGATTCTCTGAAACATTGCGATTCGGGGTTCTTGAGGGTGCTGATGACGATGGGCACTTTCATTTTTCATATTGAGCCTCCGTTGGCTCCAGACGACGTCGCGTCGAAATCGGTTTTTGTGGAATTTCTCGCCCCAATAAATAGCTAAAATTAAGAAAGTCGGTTTCCCGGGGTAGAATTTGATGCTGATGACGCCTGTATAGTTCATTTTTCATGTATTATTTTAATTACTTATAAAAATGAAAGTTTTGAACGAGGCCGAAGTGAGCTTAGCAACCTACACAGATCGGACCGGCGTGATGAGAGGATTCCAAATCTATAATTTGG
>LS487535.1:353441-388514 GCA_900490705.1 Pristionchus arcanus
ACTCTCTCGCACCACCACACTCTCTCGTCGGAGGGGCGAGACGAGGGATAAGGGGAAGAGGGTAGGGGTAAACCGAGAGGAAAGATGGTCAATTTTACTTACAATCTCGATCACTCTGATTTTTCAATCTTGGAAACCGCGGGACGAATCTGGCTCAAATTATAGATTTGGAATCCTCTCATCACGCCGGTCCGATCTGTGTAGGTTGCTAAGCTCACTTCGGCCTCGTTCAAAACTTTCACTTTTCTAAGTAATTAAAATAATACATGAAAAATGAACTAGACAGGCGTCATCAGCATCAAATTCTACCCCGGGAAACCGACTTTCTTAATTTTTGCTATCTATTGGGGCGAGAAATTCCACAAAAAGTGATTTCGACGCGACGTCGTCTGGAGCCAACGGAGGCTCGACATGAAAAATGACTATGCTTATCGTCATCAGCACCCTCAAGAACCCCAAAAACGAGAGTTTCAGAGAATCGACATTTTTGAGCTGTGCCAACCCTTGTTCGACTCTATCGCAAACGGCCTCATATTTCGATCATAATGTGGTGGTATGGTGCTCTTTACTTGAGTTCTTCAGAAAGTTCAGTCCAATCAGGGAAACAATCCATTGCATTCGTTGAGATCAAATTCTGAAGGGAATCGATTACTGTAGGGTGGGGATACGGTAGATACCTTGAATGATTTCATGAGATTGAGTGTCGCTGCATTTCCATCATGAATTTCCTTCACATGAATGGCCACAGTTTGTTCATCGTGAGTGGATGAGAATGAACAAAGGGAACATCTAAAGAGAGGAAGGGATCATCAGTGAATTTATTTCCCTCTCTATTACTCACTTGAATATCTTCTTATTCACATGTTTCTCTAATACATGAGTCATTCTTCTCTTCCTTGCATAAACTCCTCCACACATTCGACACTTCGTTCTTCTTCCTTCATCAGATATCACAATAGTCGATAATCTCTTTGGTCTTCCAGGGAAACATTCATCGTGTAGAGAAGAGAAATCACTACGACGAGCCACGATATTCGCTATGGGCTCAGTTCCCTGCAAAGGACTATTCCCGTCCTCTCTTCTTCACCATACAGTACCTTATTGGCAGGATGAGTATTCCTGATATGTCTCCTGACTAGTCTACTCTCTGGTGCACCGTAGTCACAAAGAGGACATTCGTGAAGAGGAATGAAGAGATGCGATTCTGCGATGTGACGAGATGTCTGACGAACTTCCTCACCACACAATCGACAACTGAAGAGAAGAGATACGGTATCACATGACGAATCGATAACTGACGCATTGAAATCTTGTACTGTGGTCGAGGGAAGTCGTCTATTGATCCATCCGGGGAAACATTTCATGTTCCAATCAGCAATTTTATCACTCAATTCGAGAAGGTTTGAACGTGGTTCGACATTCGCATCTCTGGAGTATGTAATGCTTATTGATTATTGCTCTTCAATCCCTCACTTGTGCAGATATTTGATATGGTTTCTAACATCAGATGAGGATGCATGATGGGCGAAATCACAGAGAGGACACTCATATAATCTATTCTCACGAAGATGATGACGATAGACATGCATCTGAAGAGAGTACGTTTGAATACTGTAGATAGAAGGAGATGATCTACCTGTCTATCCTCACTCTTCATCTCCATTCCACATTGCATACACACGACCTTCTCTTCATCTCGAGGGTCACGACTGAAGAGAAAGAGATTAATAGACCACTTCATCTGAAATCTTCTGACCTCTCAGGAGTGGGACTCTTCTCTTCTTCCTCTTTCACTTCGATCGAAGGAGGAGAATCGACTCGAATTGCTGTCTCTCTTTTCTTAAACTTACCCAAGTTCATCACTTGCAAGCACTGAAAGAATATTTTTATGAGATCACACACGTTATTCCAATTATAGTTTTGAGCAGTGACGATGGGGTCTCACTTTTTTTTTCCTTCCGGGGAAGCAATTCTCATAAAGGGACTGCACCATATCCGCATTCTCTTCCATATTTGAGATCGGAAGCATCGTCGTCTCCCCGTGAATCTATGAGAGAGAGAGGAAGTCAGAGATTGAATATTATTCCCTCACTTTATTTAGATGTGATCGAATCTCATATGCATCTTGTGCCTTTGCCTTATCACAAAGTGGGCATTCATAGAGGAAGATCGTCAGATGTTCCTTTGCTACGTGACGGAAGAAATTGACAGGCGTCATCAGCATCAAATTCTACCCCGGGAAACCGACTTTCTTAATTTTTGCTATCTATTGGGGCGAGAAATTCCACAAAAAGTGATTTCGACGCGACGTCGTCTGGAGCCAACGGAGGCTCGACATGAAAAATGACTATGCTTATCGTCATCAGCACCCTCAAGAACCCCAAAAACGAGAGTTTCAGAGAATCGACATTTTTGAGCTGTGCCAACCCTTGTTCGACTCTATCGCAAACGGCCTCATATTTCGATCATAATGTGGTGGTATGGTGCTCTTTACTTGAGTTCTTCAGAAAGTTCTGTCCAATCAGGGAAACAATCCATTGCATTCGTTGAGATCAAATTCTGAAGGGAATCGATTACTGTAGGATGGGGATACGGTAGTTACCTTGAATGATTTCATGAGATTGAGTGTCGCTGCATTTCCATCATGAATTTCCTTCACATGAATGGCCACAGTTTGTTCATCGTGAGTGGATGAGAATGAACAAAGGGAACATCTAAAGAGAGGAAGGGATCATCAGTGAATTTATTTCCCTCTCTATTACTCACTTGAATATCTTCTTATTCACATGTTTCTCTAATACATGAGTCATTCTTCTCTTCCTTGCATAAACTCCTCCACACATTCGACACTTCGTTCTTCTTCCTTCATCAGATATCACAATAGTCGATAATCTCTTTGGTCTTCCAGGGAAACATTCATCGTGTAGAGAAGAGAAATCACTACGACGAGCAACGATATTAGCTATGGGCTCAGTTCCCTGCAAGGAACTATTCCCCTTCTCTCTCCTGCACCATACAACACCTTATTGGCAGGATGAGTATTCCTGATATGTCTCCTGACTAGTCTACTCTCTGGTGCACCGTAGTCACAAAGAGGACATTCGTGAAGAGGAATGAAGAGATGCGATTCTGCGATGTGACGAGATGTCTGACGAACTTCCTCACCACACAATCGACAACTGAAGAGAAGAGATACGGTATCACATGACGAATCGATAACTGACGCATTGAAATCTTGTACTGTGGTCGAGGGAAGTCGTCTATTGATCCATCCGGGGAAACATTTCATGTTCCAATCAGCAATTTTATCACTCAATTCGAGGAGGTTTGAACGTGGTTCGACATTCGCATCTCTGGAGTATGTAATGCTTATTGATTATTGCTCTTCAATCCCTCACTTGTGCAGATATTTGATATGGTTTCTAACATCAGATGAGGATGCATGATGGGCGAAATCACAGAGAGGACACTCATATAATCTATTCTCACGAAGATGATGACGATAGACATGCATCTGAAGAGAGTACGTTTGAATACTGTAGATAGAAGGAGATGATCTACCTGTCTATCCTCACTCTTCATCTCCATTCCACATTGCATACACACGACCTTCTCTTCATCTCGAGGGTCACGACTGAAGAGAAAGAGATTAATAGACCACTTCATCTGAAATCTTCTGACCTCTCAGGAGTGGGACTCTTCTCTTCTTCCTCTTTCACTTCGATCGAAGGAGGAGAATCGACTCGAATTGCTGTCTCTCTTTTCTTAAACTTACCCAAGTTCATCACTTGCAAGCACTGAAAGAATATTTTTATGAGATCACACACGTTATTCCAATTATAGTTTTGAGCAGTGACGATGGGGTCTCACTTTTTTTTTCCTTCCGGGGAAGCAATTCTCATAAAGGGACTGCACCATATCCGCATTCTCTTCCATATTTGAGATCGGAAGCATCGTCGTCTCCCCGTGAATCTATGAGAGAGAGAGGAAGTCAGAGATTGAATATTATTCCCTCACTTTATTTAGATGTGATCGAATCTCATATGCATCTTGTGCCTTTGCCTTATCACAAAGTGGGCATTCATAGAGGAAGATCGTCAGATGTTCCTTTGCTACGTGACGGAAGAAATTTGAAGAAGGTCTGAGATTAAAGAGGGAGTGATTAACGATGAAAGGTATATTCCTCACTTGAATTCCTTCAGACACATTCTGCATGTCCATTGATTTAGTCCATCCTCTTCATCCCTGGAATCCATCCATTCTCATAAGATGGATCAATAATTCTCACTTGTTCGTTTCTCCGATATCTACAGATTCTTCAACGTTCTCGATAATCTTCTCTACTTCTCCTTCATCCTCTTCTTCTTTCTCTTCTTCATTTCCCATTCCCTTCTTTCGATGTTGCCATCCAGGGAAGCATTCTTCATTCAGACTATCAATATCTTCTCGATATTCTTTCTCGTGTGAGATCGCATCCGTTCCAGAGGCTTCGTCCTACAAGGAAATTAGTTACCGAGCGAATAATCCATCTTATTGTACTCCAGCTGCGATCTTTCCCGTGTCTCACCTTATGTATCCACTTCATATGCCATTTCACCCTATGTATATCATAATTGGAGTGAAATGGACAAAGAGGGCACTCGAATAGTCTCTCCTTGCACAGATGTTTGTGATAAACGTGACGTTGTCGATCCGATTGAGCGACCTACGAAAGGGATACGGTAGACTACAGTAGAGGGCACTACCGTACCTGACTCTTGCACACTCTACACACATGTCTCTCCCTTCGACGAGGATTCTCTGTTGTCTTCACTAGTTTCATCGGTCTACAATAGATCCATTATATGAAGATAATCGTCAATTCTTACCTATTAGGGAAGCATTTCAACTGAAGACTGAGAATTTCTTCTTTGTATTTCTCTAGATTCGAGACAGGTTGTGCATCACTCTCAGGATGAACCTGCCATTTCCTCCCTTTCTCCTTCCATCTCTCATCTCTCATTTCTCACCTTACTCATATGTTTCACTACCGTACATGCTTCGTAGCTTCCGAATTCCTCACAGATTGGACACTCATAAAGAGGTTTATGAAGATGCTTCTGAGCGATATGACGACCAGGATATCTAAAAAAAATAGAAAGATCAAAGATCAATGAAAGAGGGGCAGGAATACCTGCTTTCCTCCCAGCACATATGACATGTTTTATCGTCTTTGACAATTTCTTCTTTCTTCACTTTCTCTTCATCCTCTCCAATCATTCCATGCATCAATCGATATTTAGCCAATAGAGCATCGAGATCAAATGGGGGCTAGATAGATACACTGTCATCCATCCATTCATTCCTTTTTCTTACCTCTGGTTCATCTTCAACCTCCTCATCTTCTTTCTTTATCATTTTCAATTGAATCTCTTCTTCATATTCATCATCTCCTTTTCTCTTCATTCCTCTCATCTCTTCTCCTTCCCTCACTTCGCTCATCTCAATAACAGACTGTCATCACCTCTCCCAACTTCTCATCTACTGAATCCCCTTTCCCTCCCTACCGTATTCTACCATAATTCTCACTTGATCATTCTCCATTCCAGTAGCAAGTAGAGCAGTGAGTACTTGTTGAATGTTCTCATTTCCTTCATTCAAATCGTCCTTCAATAAGTTGAATTGGCCCTTTCATTTCCTCGTGATAAGACTTCTTCCCCTTCTCTTTCCCCTGATTAGGTGTACTCAATGGGAAGGAGTGAGGATGAGAAGGGGGAAGGGGGATACACTCCCTCTCCATACTACCGTATTCTACCATAATTCTCACTTGATCATTCTCCATTCCAGTAGCAAGTAGAGCAGTGAGTACTTGTTGAATGTTCTCATTTCCTTCATTCAAATCGTCCTTCAATAAGTTGAATTGGCCCTTTCATTTCCTCGTGATAAGACTTCTTCCCCTTCTCTTTCCCCTGATTAGGTGTACTCAATGGGAAGGAGTGAGGATGAGAAGGGGGAAGGGGGATACACTCCCTCTCCATACCCCTCCCCCCCCCTCTCGAATGCAGAGACAGGGCTGTGTGTGCCTCGTCTTCTACAGATGGACGAGGAATGGAAGGAGGGGGGAATCAATATGGTAGAAGGAAGAGAAGGGAGGAAAGAGAGATGGAATGAAGTAGAACACCTGCACAACATTGGAGCGTCTACTGAAGAGATGAAGAGAGGAAAGGAGAAGAGATATAGGAATGAAAAGAGAGAATAAGAGGGAGATGAGAGAACTGATTGATGCTACGTATTAGAATCGTCACACTTCTTCATTACTCTAATCGACTACCGTATTCTTCCCTTCAATCCTACCGTATCCTTCCATCTACCGTACCAATTGTGATGTATCGTAGTCAGCACAAGTCATCAACCACATATGGATGTTATTGGATGGATTGGGATGGAGGAAGGCTGTTGCTACGAGAGTTGAGTGGAACTGAAGAGAGATGTATTCCCCCCTCTCTCGATGGATTGTGTGTAGTCAGAGGAGTACGGTATGACCTGTATTAGATGCTCTCTTAGTCTTCCTTTCGTACATTTGTCTAATGAAGGAGGAGAAGGAAGGGAGGTCGGATCTACAATGGAATAGCTTAGTCTCTTCTCTAGACGGGAGAAAGGGAAGGAGAAGGGACACTATCAACTCTTATCTCCCCTTTCATCCCTCCATTTCTCTCGACGACTTGGAGACATCACCTTCTCTTTAGAATGGAATCCTCTTTTCACTGTTAGAGAAAAGAGGAGAGCATCCATTAGAATAGAGAGAGAGAGACAATGTCAACTTGTTGCCCCCCGATGAAATATGTGCCTTCCACTTACCATTTGTACAGAGTGCACAGGGAATGGGAAGAAGATCAGAGGAAGAGGATGATTCAACCTTCTTCCGAGATTGAGACATTCTGAATAGATGGAATGGTACAGGAGAAGACACGATAGAGGGGGGAAGAGGGTGAATGGAGTAGAAGAGAGGAGAAGGAGAAGGGGAGGACGAGAGGAGGGAAGGGGGAAGGGGGTGCAAGGAGGGAAAGGGAGAAGGAAGGCTGCTTTCCCCTCCCTCCTCTCTTCGTCTCTCCATAGAAGGAGAGTGGTAGTGATGAAGAAGAAGCCAAAGAAGACCAACAAGGAGAGAGAAGGAGGGGAATGACTCCAGTGAGGTAGAGGAGGAAGGGGGACATCATCCACTCTCATCTACCCATGAATCCACGACGAGAGAGATTCTCCTTCTATTCACAACAACAACTTCCCAAGATGTACCATGAAGCAATTTGTTCCAGATCAACTGCAGAAGGCAACGAATGAATTAGAATGAACAACTTCATCAATCAATCAATATCTACAATCTACAGTATTCTATCTACAATATCCTTTCGATAGTCTTCATTGCATCATCAACTTCGATTCTTTTCCTCGATCTCGTAATCAATTCATTTCTCATCTTCTGTTTCGTCTTCTTATGACCTTCTTTCGCTTTCTTCCTGCAATAATCAATACTCTTCATGCCGTATCCTCCAATCTACTGTACCGTTCACTATCATTCATAACTTCCATCATAGCGTGTGCTTCTCTATCCATTTCCTCTTCATCTCTTATCCTCCATAATTGTTTCTCATTCAGATACTGTAATCTCTCTCATTTCCCTTCTCCTTCCCTTCCCTTTCCATACCATCTCAACATTAATTTCTTCTCCTTCAATCACTTCTCTCAGTGTATCCATAGCTGTCAATCGAGTGATCTCTCCATCTCGAACCAATCGAATCAATGACAGAAAACCAAGATGGAATCCCGCCCTTCAATCAATACTCATAACTAATCTACCGTAATCTACCGTACCTCGATGGAGGATAATTGATATTCCTTCTCTGACAGATCTTCTTAACTTCTCCTAACCATTCCATGAATAGATTTCCTCCAATAGAAGGAAGAGAAGCTCCTCCTTCTCCTTCCTCCCAGCATATTGAAATGAATTGTGAGAGAGATTCATCCTCACACAAATGAACTGCTGAATGAGCTGCGAATCCTGAATGGAATACAGTAATCTTCGATTATCGATTGATGAGGCCGAATCGTAAACTGACCACAGTGGTTGATGAGTCTC
Source organism: Pristionchus arcanus (assembly GCA_900490705.1). Taxonomy (NCBI): domain Eukaryota; kingdom Metazoa; phylum Nematoda; class Chromadorea; order Rhabditida; family Neodiplogasteridae; genus Pristionchus; species Pristionchus arcanus. The sequence goes on from LS487535.1 coordinate 361,555, forward strand.
TCATGAAGAGGAGTGCATTCCATCGATCTCTTTGATTCATCCATTAAACTATCGTTGATCTGAATGAATCCCATTCTACACGATCACCATCGATGGACTAACTCTAAGAGTGGGAATATTCGGTTCGTGCATGAATCGATAGTCCATCTTCTCCTTTTCTCTCATACAAACTGTCCTTCTGGAAGATCAATTCCATTCTCCGCATCTCTTCATCCCTCCTTTCTTACCCTTGTTCATCAACCGTTCTCGTTTCAAAGATTATTTCTCCCCCATTCTTCACTATTTTCCTCTGTCGTTCAATCTCATATTCGATTGCACTCTCAACATGGGCGATACTGCAATCAGTCCGTGATCAATTCAATCGATAAATCTACCGTACCTATTCATATTCTTAATCTCCGTTCTCTCTCCATTCCAATTTTCTCCAGCGAGTGAAACATTCGCATCAACTCGCATTTGTCCCTCTGAATACACTCAATTAGGATACGTGACTACCAAAAAGATAGAAAATTAGCTCGAATAAAGAGAACGAACTGTGCATTTGTCCATGAGTAATTCCATGATGAATAAAGAGTAATCTCAATTGTCTCATAAATGAAGCTGCTTCCTTTCCACTTGTCAATTGAGGAGCAGTTACTATCTCAACTAGGGCACAACCTGTAATTGATCTTTGATCTCTCTCCATTTCTCTCCTCCCTACCACTTCTATTCAGATCGATAAGACTTTCCTTCTCTTCATGGATACTCTTCCCACTATCTTGTTCCAATTGTACTTGTAATACATCAACCTGCCGTGTTCTATCTCATCTCTATTAATCCTCACTTCCACTCACACTTCTTCGCTCATCTGATTTCTCATTCACGAGATAAAATTCAAATCGACCATTCTTCGCTATTGGATTCGCTTGTTGAGTGATCTGAGATAGATGGAAAACTGTATTATCATCGATATAATCAGATCAACCTGATATCCAGCAGGCATATCTGCATAGAAGTAGTGTTTCCTATCGAATGTACTCGCTCTATTCACAGTGCAATTGAGAAGAAGAGCACTCTTCAGGGCTATCTCAATACGGTAAGATGAGATACAGTAACTATGAGGGGTGATACCTGAACAGCCTTCTTGGATAGAAGAGGGAGTACTCCTGGATGGGCAGCATCAAGAGGAGAAACTGCTTCATTAGGAGGAAGGGAAAGGGATGGAGAACGAGAGAAGAGTTTAGATGCTGTTGAGAGTTGAACGTGTACTTCTAGTCCAACTATGGCACGGAGAGACATCCAGAGGGAAACAACTAGGATGACCAAGAAGATTTAATCGGTTACTCTTCAATCATTTGCAGATTCTGTGTTTGGATACTCTTCGAGGTGCGATTCTACCTTATCCGTGGCATTGTGCAACAAGAAAGAATCATTAGAAAACTTCATCGGCCCATTCAAATCAACGATAACAAGAAATGGGGATGAGTTAATACCGGAAGGGGAAAATTATCAACAGACCTAAGAAAACGGGGAAAAATAACTCAATAAACTCTATCCTACTCTGTTACAAAACAAATAATCGAGAAAACTTGCTGAAACGAGCAAAAACGTGAAATGCCTATAATAGATTTACGAAGAACAATAGATTCCGTAAAAAAAGAACCAGGAATAACTAAGATTAGCAACAAAAAATAATTACTGAAACAATACGAATGACAGGAGAAATAACTAATAATGACTGAATAGTAACTTAGTGTGCAGTGAGAATATTATCGAGTGCCTCAATGGCAATATCTCCATTTCTAACGACTCGTGAAAGAGTGGGAAGAACTTGAGCAAGAACAGTCTTTGCTGCTCCTTCTGTCGATTCAAGATATTCATTGAAGACTGTCTCTCCCTTCTGTACGAATAGACCATACACAAGGGCCAACTCAGATGCACATCGAACACCCGAATTTGATTCCTTCGTTCCATTCACAAGATGGGGAATCACAACCTACAATCGATCCATGTTTTTTCCCTTCTACCGTAATTTGTACCATACCTTCAATAGCTTATTCTCGAATGGTTGATCCAACTTGGCGAATACATGGGCGAGTGCCACTCCCACAACCTTTCTCACATCAAGAGAAGCATGGTTGATTGCCCTTCCCACAGAGGAAAGAAGAGTCGAATCGGGAGAGGATCCCTCACTGGAATTGATTCATTGAGGGGAGGAGGGGGGCAGTCTCTCCATCTCACCTGATGAGTAGATAGGAGGCTGCTCTTACTGCACTAGCAGCAACGGGAGCATCGGCAGAGAGAGAAGTTGTGAGAGATGAACGAAGGAGTGAATCAAGAGAAGAAAGAGAGGAGATCGAGGTACGACACATCTCATACACTCCATATCCTGCCCATACTCGTTTACGAAGAGGAGTTGAGGACGATGAGAGATCTAGAAGGGAGAAAAGAGTAGATAGAAGGGGAATGAGAATGACCAACCATCGAGTAGACTCTTAATCTTATCTTCTCCAATTCTCAATGCAATCTGTCCTGCCATAGATCCCGCTCCTCCAGTGATCGATTCGTCCAATTCTGATTGAGCATCTCCATTGATGCACATTAGAGTCGCCTGCAATCAATTACCCCTTCAGATCCTTCCCATCTCTCTCCTAACCTTGAATCCATCATTGAGTACTCCTTCCGAGATTGAATTAGCATTCGAGTTCTGGATGACCTGTCTAGCTGCCACCAGAGTGGTCTCACTACAATCGATCACTTCATCCTTCTATCCCCTTCCTCTCTTCAACTCACAGCAATTGTTTATCGGGACTGGCAGCGATGGTCTTGATCATTTCAGTCACAATCGGTTCCGGTTTGGGAGAAAGACGAACCAATCGAGAGAGAGCACCTGACGGATTACGGGATGAGACTATCGTATTGGATGGATGGATAACTAACCAGCAGATGCGAGACGAACGGGTCGAGATGCTCCATCTTGGAGTGACTTGAGGAATGTGGATTGGAGTTGAGGAAGGAAGGGACGGAGCATAACAGCAACCTAATGAGGAGAGTGGATTAGTGGATATGCCAGTGGATATATATCCTACCTTATCGAGTAGTTGTGATAGACAAGATAGGATGGCACTCTTGACATTGGGAGGGAATCGATCTCCGAGTACTCGAATGAGTGGACCAGTCATATTCACTACGTGAGCCTTCACTGCATCAGGAGTAGAGAGGGATACCAATTGACCAAGGGCCTCTGCTGATGCTGCCTTCATATCCACAGAACCTATAATCAATCACTCAGGTATGAACTCATTCTTCCCTTCCCCTCAACCGTACCCTGGAGAACTCCTTCTCTGAAGAAAGTGACGAGTGCATTGAGTGACTTTGGATGGGTGAATCCAAGTATCTGCTGTCCTCTCGAATTGATTGCCAGATTGCCCACCACCTAAATGGATTATCTCCTTCTCTCTCTTCCCTCTCCCTCATCTTCTTACTTTTCTTGCCAATGGGATCACTTCCATATGCTGATTGGGATCCATCTTCTTCGAGAATGCAGTCAGACCGAGAATGACATGATCGGCAATCTGCTCGTGAGTCGTCGTGTATCTGAAAGGATGAGGGGAATCAGAAGAGAGGATGGGAGAGGGGAACTGACAATTGAATGCATCCACTGATTATCTGATCCGTGAACTCTTCCAGATTCGCCGTCGTCTTCTCGATGAAAGTATGAAGGAGAACTGAAAGGGGATCAATCATTACTCTGACCGAAGAGGATCATTCACTCACCAGCCGAGGGAACATTTCCTCCTCTTGCTTTCTCGAATAGATAATCAAGAGTGATCTCTATTCCTTCTTCATCCGTCACTGACAGAATCACTTCCTCGCATGGATCGATCATCTGCAATAGGACGTTTCTTCCTACTCCCCATCGCCAATTAATCATCGATTCTAATATAAACTAACCGTTTCATACTGATCATTCTTCTCAGCAGCATTCAACAATGCATCGAGGATTCGACTGAGTTGACGACCGAGGGAATCGCCCGATGCAGCAGCCAGAGTGCATAGGGCAAGGGACTGAAGGAGGAAGAGATTAGTGATTTGAGAAAGATCAAAGATCACTTACTTTCACAGGCTTCTTAGTCAACTTCGGCAGCACGTAAGGGAGCATCGTCCTGCAATGAATTCCGTATACCCCTCTCCTCATTAATCGATATAATCTAGAGTAATCCTTCCTCACTTGCTGTTTCCTCTCATGACAGCAGCCAATCCCTCGAGTACATTATCTCTCTCATTGGTCAATTTCTCGAGAAGAGGAGCAACCACTTCATCGTATGCTTCCACTCCGACGTTCTGAGAAGGAAGAGGAGTCATAGACTGAGGGGAAAGGGAAGGGGGAATACTCACATTGTAGAATACATGGAATGTCTCTGCTGCACTGTCTCTCACTTCCTCATCCTCATCACACAAAGCAGTCTTGATAGGAACAACGATCTGAGTGAGATAGTGAGCCAGATTGTCCTGAAATGGAGAAGAATTAACACAATAATCATGCATCCCTCCCTTCTTTCACCTTGCTCATATTGGCAATGATCTCATGAAGAGCAACAGCCACTCCCAATCTCTTCTCAACATCATCCGATAGCTGATACTCCTCCAGCACTGGTAGCACCTGCAAGAATCAAATTAATTTTACTCTGTTTCAGATGATAATCATACCTCGAGAATGATCTTCTCTCCCATTTTCCTCACGAGTTCTCCCAGACACTTCGCTCCCGTCTGTTGTCTCTCCTCACACGAAGATGCAAGCGCCTCCAGCACCTGCAATTGATAATGACGTATTTTAAATATGATGTCCAATCGCACGATCATTTTGATGGGTAAACCAATGTTATACCTAACCTTCTCGAATAGAGTCTTCATAATCTCCTTGAGTGTTCTGGGAGTATTCGACACAATCATCTTCCAGATATGAGAAGATCCCTGTCGAACCATAAGAGCAACGTCCGATCTGAGAATCATTCCATTCAATTCATTCCTTCCGTAAAAGTGTTATCCTACCTCAATAGATAAAGTGCAGCAAGTACATCATCTCTACACTTCTGTCCGAGTGCCCTCACGAGAGTCTTGCCCACTTGCTCCATTCCCATCGTCTCATCCTCATTCTCTCCCGTGTTAGAAGTCGACTTACCAGATATACCTGAGAGAATGAATATTGACCATTGTCACTCTATCAAATGACTAACCAGAGATATTGAATAGGAAATCTCCGACCAGAGTGACTCCAGCATGACGGATACGCCAGTTTTCATCGATGAGTGCATCCTGAAGGGAAGGGGAATTATCGATTGAGAAAGGTGAGGGGAGAGATCACCTGTAGCTGAGGCAGAAGCATCTTCCTTGCATGGGATACGAACTGATTGATGAGACGCTGACCTGCCTTGAGGGCTGAGGCACGCACGTATCTAAAGAATATTCACTGTTACTCCAATTCAAAACAAAATATAAGATCAATCCCAATTTGGAAAGAAATGGAAAGAAACGATAAATGAACATACTCATTCTCATCAGCGAGTGCTTTGAGGATGCTTGGCACAACTTGAGGAAGATAGGGAATGAATCGATCTCCGAATACCATCGGGAGATAGATGTACATGAGAATGTATCCATCACGAGTCTCAGCCGATACCTACAAAGAGATTCTATCGTTCCTCCATCAGATTCCCTTCCACAAACCGCAGTGCTCTCAGTAGCCTCGATAATCTCAGGCATGACATAATCCAATTGATCCTGTCCCACTCCAGCCAATACTTCCGATAGACCTTGAGCGGCTCCCGATCGATCAACTGTCGATGTCTCAGAGATCTACAAGGAGGAATCCCATCAGTGGCCATCCCTCTTCCCTCTCTCCCTTCCACTCACGAGTTTATCCTTGAGCCAAGGAATGATGGTAGTGTGTAGTCTCTTGTTTGTATCTCCCTTGCTCCTCGATACAACAGCTCCCAATGCCTTGGCTGCGACAGTTCTGATCTCTGGCACTGGATCCATGAGGGCCTTCTGAAGACCAGGCACGAGATCACCCAGATACGGCTCCATGTCCTGAGAGAGAAGTGATGGATGAGAGATCGGGGACAAGAATGGACCCACCTTATCCTCAGACAGCTTGTAGATATTGGAAATGATCTGTGCTGCGAGTCTTCTCGTCTCTGAATTTCTATCTTCGAATGCACGACGAACGATGGGCATAATGAGAGCGAGTGAAGCTGCGTCTATGTAGTGAATGAACTGAATGAAGAAGATGGATGAAGGGAAGTGAAGAGTCTCTCTCTTCACTCACCTTCGTATTGACAATTGTATTGAGAGAGAAGGAAGTCTTCGTTGCGGGATCAATCAGACCCTGAATATTATCCATTAGCCCCCTATCCCTTCTCAATTTCTCTTACCTCCATAATCTGGTTGGATACTCCGAGAATCTCAGGATTCTGAATGACCGAAGCGATTCTCTTCAGTGCAGAATTACCAGCCATTCGAACCTCAAATCGACAGATGATTAGGGCTACAGTATTCTTGAATACGGTACCTTAGAGTGAGAATCAGCTAGGATTTCGATGAGTTTGGGTACGATCTTGGGTAGACAGGAAGAGAGTTGTTTAGGTGCACAGAAGGCCATTGCTCCGAGTAGATCCACTCCTGCACACTTCGTACGCCAACTATCGTTGTCAAGGGCCTCCAACACCTGCAAAGAAGGAGAGATATCTATCAATCCTCAAACTAAAGTTAATCATGCTAAATTCCGATAGAATCATCAATGAATCGCTTACCTTCGGCATAATACACTTGACTCCATGAGGGGTGAGACTTCTCATAGCAGCCCTCGCTGCTTCCTGTGCTGCCTTCCTCACTGATTCTTCCGAATCACCGAAACAAAGAAGGAGACCAGGCAACAACTGAGATTGAGATATTCATTCCCATCCCCTTTCCTCTCCCTCTCTTGTCTTACCTTGATGAGATACGGTTCGAATAGTTTTCCCACTTTGGAAGAGAGCATTTCGAGTGAGAGAAGAGCTCCTTGTCTGCAAATGAAGATTCTCATTCATTCCTTCCCCTCATCACTCACTTCTTCTGGGGAGTCTTATCAGTGAGTGCCTCTTGTACATGTTTAATGAAGTCATTCTCCCTGACTGAAGGAATTCCCAATCCCTTGACCAATCCAGCCATTCCATATGCAGCTCCTCTTCTCTCTCCATACGTCGCTCCTTCGAACACCAACTGGAAGAGACTCATTCATTACCCTTCCTTCTCTCTCCCTGCTCTCACCTTCTGCATCAATTCGAGTAATTCATATGAATTGGGAAGGAATGGTACGAGAGGGGCGAGACAAGTGGACACTGCTTCTTGCACCTGCAATCACTTTCCTTCTTCCCTCTCTTCGCTCCCCTCTTCGATACCTTCTGAGAGGGAGTCTTCAGTGCTTCAACGAGTCTCTGGGAGATTGATCTAACTTTATCCTCATTATCGATATATCTTGCGAGTGTTCCCAATAGAATGACCAGTCCTTGTCTCTGGTTGTCGTACACCTGCAATCACTCCCTCTTCCTTCACTTCTCCCTTCTTCTATCTACCTGTCCATCAGGCAACTTGGTAATTCTCTCCTCCAGAATAGGAAGCAATTCATTCAATAGATTTTTTCCATGGGCAGATATAACTCTCACTCCCACTCCAACCATCGTATCTCTGCACTCTTCATTCCTATCATCCAATCCATTCGGGACCACCTACAATCAATAAATTGATTGACTACCGTACTCCTCCTCTTCACTCACAATATTGATGAGTGACATTGCCTCAACGAGAGGAGTGATATCAGCGATAAGATAAGCAGTCTGTGCAATGGCAACTCTCTGTTCCCATCTATCCACTGCTTCCTTCTTCACTCTTCCTACTTGATCCAATTCAACTCCTGTCAACTCACGCAATTCCGTGTACACCTGATAAGTAGTTGCTAAGTCCTCTGATCACTCCTTATCGCTCACCTCGGCCAACTTTCGAATGGCAGCATGCAATTCTTCCGGGAGTTCATTCAGATACTGATAGAATGCATTCACTGCTGATCCTCTGACGATCGGATGAGGAGAGATGATGTCATCTGCAAGGATCAATGTTAGAAATCACAAATGATAGAATGAATACCAATAAGTGACTGGAAGAGATCGTTCTTGATGGAGAAGAGAGAAGCGAACCACAGATTGTTAGCCAGAGATGAGACTGCATCGATTAAATCGAATCTGAAGGAATACCATCACAATGATTCCCTCTCTCTCTCTCTCTCTCTCACCGTGCAACATGAATTCTCCTCCTGATGAGAGTATTCATCTCAGCAGCATTCGATGCCATCACTGCTACACGAGATAGAAGTTGAGAGGCTGATAGACACTGCAAAGAATCGAATCAGTTATTGATAGGCAGGGAATACAGTATACCTTGAGGGCTGCCTCCCTGATTTCAGGCTTGTCGTTAGTCAGCAAATCGAGCAGATATTCAACCATCTCGCAGACTGAGGGAGTCACCTGAATAACATCGATAAATTACGCATCGAACAAGAAAATCTATAACCTTTCCAGTGTCATTGACGAGAGAGACGAACTTCTGACAGACAGCGAATGATTCGATTGAAGTGGAAGGAGTCTGGACGGAAGAGGCAAAGTCCATGAGGAGAGAAGCCATCTCGACCAAAGGAAGAGAGAGAACTCCATCGTCCTGAAAGTGGAGTTCATACTGCTTTCACACACATAAAAGTTCCTAATCAACGTTTAAATACATAAATACATATTTTTAAAAAGGCACTTACATTGACGAGTCTCCTGTTGAGGGCGTTCTTGAGTACCTCTAGTACCTGGAATGAATCAATTGTCTCATCCATTCTCTTCATTCTCTTCTCACCTGCTGCTGTGATGCCTCAGTGAATCGATCATTCTTGAGAATGCAAGAGAAGAGAGGATGGATTACACTCAATTGAGGAGCACCAAGGGAATCCTCGTAGAGGAGAGCTGCTTCCTGAAGAGGAGAAACAGATTACGATACAACATGGAGTCAAGGATCTCAAAGAGATGGACAACAATTAATTGATGCAAATATAAGGTAAAAAAATGAACTTCTTCAGTGTCCTCTCCAGTCTCGACGACGAATACTCTTTCGATAAGAAGAGAAAGAAGTCTCTTGAGTTGACTGCTACTCGATTCCTCACTCCATCTCTCATCCAACCAACGAGAACCAAGATTACGGAGGGAGACGTGACCAACCAATTCATCTGAATCAATCACGGTATATCAAAATATATCAAATTATGATAATGCTTACGAAGTGCATCCTCAGGGTCATTGAATGCAGCATGGACGAATGCAATGAAGGTGGAAGCTGATTCACGAGACACCAAATGGGACTGAAATCAATTCCTTTCCTTCTCTTCCATCCTATCACTCGACTCACTCTTAGAAGAGGAATAGTTCTCTTCACAAGTAATCCCGGTCTCTGCAGTGCTCCTGCCCCATCAGCTCGTACCATTCCATTCAATTGAGAGAGAGCACTCTCACATGCTGAATACAATACTTGCAATTCATCTCGGATTGCCTGCAAAGGATGGATACATAAGAGAAAGATGCTTTTCATTCGTACCTTCTCCTTGGCCAATTCCTTATCCATCATTTCCTTCTGTTTGGGTGTCATCTTTCCCTCTTTCCTTCTCTTCTCTGCCAATTCCTTCATCAATTGCAGTTCAGCCATCTGATCCTTGTACGAATACGCCTGAATCCATCATGCAATCTATATTCCCTCTGACCTCGATTTCCCTCCCTCCTCCTTCTTCTACACCACTCACCTTATTCTCTCTCTTCGCATTCTTCACTCCAGCAGTTTCATCGAAATCGAGCACATCCTTATTGAAGATAGTTCCCTCAGGACATCTCCACACTTGCACCTGAAGGAAAATACATTTATTTCAATTGAGTAATTGAGTAATACACAATATTGAATAATAAATAGCATAATAACCGACACTTCTCTCGGGGATATCGATGTAATCCTCGTGATCAATCTGTTCAATCGCCTTCTCCACATGCGTCCACAATGCCTGCATCAATTAAATCATTCCTCGATAGTCTTTTCCCTTCTATCGTACCTTCTTGATCTCTTCACTTCCCACAGACACGAGCATAGCTACAGCATCGTCCCTCACTGATCGATCAGCACAACCGAATATGGCAGTGAGAAGGGAGGATACTGTAGTCGGAGAGGAAATCCATTCCTTCGCTTCCTTCATTTTCTCCAGTTGATGGAACCATCTCAACCAGACTGAACCATCTTCCTCAGCTAAAAACGTGATATTGATTTGATAGGCGATTGTTAATTCATTACCGATTCTGGGAAGAGAAGAGAGAAGAAGTGTAGGAATAGCGAGAGATTCGTAATGAGAATTAGGAGTGAGAATAAGAGAAGAAAGAGTAATAAGAAGTGAACCAGATACTTGAGCATCTTCCGATGACCATGTCTTACGAACCATCTAAAGAGATATTATTCAATCCATTTATCATCTCTCTCTCTCTCTCTCTCTCTCTTACCTGATCCATCCATCCATTCTCAACAGTCTCGAATAATTCCTTAGCGAATGCAGCAGGGAATGATTCCGGTCTCTTCTCACTTAGATTCTTGATTGTTGAATGACCAATCGATCGAACTGAATGAGATTTCCACGTTGAAGAAATGATGAGAGAACGGAGAAGGAGAGAAGACGGAGATTCCTGTAAGGATAAGAATCAATCAATATCATCCATCTACCGTACTCACATTAGACTCTCCAATGATCTTCTCAGCCAGATGGTTCATCACAATGATATCTTCATTTCTCATCGTCTGTAGATGTTTCTCCTTGAAGATGACGTCACTTCCATTGACAGCCTTCACTGCTTTAGCATATTCAGGAGAGGAAGGAGAAAGAAGATGGAGTAGAATGAGAGTGAGAGGGATTGTCTCCAATGGTTCCTTTCCACTCTTCTCAACTCCAGCCATCACAATCTTCTCTGTTCCAGATGGAATATCTCCTCCTCCATTCTCAACTACAATCAATGCAGCACAACGAAGGGCGCATGATCGAGAGGGTCCACTCAATTTAGACCAATCCTGAGAAGAGAAGGGATGAGATGGGAAGGAAGGAGGGAAGGGACTCACAGTGAATAGGAATCCAATCTTCTTCTTATCCTTCACTCTCATCGCAAGTCTCGCAATCGTATTCCAATGAGCACGAAGAACGATCTCATTCGCTGAAGGAAGAAGATTAGAGATGAGAAGGAGGAGGGAGGGAGAACAACGTACTCTCTCCGACAGTCTTGAATAGAGATGTGATAGTATCGACGATAACCTTGTCCATCTCTTCCTCTTTCACTCCTTCCTTCGATTCAATTCCCTCTACAGTCTCAAGAAGGGCTGCCTTCTGTTCGGGAGACTTGCAGCCTACAAATCAATTATGTTTCTCATCACCCAATGGATAATAATTAGTATATATCTCTTCATACCATTAATCTGTGCGAGTAGTCCATTGAATAGAGTAGTCAATCCCTTCTCAGTCGTGTGCACCCCCAATCCCTTCACTGCCTTCAGTGATTCCACTCTCACTTCATCGGATGTCGATGTAGTCAGAGCTGAAATTAGCACATTCCACTTGAAGAACTATTAATTCAAAATTAGATTTATAGTTTAAAAAACCAAAATAAAAACCAAATATACTATTTTAAAAAAACAGACCAAGAAGAGGTTTGAGCAGATCACCGAGAAGGGAATCAGTGCAGAACGATACACTCGACAGGAGAATACTCGTTCCTGAGATGCCCATTTGAGATCAAAGAACATTTGAGATCAAAGATCACACTTACCGTATACAGCAACTTCGGGACTTCTGAGAAGAGCCTTCTTCACTTGAGGAAGGACGATCTCGTTGAATTTGGCCAGAGAAAGATGCTTGAGATACCAACTACTCGAAGTCTGCAATATCCAATTAGAGGGAAGGTTAGTCATTGATAAACTGACGATGAGATGGAATGGAGGAAGTTGTTTAGCCATGAGTACTCCCTTCCCGAATAGATTGAGGAATGAATCGGGACAAAGAGGAGTGGAAGATACAAGAGAGAGAAGGGCAGCTCCTCCCAATGAAGATTCCACAGATGAATCTCCCATTGATGAGATCACTGATACAAAAGCATCTGATCCCACTTTCTGAAGAGAAACTTATCTAGGGATATTAAGTTAATAGTCTTACCTCAACAAACTTGGCGAGCTTCCTAGTGAAGGTGCGAGGAGGAGTGGATAATAGGAGATAGTAACTGAAGGGAATTGGATTAATTCATCCAATATGGAAAGAGAGTACTCACCCGAGATTGGAGAGTGCGAGAGAGATACTCTTGAGGAGAGATGCATCGGATACGGTAGAATGAAGGAGATCAACGAAGAGACATGCGAGATGGATTGGTCCCTTTGCGATACTCACACTGAAAAGAAGACCATTCTTAGGGAAACACGAATGCACATCGTAGAAAGTTAATGTAGAAATCACAAGAAGATTACCGCAGGGGGGTAAGGATTGGGAAGCATTTTTACCAAGATTAAATATCTCATATTTGATTTTGTGGCTATAGGAACCATTTACACTGAACTCAATTCAGTGGTATTAATTTGATTGCTAACTCACGAAGGTGCAGGATGGAGTTTGAGTGCAGCGATTGACTCGGAGAAATGCTTGAGAAGGACATCGTGATTAGATGAATCGAGTGAAGAAAGAAGATTATGAAGAGACTTGAGAGAATCCCGTTGAAGAGATCGAATTGTGATTGATGAGACAATTAGACGAGAGATTCCCTTGAAGACTCCTTCTGGCAGATCTGCAATGAGAAGGGACAATTACATTATGATCTCATTTGGTTCTTTCAGGATACTATGAAAGCACAACTAAAAAGGGAAAAAAAATGGATTGATACCAGTAGCTTTCTTGATTGCTCTCTGAACTGCATTAGATGCATGAACTTGTTCCTTAGTCGATGGACCCGAAAGGGAAACGGCCAACGATTGGAGAGAGGTCTTCAGAGAATCCTCCTCCTCAACCTGCAAAACAAAGGCAATAAATTTACAATGGATAAATGAAATGAGTTATCAAAATAACTAACAGTTCCATTATGATCAATATTCTTAGATTCATCATTCGTAGTGGTAGTCTCCATAGAGGAAGACTCGTCGGCCGTCATTCCTGACAAATTAGAAATATTATTTGATCAAAAACAATACTAAAATTTAAGTATTAAACAGTTTTATGTTCAACTTGAATTGCACAACGTCTAGTTTGTGGTGTTCAAGATAGGAAAACACGGCGACTGGCGGAATGGATTATTGTTGGGTCAGATTGTGCATTGAGTTAGATTGAAAGCTCCGGTTCAATTTAACGACAGCCCATGGAGGGGATTGTGAATGTGCTGAGACGAAATTGAGCTAAAAACTTATACTCATTGCCATGGTCTTCAAGCTGCCACTGGACAACCTGCTCCTACCAGCCGGATTACGGTAGCATTCGGAAGGCACAATTACGTTCTATATCAATCCACAATAGTAAAAAGCGCTGTGTCATAATTAGTTTGTGACGCACGACGGCATCACTTCCTTCTATTATACTTACTCGAGTTTGATCAAACAGAAGAGTCACATCGATCAAATTTCCATCTCCTTCTTCTTTCTCTCTCTTCTCCCATGTCATCCTCCCTCATCTTCTCGTTCCCACACTCCACCATTGAACTTCCCCTCTATGTCACTCAACACCTCAACAAGGCAGTCGACACAACTGAAGCCCTTCTTCAGTCTCTTCCTCATATCATAGCCGAGTATAGTGCAAACACACCTTTCAATTCCTTCTTCCACTCCATTCCCCATGTCCTCCTCCCTCCTCCTTCCCTCTACCTCCCATAATTGTCTACTTCTTCGTCCTTCTCCTTCCGTTTTCTCTCCTCAGTTCTGTCTCTTTCCCCTTTCCCGCACTCTGGAAGGGGGGAACATACTATCAATTATCCATGCAGTCCTACCCCCCCCTCCTCTCTCCTTCTCTTCCAAGTGACTGTCTAACTACCAGCCAGGTGGTCGAGACTCCCTTCCCTCCTCCCTTCAACCCTTACTCTCCCTTCTACTGTCCATACTGGACAGCTTCATCCTCTCTCCTCTTCTCTACATGGTCACCATGGTTTCTCCCTCATCTCTTCTTCTCTGTCCAACCTAGTCCCCTCCATCCCTCTCCCTCTCTCTCTCTCTTCATCCATATGCCTCATACCCTTCCCCTTTTCTACCTTTTCACATTCCTCTATTTAAACGCAGCTCTCTCTTTTCTCTCCATCTCTTCTTCTTTTCAGTCATGACAGAAGAGGTCGATGGTCATATCGTCGATCGATTCGATATCTCAAAACGGCTGGGAAAGGGAGCCTACGGTATTGTATGGAAGGCTGTCGATAAACGGTCCAGGGAAACGGTTAGTACGAGATATCCACATTATTTCCACTTTCATTTTTGTCCGAGAGGATTGTTATCCAGTCTCTATCTATGCCGATTCAATCTTCTTCGCAGTCATTCATGTATGCATCTGCACCTTTTGTGTGTTAGATGGAGCGGAATCCCTTTCCTTCCTTTCTCTCAAAGGGCATCTATTCACAGATTCATCCTTGCTCATTCAACTCTTCTCTACTTTCTTCCTTTCTAGGTAGCACTCAAGAAGATCTTCGATGCCTTCCGAAATCAGACTGATTCACAACGAACATTCCGAGAAGTTATGTTCCTTCTTCAATTCGGAAAGCATCCCAACATCATCAAACTCTTCAACATCATCAAAGCAGATAATAATAAGTGAGAATTTCCTTCTTCTAAATGCCCGTCTTAAATTTCCTTCCCTATTTTTTTCTTCCCTCTTACCATCTTCTCTTATTCCTCCTTCCCTTCTAACATGGAAAAAAGACGATGCGTCAAACGGGTCACTGAATTATTGACGACAGTCATCCACAAGCTCCATGAGTAAAGAGAGATACGGGGAAATATGGGAGGGAGACTACCAGTGGGAATGGGGATAGAGGAATGAAGGGAAGGGTAGAGATAGGATAGGAGATAGACATTCGATGCATAGTCGTGCGTTTGGTAGAGAGTTGATCAATATCCACACTCTCGTCTTATAAGGCTTCTCTTCGTCAAACGGAAGTAAAGGAAAGGGCAGAAAGGTGTGAAACGAGGAGGTTGAAGGGAGGAACCAAGGGCATTGCTTCTTTGCAGAGACATCTATCTTGTATTCGAGTATATGGAAGCAGATCTTCACAATGTAATCAAGAAAATCACGATACTCAAGGATATTCATAAGCAGTACATAATGTGCCAGCTATTCCGAGCCATTCGATATCTTCACTCAGGAAATGTTCTCCACAGGTCGGTAGCCCACATTGAGAGCATGGGTAAATCATTAAATGGAATGGTAGTTACATATTTACCGCATGGCAAAGGGAGGCAAAATATAAGAATATTTCAGGGACCTCAAACCGTCAAATGTTTTGCTAGATGCGGATTGCCGAGTCAAATTAGCCGATTTCGGACTCGCCCGTTCTCTCTCATCGGTTTGTCTATTTCTCCCACTCGCAACGTCAATGAAGATTTTTTTTCAGTTAGAAGATTATCCCGAAGGACAGAATATGCCCGAATTAACAGTAAGTGAACTATTTACTCACAAATGGAATCGTAGTTATATATGCCAACTACTTTTTCCACTTTTTTTCTTTTCATACATTTTTCCGCACCAAATGTAAGAATTTTGTAGGAATACGTGGCGACACGATGGTATCGCAGTCCTGAGATTCTCTTAGCTGCAAAGAGATACACGAAAGGAGTTGATATGTGGAGTCTAGGATGTATACTTGGAGAGATGCTGTTAGGACGAGCACTCTTCCCAGGCACTTCCACTATCAATCAGGTAGATATCCATCATTGTCAGATCATGTATCTTGCTGAATCAGATCGAACGAATAATGAATTCGATCGTTCGTCCTTCTCGAGCGGATATCGACAGTATTGGCAGTCAATATGCTGCTTCTGTTCTCGATAAAATGCCATCTCGAGCACGTAAACCTCTGGAACAATTAGTGAGCACTCATGATAACAATGCCATGCATCTCATGCAGAAGTGAGTGTTCCATCCAAGAGAAATCAGAATAAATCATATAATTTCAGTCTTCTCCTATTCGCTCCTACACGGAGGTTAACCGTTGAGGAGTGTCTCATTCATCCCTATGTCATCCAATTCCACAACCCCATCGACGAGCCTGCCCTATCTTCCGATGTTGCATTGCCACTACCGGATCATATCCAACTAAGCATAGATGACTACCGAGAGAAGCTGTATCAGCTCATTCAGGAGAAGAGAGCTAATACCCGTAAATTGACGCATGATCGAATCACAAATTCCTTGGTGAGAGCACCTTCGTTTCTTGCAATGCAAAAAAAATGAAATTGTTTCAGCAACCTCGAGCGAGTACTGCTAATCAAGAAAAGAGAGGAAGTGAATGGACTGAAGGGAGAAGAAAGAGTTCTGCTCATGATAGAGCAGCTCCCATTGCACAGGCGGAATGCAGTGATACCGACTATGATACAGCCAGGAACAGTGCTCAGAGGCATGGGTATGAAATGAATGGAGGAGGATATGTCAATATGGCAGAGATGAGAGCAAGAGGTGAGCAAGATAACTGAAAAATTAAACAAAAAAGTAAGCAACCGCAGCCATAAAAATAAAATCTTACTTCCTATGAGTAATGAATCGTTTCAGAGCGAGCGCAATCAGCCGATCCCAGACGGATGAATGGGAGTGCAGCAGTGACACACAACAATAATAACAATATCGAGGGATCACGGAGACACAAAGAACGACGGCGATCAAGTGAAAAGCCGCGTATGTTCTCTGCCCTTCGAGGAAACCGATTAGGTTCCTCATCTTCCACTACCAATCAGAGACTGGTATCATCAGGAAATGTACGCTAGGTAGAACACTAATCTAATAAGTTATTCAGTGCCAGAAGAGCTCAAACATGTTCACTATTCGATTATTTTCCCCCATGTGATAGGATGTTTTTTTCATAGGGTAACATACGTATGCGTATAGTATTCAGAGAAATGTGAAATTATGAATTGTTGATTGTTGCATTTGATGAACTCAATTTTTTCCACATTGGTTACATTGATCTCGAACTATCACTCGTCTTTCCGAATAAAAGTACTAAAGATAAGGAAGTTGTACTCACTCAATTAGTGTCGAATTACAGGCGCGGAGATAGATCAAGACGAGGTGATCCACTCTGCAAAATTTACAATTAGGCAATACACGGGAAAAGTGCGAAATCGGTGAAATATGTAAAAAGTGCGAAATTCGCTTTTTCTACCGTACCCACAATTTTCTTCAAACGTTGGTTCAGGTCCTGCCACGAATCAGGCGAAATCAGGCTTTATCGACCTTTTTTTAGAACTCTTGAAAGTTTCCATCGATTACTCCATTACTCTTCGAAGTTCCGTCTATTTCTTCTCATCATTTTTCGTCCTCCCGGATTCTCGATTGTAAAAGGTTAGTTCTTTCATCGTTTTTCCTTGTTATTGAGCTGTCTAATTCTGCGGTAGCTTTTTTTCTATTTTGTATACCTACTCGTCCCGAGTTATCTGTAGAAATTTTTTAATCTTATTTTCTTTTGTTTTATCTTTTGCATTGTTTATTGATTAATGTGCCTCACATGAGTTATGACAGGTGATTCGTCATGCTGGAGGTGTTCTCATTGGAACCTCCGGCAGCGTTCTATCTGTACTTGTTGTTTCGCATGGCGTAGAGACAGAGAGACGGAGGGAGAGGTCTTTTCAAGCGGGTTCATTCCCCGCCCCCTCCGTCTTTTCTCTCCAACTCGCTCTCTGCTCAGCTCTCTCATCACAGCTTGCTGCTCTCTTCTAACTTGTTTGATCATTGTCGCGTTCGATTCCGTGTATTGCAACCAAGTAATGCGAACTCCCTCTCCTTCTCGTCCTCATTCTCATTTGATAGGCTAAAGTTGATAAGGCGGATCGAGTGCCTAAGGGGGGCTGGGACCATTCCATGCTCGGATGGTTCAGTGCCTTTCGAGAGAATGGCGCTCCCACTTCATACGGAGAACAGCGGACTCCAGTGCTTCTAGACACTCAGGTCTGTTCCTCCCATCGAGTTCATTCCTTCTGTCTGCCATCGTCTTCAACACTCTATAACAACACTTGAGAACCTGATCTCCCCTCTCATCACATTATTCAAATTCCTCTTTCGTCACTTCCGTTCTTTAGATATTCGGGCTGGTATGTCTGTTCGCCATTCCCTCATTCGCCTTCCTAATAATTCTACCCGGAATTCGTCACACGAAAGCGATTTCATCCCTTGTATTCCTATCCGCAATGGCAATTGGAACAGTTCTCATAGGTATTCTCATTCAATTCCTATCCCATTTCTTTCCCTCCAAGTGCTTTCATAGTCAGTGAGGGTCGGAATGGCGCGGATCCGGTCCACATCCCTCATTATAGTGGGATTGCATTACCCTACATGGCACGTCGCATCTGGCTTCATCGACTGTCCGTACAAAGCCTTCTCGAAAGAAAAGATACGAGCAAGGATAGATGTTCGAATAGGTCTGCGCCACGCAAACATCTCATTGTGCAGTGAGTGACTGTCACTACTTCCTATTCTACTAATTCATCCATTCAGCCCATCTCCTCGATCGAAATCTATCTGGACTTGTCTACAACGAGCGATTCGACATATCGGAAGGTGAGTATCTTCACATTGACCCACATACCTCACAATGGCACTATCGTGTTAAGAATAGAAGAAAGTGAGAGGGAATTTTCTCGCCTTTCACTATCATTTATTCATTCTTTGTAGTTCACTTGATGGAGAGGGAGATGACTCGTGCTCTCACCAAGGGACTTCCCTATCCGATTCTCAAGGTCGTCGAATATCTTTCTCTCGAACGATGCGGATTCCATTGGGGGAAACAATATCGAGTAGCTGGTCACTACACCAGCGCATTCCTATGGTAATGTTACAATTCTTCTTACTCCACACAACATGCCTCATTCAGGCTGGCGACATCGTTTTGGATATTCTCAATGATATTACTATGCCTATCACCCTCTCATTTTGCCTCAACATTCCTATGGACAGGCATTCTGATCCTAACGGCGACGGGAGCCTACGTAGCAAATGTACCTCACACGATGGGGATACGTTTCCCTTCGTCGGATGGATCGATTCAATTAGTATTCTCTCTCGGACACAGTTTCTATGCTTCCTTCTTTGCTGGTGAGTCGATGAGGGACTACCTTCACTAGAGTGTGTAAAGTGCGCGCAGATCTTGTCGCTCACATGTCCTTTAGCCTTTTCTGTGGAAAGGCACGAAGGAATGAAGTGGGGAAGGGAAAGGATGAAATCTTTTTCTGAGCACTCGACAGGGATATACTCTCAAGTGATTCTCATCTAGTCTCTTCCTATCTCAGGGACTGTGTCTGTCGCGCTTTCTCTTTTCCTCATGCTGCTCCGTTCCTTGTGGGATTATGAATTGGACACCGTCTTCACTGCCAGAAGGAAAATTTGTAGTAATTGGATTCCGGATAAGTCGCTCAAGTCTCATCGTCGACGAAAGATTTCTGTATATGATGTCTCTCGATTGTATTAGGTTTTTATATTTTGATCGACCTCGGATGTATTAGCTTTTAGAAAAATTTATTCGGCGTACGTAACTTGCGGGTTCTCGAGTCTTAAATTCATCTCAATGATTGATCTCTGATCTTTTCAGTTTTATCAGTTGTTTTCCTGTCCATTTTTTTTTAAATAAATGGTCTAATGAATGTCAACTGCTACATCTGCATTCTATATAGGGAGAAGTAACTGGCTGATTTGGGAAACATCTGCAAGAATGGGAGTTGTTGTATTGTGTCGAGACTGTGTACGTCCTTGAAGATGCATTTGATCCGATTCCATTGAATGGACGATTTGGAGTTCCAAGGGTGTCTTTCTTTCTCCCTATAACAACAAGAGTCGTCACTCATTCTTACTCTTTTTATGCATCAGCTGTAAAGAGAATAAAAAGAGTAGCGGGGGAGGAGAGAATGGTTTACTCGAAAGGAGGGAACAATACGCATTCATGAAAAGCCCTGAAAGAGGAACAAGAAGAAACCTTTGGCAGATGTTATCGAGACATGATCAATACCTCTCTTGCTTTTTGTTTTCATGCTGAATCTCCAGATTGGTTACAGCTCAGTTCCACTCTTAGACGAATTTCTCCTTGTCAAGAGTAATTTATCTCCAAGGCTCTTGAGCACGTGAAAGAGAGTCCAATAATTTCTCAAGGTTTGCAGCTATAATGCACATAGAATCATTACATTAAATTTAGCCTCTAAAGTTATTTTCTGAATCAGATTGCGATCTTAATCATTCGGCAAATGTGTCCAATTATGAAGGTTTTTGGTATAACCTTGGCACTTCCTACGAACGACATGCATGTGACTATTGCTTTTTTAACGAGCGTTGTACTGGGTGAAATGAACAATATCTGGCAGATAATTGTATCGGAATGATCAATCGGAGGAATTCCCTCCTGTCTGAGATGCAACAGAGTCAACCAGAGTAGGCACAGAGAGAGAGAGAGAGAGAGTAAAGAGAGATGAAGGGTGGCGATAAGAGGTCGAAGGACAGAAACAAACGCATTATGGATGGAGGCACGTACTGTCGATTAGTGACGAACCGCTCTCTTGTGTAACCATTTCAACTGCTGTAACCATTTCAACGATCGGCCTTTACTCTTACACTTGAGAAAGACGTTCGATAATTAAAGAATGTAGAACTAGAGCCCGTTCTAAGTGAGACGATACACCCGAAAGAGGGAACGTTTATCAATTCAGATCCTCCCTTGGGCTGATAATAATTTACAGTTGCCAGGCATGGATGGAGTCACCTATTACTTATGAGAAAAATTGTCAATAGTATCCGCTAAGTGATCTAAGCTTTGGATCCGAATACAAAACTTGATCTTCTTTGTAGTTTCTCCAGATGAGTTGGATGGTACCTTGATTAATGATTATTGTTTCTGCTACATTAACTCTTACTCACTTCTCGAGAAATTGAATAGATCAGCGACGCAATTGTTAAGAACTCTGACAGTGTTCACACTCTCACTCCACAAGTACGGTAGATCTAGATACTCGGAGAAAGTTACGAAACTATCTCTTAGGTTTTTCAATCGAGGGTCAGTAGGGACGAAGATACTGTAGAATCTGATATGACGATGAGATAAGGAAAAGATGGTCACCTCTCAGGGACATCACATTCTAGTGCAACCGAACTGATGAGAAGAGACGTGAAAATGGATAGAAGGGGAAATGGACACTTCATCCTTGTATTCTGACTGTGCATCTTTCTTTCCTCCCCTTATCTCACTCTTATCAGATAGTACTAGATTGAGTAGTTCACACGAACTTTATCATTTGGATCACAATATCACAACAGACACTTGCAAACTCATACTCGTAACATTAATAGTTATTATGGTAGATATGAATGAGATTCGATATAGAGATACTCCTCACTTATAATTCGGACTTAGTCATAGAAGGTCCTTTCTTAATCTTGAGATCGTGTTTCTTGTTCTTTTTCTCATCGGCTTTCTTCTTCATTTCTTCAACAGCCTCTCTCATCTTCTCCTCTTTACTCTTCTCATTCCCATATGGATTGATATATCCTTCGTTCTTGGGTACCAATTCCATCTCTTGTTCCATGAGATGTATCACCTTCTGGGTGGTCTCATCAATTAGATCCGCTTTCTTGGTTATCTCCACTGACCATACCAGAACAGTCTTCATTTTGACATCCTTGATTCTCGGTTTGACGATGGAAGGGAATCGAAGAGCGATATCAGAAAGGAATGCTGTATTCTCGAATACCTTGGAGAGTGCATCTCTCACAGTTTCAGTCTCGGGAAGGACTCCCTTGACAGGAGAGTATCTCACTCTATCCAGAGTTTCTCTACTCTCAATCAGAATATTCTTGATGTTCTTGACTATTTCTTCAATGAAAGGACGTTGCTTCATCTCGTCGATCCCAACAATTGAATCCACTGCACTCATGTGATCACGACGCTTCTGTTCGAACATCGAGACATCTACAAGGAGTCAAAGTTCAAAGATCAAGAAGATTCGATCTATATTATCATAATTTCACGAACAATGCAAAATTTCACACTAATAGATGAACTTACATATCTTAGCTTGGTCGATGTGAGCATCTTTGGGAGAATGAGAGGCCTTCTTATCCTGTTTCACTTGATCTATCTTCCCTTCTGATTGATCATCGGCTACTTTGGATGTAACCAGAAGAGGAAATAGTATAAGAAGAGAGAGGAAGGGTCGCATACCTGAAATGTAACTGATTGTGAACAGAAGGGAAGGATAGTAGTGATACAGGGAGACACAAGATAGATACAGGTTGTCCTTCCCATGAAAATCATAGTGTGGCAGCATGGTGCGATTTCCCAAATGCAATTCGAAATGCTTGCTCATACTTAGTTGAAATATTTGTTGATCTAACTTTCTTTAGTGATTACTTGCATAATCGCATTTCAACGTAAACAATTGCGAATTGAATTATAGTATAAGGTAGTTGAATTGTCGTTAGAGGCGCTGGTTCATTGTGTTTATTTTCTTTCTTTTTATTTTCGAAAGTAAGCAGTTTTAATGGCATTTTTCTTCGCAAAAAATCGTTGAAACTATAATTTAGAGGTGGATACGAACTCGAATCGAAAAGAAAGACGACGTGGAAGTGAGGGGAAGAAAGAGTTGCGCATACAGAAAAGGAGAAGGTGAGTGAATGAGTGAGTAGAGAATGGAGAGAGTTCCCTTAGGGGGTCAAATATAGAGGAAGGAGAGGGATAGAAAAGAGATTGCATTGCAGATGGGAGATCATCGACGAAGAGATGAGGGCAATCGATGGAATCAAGAGGGAGGAGGAGGGAGACGGCCCATGTTCCTCAGACCTAGTCAGTTCAGTCTACCACACAACATTTATTGGGTTGTCATAGAATAGAGATTATTATTATTTATGTTAGTCGCATCTTTATGATGATAACTTTTCAATCTATCGTAATTATTATATCAACTTGATCTAACATGTAGACAGACAGTGTGGAAATGATGAGAATGAAAATATGTATTTGATTAAATGATGAATAGTTGATTGTAGATGATGAGGCGGATCGTCCCCGTACTGGTCCCCTTGTATTAGAGGAGAGAGAAGGACCATCGGGAAGTGGAGGAGCAGAGGGAGGAGCTCCCATATACAATAATTCATATGCTAATCTCAATATCCAACAGCAACGAATGCGATTGCCCGTATTCAAGGTAGAGTGAGAAATCATATTCTAATATAGTACTCGATTACTGTTCACTCACGGAAAAAATTTCCTTCAGAACCGTAATCACATACTGTATCTATGCGAGAAATATCGATCGGTGATTATCGTGGGAGAGACTGGATGTGGAAAGAGCACTCAAGTACCTCAGTTTCTATTGGAAGCAGGATGGGCGAAAGATGGAAGAATGATTGGAGTGACTCAACCGAGAAGAGTTGCTGCTGTTACGGTAAGTGGATCAGCTGGATGAATTTTGTGTGCCTAGGATTCAGTTGAAAAGGGTAGAAGATAATAGGGAATATTATATACTTCCATTTTAGTTAGCAACTCGAGTAGCAGAAGAGCGAGATTGTGTACTGGGGACTGATGTTGGATATGTCGTTCGATTCGATGATTGCACTGATCCCGAAACGAAGATTAAGGTACAGTAGCCTCTAATTACTGTAGTACATTTATACTTGTAGTTCATGACTGATGGAATTCTTATTCGAGAACTAATGAGTGATCCATTGTTATCCAAGTATAGGTAAGTGAGAAGGAAAGAAAAGGGATTATCTATTGTATTATTCAGTGTAATAATGATCGACGAAGCTCACGAGAGAACAGCCAATACAGATATTCTCCTTGGTCTCCTACGGAAGATTGTATCCATCAGGAATGATCTGGTTATTATCGTATCCTCTGCCACTCTCGATGCTGAGGTACTGTAGCGTACTGTAGGTTATTCCTATCAATTTATTGATTTCAGAAGTTTCGAGATTTCTTCGAGATGAGTGAGAGTGACAATGTAGAAGAGCAGACTTCGACGATAATGTCAGTCGAAGGTAGAACTCATCCTGTACAGATATTCTACACTAAAACGTGAGTGGAAACAACTTGGAATTGGAGAAGATGATTTTTTACAGAGGAATTCCTGACTATGTGAAGGGTACGGTTGATGCGATCGTGAATATTCACAAAACAGAACCAGTAGGAGATATTCTGGCCTTCCTTACGGGAATGGATGAGGTGAGAGAGAGAGAGAGAGAGAGAGAGAAGTGATTGAGATGGAATGAATTAGATATTATCAGGTGGAAGAAGTATGCAAGAGTTTACGAGATGAAGTGAAGGGATTGAGGAATGTTGATAAATTGTGGATTGTACCACTTTATGGAGGATTGCAACATCGAGAACAGGTAAGAAGGAAGGAAAGAGGTGAATGAAACTCACTCCTCTCAGATGAAAGCCTTCGATTCCACTCCCCATGCAACGAGGAAGGTCGTTGTGGCGACGAATATTGCAGAGACATCAGTTACCATTCCTGGAGTTGCATACGGTAGATCAATTATCTCTCTAACTCATCTACCGTATCCTTCCAGTTATCGATTGTGGTTTCGTCAAATTGCGTGCTCTCGATCGTCGTTGTTCTTCGGAAGTTTTAATGAAAGTGGCGGTGTCTCAGGTTCGATTACTGCAGTCACGAGATGGGATTACTGTAATTGATTGAAGGCAGCAGCAGATCAAAGAGCGGGACGAGCAGGAAGAATTCGACCTGGAAAGGCATATCGATTGTATACTGGTGAGATACGGTAGATGACAGATTGAAGTTACCGTATACAACATTCAGAGGAGCAATTCGGTAAGCTTCGACCAAATACGGTACCGGAGATCCAACGATGCCATATGGGCCCGATGATTCTACAACTGAAGGCATTGGGTATTCATAACATCCAAAAGTTCCACTACATCTCGGTGAGTGACATCTCCTCCCCTTCCCCTTTTAATCTCTCCATCTCAGCGTCCTCCCGCTTCTTCAGTCATCTCAGCTCTCGAATTACTGTATGCAATAGATGCCATTGATTCGTCTTCTTCTCTCACAATTCCTCTCGGTCTTCAACTCTGCGAGCTTCCCCTTCCTCCAATGCATGCGAAGTGTCTCATGTCCTCTCGTAAGTTCCTTATCATCTTCATCCAATCATTCCTTATCTCGTTCACAGCTGAATTCGGGTGTAGTGAAGAAATGGCGACAATTCTTGCTATGCTGCAGATCCAAGAAGTATTCGTGACTCCTCCGAGGGAGAGACATAAGGCGGTAGGTAAAAGGAAAAAAGAAGGAGATAATGAATAGCGTATAGGAAGTGATCAAGAGGAAGTTCGCAGTGGAAGAGGGAGATCATCTCACTTATCTCAATGTCTATGCTGCATTCAAACAGGTTTGACCTCTCTTCCTCCTTCTACCGTAATCCATTGGTTGTTCAGAATGGAGAGTCATCCAAATGGTGTGCAGCCAATTACATCAATTATCGTGGACTACAGAGGGCCGTCTCAGTCAGAGGACAATTGATGAGAATGTTGAGGAAATTCGAACTGCCTATCGTATCGTGTAGAGGATTGATTGGAGAAACGGAGAAGATCAGACGATGTCTAGTCAAAGGATTCTTCTCCCAAGTAAGAGAATGGAAGATAAGGGATGGAGAGAAGAGAGGATTCAGGCTGCATACTATCACTACGATGGAAAGTATCACACTGTGACGGGGGAGATTCCATTCAATGCATTCAAGGGATCTGTGATCATGTACAAAAAGGATTATCCCAAGTGGTAAGGCAATAACTGACATTGGAAAAGATTATACAATGCCATTGCAGGATTATCTATTCAGAAGTAATGCAAGAGTCGATAAGAGATATCAGTGTAATCGATTCTGAATGGTTATACGAACTAGCACCCAATTACTACACTTATGGAACGGTGAGAGATAGGAGGGAGAATGGATGAATGAAATGAGTTCTTTTAGGATGGAGAAGTTGCTCGATCAGAGAGGGAATCTCATCTGGATGTAGATGCTACTGCCAATCTCAACTAATTGTTAACTGTTATTTGTTGAGATGAATTATGAGATCACAATCAGTTTATTGAGCATAAAAAGAGATCATTATGATATGAGCAATGCTTAAAGCAAAGTGACAACGTATCAAGGACGAAAATGATAGAATGATAAGAGTACCACAAGAATGTACATTATGATGATGCTCAGATATTTACAGAAAACAATAGAAGGGAAAATAGAGAATTACTGAGATCGTCGTACCCATGAGAAAAGAGATTGAACTGCTTTGACGAGGAACATGAGAGAACTGAAATATAGAGAGATAAGAGATAAGGATCGAAATAGATCTAACCTATCCTCATCAGCCTCTTCATCATGAATATTCTTCTTATTCTCATCCAACCATCCTCTCATTATCATTCTTCTCTCTTCACTATCCATCTTCTCTTCTCCTTTCATCAATTGCTTCTTCTTCTCATTTATCTCCGATTCTTCTACTTTCTTCACAAGAAATTCATGGACGATTCGGGGTACTCGATAAACGTCCCCTCTTTCCTTCTCTGATCTTCCATTTTCATCTTCTTCTTCATTCACTTCCACCCATCCCAATTTGGCCAATCTCTCCATCACAATCGACAACTGAAATGGGTGGATTGAGGAAGAATAAAGGGGGGGGGGG
>LS487535.1:397400-426536 GCA_900490705.1 Pristionchus arcanus
AGAATTGATTCGAGAATTCATCAGAGTACAATTCCTCATCCAAATCCGATAGAGGAGGAGTAAGAGGGCGCCATGTCTGAACACATTATGTTCCTCGTTTCTCCTTCACAATCCAGCTAATCAGTCCCAATGGAAACTAGCTAACAATGGCTAATGACTAGCTAACGATTGAACAAGTATCTCACAGGCATGAATTGATCCTCGAAGAGAACATCGAAATCGTGGAATAGTTCTTCCTCCTCCTGCAATGTATCCACTCTTTCTACTCTCATTATCTTTTCACAATCACTGATTGCTTTTGTAAAAAGAAGGACCACAACCGGAACCGTAATATAAAGTCAGTCAGCCAAGCGTGTCTACTGTACAATTGAATAAGTAGATCAGAAGATGAGGAGATGCGAGAAAGAGGCGGCCCTTGCCAATGGGTGGCCTCTTTTCGGTTCCGGGTGGTCTAGTCAACCCTCTCGCCTATCATGACCTGCCCATACAAGCAACGCCATTTAGATAATTATTTTATTCTTTGAAATGTCCAAGACTGAGTGACATTTATATACAAAACAAAGTAACAACTACAACAAATCTAAAAAGTGACAACGTTTCGAGAGAAAACAATTACTAATATTACGAATAGAAATGTGCAAAGTTTACACCAAGAAGAGAGGGGATACCGGATTGGTAAAGAAAGAGGAAAGAATTAAATAAAAATATAATAAAGAAAATATAGAAAAGAGATCAACGGTCTTATTAAGTGTAGAGATTATTAGCAAAGAGAATAAGGCAAGTGATGAGAAGGGGAAGATGATCAAAAAAGATCAATGAGTAGGATGCGTATGAGTACTCGTCTCATTATGATTACTCGTTGAGGGTCCATCTCCATCTGTACTATCTCCTCTACTCGTTCTGAATGATATCCGAGGTCGATCGTAATCTCCAAGAGATGGTCTTTGAATTACTCTCATCGATGAGTAATTGGGATTATTGTGATATGGGGAATGAATGGAAGTTCCTCCTCCTCTCTGTGGTTGTCTCACAAGTATAACATTCCCTCTTCCTCTTTGTACATGTCCTCCTCTGAATTGATTGGAAGTAGTCGGTCTGAATGGAGAAGGAGTCGATCCTCCTCCTCCAGGTGCTCTCACTACTATTATTCTTCTTGATCCATCAGAATTAGGTGGAGAAGCGTACGTGGTAGTAGTAGATATTCCAACTCTTCCGCCTCCTCTTCCTCGTCCCATATCAGATGATCCTCTTGATGATACAATGGGTCTCATCACTCCAGAAGGAGATATGGTAGGATGGACAACTCTGACTGGTAGACGATAAGGGGAAGAAGTGGGAGATCCACCAGATGATGGAGATGTCATATGAGAATGAGGATGGGTACGAACAGGGAAACGAAGAGATGACGATGATGATGCTGATGATGATACAGGTCGATTGGCCATTGATGGACGGATATTTGGAAGAGGAGGACGAGTAAGAGGAGATGCTGCTATTGATGGACGAGTATATGAAGGATGTAAGGGATTGATACGGGAAGAGGAGGGAGAGGAAAGTGATGAGGAACGAGAGGATCCTGCTGATGGTGATGAATTGAAGTGAATGGGACGAGTAGAGGGAAGGGATGGACGAACTATCGGAACCATTCTTCTTACTGGAGCAGGAGAAGAAATAGAGGCAGAAGTAGAAGGGGATGAAAGGGAAATAGAAGGTGAAAGTGAAGGAGGAATAGGAGATTGAGATTGTGAAGAAGGAATTGGATTCTTCCTTGGTCGTCCTCTTCCTCTCTTCATTCGTGTAATCGATACACCATCTTCATCTGCAGTCGATCCATCATCTTCATAATCTTCATCATCATCTTCATTCTTTGGCTCTTTCGGTTTGGGTGGTCTTCCTCTCTTTCTCACAGCCTTCTTCAATACACTTCTTGCAGCTCTTTGAGTGGGATTGATATTGGAGGAACGAACGAGTACTCTACGGGGAGTGGAATGAGATAGACCAGAAGGAGAAGAATCAGAGATATATGATGAGGATGCAAGAGTATGAGAGACACGCTTGGCTGAC
Source organism: Pristionchus arcanus (assembly GCA_900490705.1). Classification (NCBI taxonomy): domain Eukaryota; kingdom Metazoa; phylum Nematoda; class Chromadorea; order Rhabditida; family Neodiplogasteridae; genus Pristionchus; species Pristionchus arcanus. The sequence continues at coordinate 399,465 of LS487535.1, forward strand.
TGGATATTCTCATGAATTCGACTAGATTGTCTAGATGGAATAAGAGTGGAAGGAGTATAACGAGGTCTTGGTCTACGTGCCTCATCAATTGATATATCTCGATTGAGTGAAGATAGAGATGGATCAGTTCCTTCAGCTCCTTCCTCTTCTCTCATTGCTCGTTCATGGGCACGATTCCATTCTTGTTTCTTCTGATGGAGGAGAGCCTGCAATGGGAAACAATTCATTACTGCAATGATTCAGTGCCAAATACAAATCATATATATAAAATAGATCACGAACCTCAGCCTCCTTAACTTCCTCTTCAAACTCGGGTTTATACTCTGCCTCGAGGAATTTGATTGCATATTTCTCGATTGGTTTGAGCTGCAATGAATCCTCCTTATCACTCTGTCCCTCTCATTTCATATCTTACCTGTCCGAGTAATTCTCCTAATTCTCCATCATCTCCTCCTCCAATAACAGTTACTCCTCCTACTCTCTCATCAAATTCCTTTATGTCTGCATTCGCTTCACTTCTCACAATCTTTGCTGCTGCCACATCTTGTTCATCTTCCAGAGAAGCCATCGCCTGAATCAAGAGAGATTAATCTTCTCCTTCCACCCCCCCCCTCTCTATTCTCTCCTTACCTTATCCAATTCCATCTGATTCGAAGGAGCATCAACAGGTGTATCCACTTCGAGATCTTCCACATTTTCTCCATCGAATAGATCTCGGATATTATCTTTCTGTCGGAAGAAATCAGGAGTGAATCCGGCCTCGTCAATCGCCATTTCGCCTGAATATCGAAAAGGTTAAAACAGAGAATAACAGTGACCTCAATCCCGAGTAAATATTAGCAAATTATTCACCCAATCGTCGCTTCTGCATTGCTTTCTTCAGAATATTTTCTTCAATCGTCTTCTCAGAGATCAATCGATAGATGGAAACATTCCTCGTTTGACCAATCTGGAAAGAATCAGTAATATGTCATAATCACTGACACTAAGTCTAAAGAAATATCTTTTTAACTTTAAAAAGTGAATAATCCTACTCGATGGCATCTGTCCTGTGCCTGTGCATCCATCGTTGGATTCCAATCAGAATCATAGAAGATGACGGTGTCTGCTCCAGTCAGATTCACTCCCACTCCTCCCGATCGAGTTGACAGAATGAAACAGAAGACACGAGAATCCGCATTGAATCGCTCCATCATCGCCTACAACATATGTTTAAATTTTGTTTTTCAATAAAAAAATGGAACCTGTCTCTGTTCGATACCGGTGGTCCCATCCAAACGGAAGTATTGGTATCCGTGATGGGAAAGGAAGGCCTGCAAAAATCATTTGAAGAGGTGAATAAAGTGAAACTGGACAACTTAAGTGCCCAAATACCTGAAGAACGTCGAGCATCCGGGACATTTGAGTGAAGATGAGACATCGATGTTTGTAGATGTACAATTCACGAAGAAGCTTTGCCAGAATTTGCAGTTTTCCTGCAAAAGAATGCACATAGTGAGATAGCAAAGAAGCGGTGCAAAAATAAATGTTGCAGGGTTTTTGGAAGGTACAAATCATATTGACATGCCCTAACGAGACCAAGCAGTTATCTACGAAGGGAGTAACACTGCAACAAGGCATTGAAACCATTGTCAGATGACTTTCCTTCGTCGAAAATCGAAGCGATAGCGACTTTCTTTTGCCGGAATCGAGCCAACGGGGTAGCGATTGCCAGCCAGACTCACTACCACTACACCAGGGGAGACATTGTGGAGAGGGCCACTCACCGCAATCATACTCGATCAGTCGCACTTCGGGGAGTTGCATTCGATGTGCCACCAGATTACTATTGACGAGAGGATCACAATCGGAGAGAAGTCTGAAGGATGACATCATCAAGTCATTCTCTCCAATATCTCTTTTTACCTGCTGGCTCTTAATTTGATGTGTGAAGTAGCATCTCTAGCATAGCTAGTCCTTCCACTAGTCGAAACAAGTACACTCGGAGATTCAGCCAATACTCCATCCACATATATTACAAACTTCTTCGTCATCTCTTCACATTCTTCCCTCACTTTCTCTCCCAATTCTTCCCATTCTCCTTTCCAGAAAGAAGGTTTCCATTGATCACCCTTCCGACGACTGAAAAGAAGGAGATAACTTCCCTTATCAAGTACTTTCTTTACTCACGTAGTTCTCGTTTCTCTCCACAATACACTCATCAATTGCCATGAATACATTGGTTCTCCATCCTCTTCGAATCTCATCACTGCCTTCTCCAATCGATTCCGTCTCTCTTCTTCCAAATGACCCAATCTCTCCCTCTGTAATCATTAATTCACACTCTTTATCATATCAATCTACTCACCGATACGAGTTCCTTGTATGGTCCAGTCACGAGAGGTCTCTCCATCTTCCTTCTCTTCAATGGAGGGGAAAGAGGAATGGGGAAGTTTGGAATGGGAGAGAGAGCTCCTTCCTGCATCAATTCATTGAAGTTATGTCCCTTCTTCTCATCTCCATTCATCGCTACTCGATTAGTTGGTTGAGAATGGAGAACTGTCGTTGAACGGATAGGAGACTGAAATTTGATCTCTATTCCGATGTGCTAAGAAGTATTCGATGCTTACATGAGCAGCAGCAACAGGTCTTCTGTTTGAATAGACACTCGTACTGCTTCTCTTCGAATCGATAGAAGTAGTTGATACAGAGGGAGTAGCTCCACTCTCTCGAATCGCCAATGGAGGAGGAGGTGCAAGTCCTCCTGATCCTTTCCATGATGTACGACGACCATTCGAATCACCATCTACATCAGCGAACGAACCACCAGGAACAGCCTATACATTTTTAGTGGTAAAATTATAAGAACAAACGAGATAAACAAACCTGACAGACTCGTATCCTTTCTGCTCCCAGCTTCCCATCAGTGTTTACCATCACCTTATCTCCATCCACGGTCACCTACAAACACACGGATGTATCAACGTATGAAATAAAATAAGTAAAGTAAGCCAAATGACTGAACATACCTGAACTCTTTCCTTGAGTAGTCCTCCGATATCATTTCCTTCTTCAACTACAAGGAACATCTCGGGTGCTCGTGAAGGTTGGCAAAGTTGAGAAATTGTCTGAAAGAAACACATTAACGTAATTCTAACTGACAGTATAAACCTTCTCTGGCATGGAGCGCACAAATTTGAATCCGGGAACATTTTTGGGAATATGAAGAGGAGGCTCCATTGTCAACAGCTCTTCGACGTGTGGTCGCGTCTTAGGTATCTGGAAAATGACCATGTAATTCAACAACAAAAATACGAAATAATATTTCAAAAACAGCAAAAGAGCTCAGATTTCACTATATATCGCCATGATGCACACAATGAGCAGTAGTATGCTAGGAGAGGGCAAGTGAATCATCATTGCAGTGCTCATTACTTCATACGGGGCTGCGGGGCGGTTGTGTGTGTGGTATGTGGGGAAATGTGGTCGCGTGTGTGTGTGTGGGGAATTTCTTTTGCTGGGGTCGAGCCAGCGGCCTCCCGCTAGCAAGGCAAACACCCTACCAACTGAGCCATACCCGACACTTACCGATGTTCGCCACGCGGCTTTCCTATTGGCGAGGTTAAGTGACTCTGGGATCTCCTTGACACAGTCTTGCAGAGGATCGTCAGAGATGATATCGAAGACACAAGCAGGGAAGACAGTCGTTATGGAGGGAACAACGAGTGGAGTTTGTTCCTCCCGAGGAGTGAAGAGATTAGGATGATTGCAACACTGAATAGAAACGAATTAAAAGGGAAAAAGCAAAGGAAATAACTTACCTTTCTCAATTGCATAACAATATTCAGGACTGACATCATATTACCACTCTTCAGATTCTCACGAGTACTGAAATAACAACTGATTAAGAAAAAGTAATATGATTTTCAACATACGCTCTTTGGCTCATGAAGTCGTCGTAGAGATATCGCTGTCGCTTGCTCAGAGGACACTTCACAACATGCTCCGTCTTCTCAGGCAATTGCTTCTCCACTTCAGCCTTCATTCGACGAAGAATGAACGGACGAAGAACCTACAACGAAGGAAGGAGTGAATGGAGAGAGATAGGGATGGACTTACCTTATGGAGTCTATCGAGCAATCCCTTGTTGAACTCAACACTTCCTTCCATCATTCCAGTAAGGGGATTACTGAACCAATCCTTGAAGTCATCGTGACTGGCAAATATGGCAGGCATAAGGAAGTGAAGGAGAGACCACAGCTCCATCAATGAATTCTGCAGGGGAGTTCCTGCAAATTAATAAAAAATTAGATCCAGAGTAGAAAAGTTTACGCAAATCTACGTTACATTTACTCACATAATATGTTCTAATTTAATGGCTTGCCTAGTGTACCATGAGATGCCTAGTGTACCATGAGAAGTTTCGTTAAAACGAGTTTTGAAAGATTTTCTATTAATTTTTCAACTCTAGAGGATTCAATCGATATATCTTGGAATGACTAACCAGTGAGCAGCAATCTCCTCCTCGCTCGTACATTGAGTAGTGTCTGCCATCGCTGACTCTTCCAATTCTTGATATTCTGAGCCTCATCCAGAATGAGATACTGCCAACTTCTCATCTTGAAACTCCTAATGTCCGTTGTGATCACTTTGTAGGATGTGATACAGACATGGAAAGAATCGTCCTTCATCCATCCCTTAAAGAATACAACTTAGTCGTTGGCAGATAGGTTATTAAGAAAATACTCAATTACTGAAGAAATAAAATGTGCAAAAAAATATGTATGTATGTACCTTTCTCTTTTCTGCTCGTTCCTTCACTGATCCGAAATAGGTAAGAATTTTGAGAGCGGGACACCACTTCTTGAATTCCATTTCCCAATTGAGAATGACGGAAGTGGGAACGACAATGAGATGAGGACCCCAGATTCTCTCCGTGCATGCAAGATGAGCAAGAAGAGCTACAGTCTGCAATTATAAAAGATATTCATATATTTCTGCAAATTGAGCGTCACTTCATCTAATGGATAATTCAAATGGACTTTAAAAATAAAGAAACAATTTTTAATGATTACCTGGATAGTCTTTCCGAGACCCATTTCATCAGCGAGAATTCCATTGAGATTCTTATCGTAGAGAGTTACCAACCAATCTAATCCAACCATTTGATATTCACGAAGAGTTCCACGAAGCATATGAGGAACACCCGTTTTAACCTCAAACAATACAATTATCTACCTTCATATTCCTATTCACTTCAAACCTGTGTCGTCTCCAAAGTATATCCCTTCGGTTGGAATTTGAGTGCTTCTTCAGCGATATGAGTCAATTCCTGCTGTCTCTCGTCACTATTATCACTCTTTAACTTCGCGAAATCAACATTGTCCAGCTTCACCTTTTCTTGACTCTACAATGCAATTATTTCAGTAAGTTAGGCTGATTTTTACACTTGAATCATGAAATAACTGTTATAAAGTGGCAATCCTTACCTCAGCCTCCCTTGCCTCTTCTTTCCCTCCATCTTCATGTTCCTTCTTCACATCTTCCTCTCCTTCTCCTTCCTCCTCTTTACTCTTCTCTCTACTCTTTCTAATCTTCTCAGCAAGAGGTTTATCATCAGATTCCTCTTTACCACCTTCCTCTTCCCCTTCTTCCATCTTCTTCCTCTTCACTCTTGGTTCTTCATCGCTTTCTTCCTCTTTCGTTTCCTTCTCTTCCACAGTTTTCGACTGAACAAAACAATTCATTTAAAAAGTAAGCGCACAATAGAAATTTCAAAAGGTTTGAGATGGACATACCGAAGAAGGTCTGTTATGAGGCTCATCTTCAGAGTCTTCATCATCATCTTCTTCTTCCTCACTATCTTCCTCCTCTTCCTCTTCTTGAGCATCTTCCGTAGACTGTTTGGATGTGGAAGGAACAGGATATCCGAGAGAGGCAAGATACTCGGGTGGGAGCTGAATTCCGAGATTCGCATCATAAAGGATGGAAAACTAACTGAATCAAGTAAATCGTCGAATCCCATATCAGCCTCTTTTCCGAGTGCATCCACTTCTCCCTTCACATCCACATTATTCAATTGTTTCTCTGCCTTTGCAATCGTAGTCTCATCATCAGAATCCGACTCATCACTCGAAAAATCCTCTGAAAATCAAATTAATTTCTGATAGACATTAATTACTTGGTTACTGTAATAGTTTAAACGAAACTGACTATCATCTCGGTCATCATCTTTTCCTTGCAGACTCGGTGTCTTACTACTTGTCTCAGCCACAATTCCCTCCGCCACAACCTTTAAACGAGAGTTTGAATTGTAGTTTGAATTTTTTTAACCAATAAACTTACTTGACTCAGCTTATCCGCCTCTCCGACGATAAATTGAAGATGTTGATCGAGAGCTTTTCGCTTCTTCGATTCAATAATCGCCTAGACATCCATTGATTAGATTTTAGTTGGTTTGGGTAGTTGTATTGCTTATAATTTATCAAGGAATACATACCTGTTTCCTGTGATCGACCACTTTATCGACATTGAGCCAGAAGTCTTTAACCATCCTTGCAATCATAGCACACGATCGTCGATGGTCTTTCACTACTCTAATTTCTGCCTTTTCGATCTCAGCCTGCTTCTCTCTCGCTTGTCGTGCAATCGTCGTTGACAACTTAATTCAATCATCACCATTATGCCGGCATAAAAAGTCAACATACTTTTCTTGCTGAAACTCTCTTCCATATCCTTTCTTGTCTAAAATCATTGGCCATCCATTTAACTTCTTCGAGAACATAATCCCAGTGAGTCTTGTTCCGAGGTGGTTCTACACATAGTGGTAATCGTGAAGTGGACCACATGCCTGCTCTTCGCAGTTCAGCTATCCTCGCCATCGTATGAGCTTCCTATAATTAATATAATATATCCTCCCTAGGGCATTTTTTTATTTAAAAAATACTCACATGCTTTGCAGCTTTCTCAACAGTATCGGGCCCGTTAGGTTGAGATGCGGATGTGTTTACAGTCAGCACATCTTCTGCTGAACCAGAGAAGCATGGCTGAAAATAATAAGCATAGGAAAAATTAGTTAGGTAAAGTTCGGCAATTAGTTATAATCAATCAATACCTGGTCAGATGTAGTTTCCTCCTCTTTCACTTCTGTAGGAGCAGCCATTTTTGCTGGAAAATGTATATTGCTTATCACTGATTTGAACTACTGTTCAGAAACAGTATAAATTTTTCATTGAGATCATACTTTTAGATGGAGATGCAGGTTTGTACTTGACCGGAGAACCATATTGAGGGTCTTTAAGAAGAGACTCCAAGTGAACGCAAACGACGCTCAAAAGTTGAATATGCGAATGAAACTCGATAGCATTACAATAGTGTAGGTTTCCATTTCAATATTGAAACTAGCTCACTTGTTTTCCAATCTACCAACGCTTGTATCAATCTTTTCCATCTTCTGAATGACCGTATCCTTTACTGTCTCTTCTGGCATAACTCTGGAGTAATCAAAGTCACGGATCATAGTATGCGACATGTCATCTCTCTTCTGTCTGATCTGAGCCATAAGAGCAGAAAGCAGTTCAGCCGCCAGCCCATCCTCGTCAGCTTTATTCTGGAACGGTGGTTGATCAAACAAGCCAGCAATGATTGATTCAACTAACCACTGGTTGCAGGCTGACCCTTTGCCGCAGTCGACTTGACTGCCGTTTAGAGTATGTGTCAGACATAATTGAAATTGATTCAATGGTCGGAATTCATCCAAATAATGAGGAAGGCCTTGAAAAAAGTATCTTTTTGATTGATTTTTTTTTAAATAACAGAGCAGAAGATGACGAAAAGCAGTTGTGACAAACTCGAGTTAACCCGCCAAAACAGTGATTTTCAAAGATCGGAAAATTGGACATGTGGTATCTGAAGCTTCAAGAAGGGATGGCGCATGCTTTCGAGATAAATTTAACAAAAAAATCAATAACCTGCATTTACAAAATGACAAACTATTTTTCAAAAATTGGCGTTTCGACGCGACGCGAAACGCGACGCAGCAAACGACGCATTTCCCGCGCGTTCAAATCTTACAGTACTCTTACTACACACAACTTCAAAATTCTTTATTCTATTTTTATTCTTTTTTTTTTGTTATAATTACAATCATAAATGACACATAAAAATCAACAAATTCGATCTTAGATAAATCACATGAAAGACCCTCGTTTAGAACATTGCTTTAAAAAATATTCACAGAACTACTCAAAGAAATCTACGTATTTAAAGGACAATGTAAATAAATTATTAGCATCTATAAACTTTATTTAGCATGCGATTTGACAGTTTGGCGTTTACTGTCGACGGCATCCAAAGCGAGTCCAGTGAAGACAACGACCTGAGATGAAGAAAAATAAAAAAATTCGGAAATAATTTCGCTGAAACGTACCATTCCCATGATTTGTCTCTCTGAAAGTGGATGGTTCATAAAAATGACAGAGATGATGATAGTGAATAGCTTCCTAGTCGTAGTCACTATGGAGCAAGTGAGAGGGGAGAACTCGTTAATCGTCTTGAAGATGAAGTACTGCAACCAGTATTATTAAATAAATTATTTTCTCTGTTGTATCGGATAGAATGTGAAAAGGACTATACCTGTCCTCCACATCCCGCGATAGAGAGAAGCAGTAGTTCCCAGAAAACTTTGGGATATTTTTGGACAAATGCAACAAATCCAATCAATTCACCAGTGGCGATAAGACTAAACAATACATTGAAGATTGATTAAGCATATTTTGGAGTCATACCCGACAAGAAGATAAAGGGAAGAGAACAGATTCATGAAGAGCATCATGCTATCACTGCTTCTGTTATACGACTTCTTAATTCTGTCTTGGATTGCAGTGGTTGTACCATCGCAAGTGAGAGAGAGTAACTTAAATATTCATTTTCAAAAGAAGAATTAAATTAATTTTTCTCACAAGTAGTATTTCTCCCCATCCGAATCCACCATCTTCTGCTTTGCTTTTCTTGTCTTTGTACATAAATAGAGCCACACCAGCCACTATCATGACAACGAACAGATACTGAATAAAGACAATTACTTAATCTAAAGAGTTTATCAACTTACTTTGCGGAAATGGTAGCTCTTCCCAGCGAACAAAGCTCCGAATACGAGTACGGGTATGGGTTTGCATGACTTCGCCAAAACCTAAAAAAAATATTCTTCATTTGATAAGATCAAAACCATTCACACCTGTGTGGGATAAGGGAGATATTGCAGGGCCATGTTGGAGAACATCATCGCAGCAAGGTAACTCGCTTTATGAAAATACGGTAACACTTGAACTTAAACATTGGACAGACCTGCGCAGAGTGCATACGTCGGAGTGGGAACGTTATCTTTGCAGCGCTTGCTTCTCATGAAAAATGCAAAGATTGTGTTTGCAACACACATGAAAAAGACGAGAGCTTGAGTATATGTGAACCGATCTCCATCCTCGTATTTCCCTTGGACACTAAACAATCGCGCAATCAATGAAAATGTAATATACAAAAGACTTACACTACTTCTTGCTGGATTCCGAAATAGAAATAACAGACGAGAATGCCTCCAGCACAGAACATGAACTGTCCGGCAAGTTTTACTTCATGTGCGATCCATTCTGACCATGACAACGTCGGATGAGCGTTGATCAATGGAGCCCGATCGCTCGTCTTATCCTTTTTACCCATACCTGCAGAGCAATAACATCAAACGAATTGAACAGACAAGCGAAATACGATGGATTCAGAAACAGACGTGTCCTACAGAAGTGCGGATCATTTTGCAGCACACTTGTTATTCACAGTAAGATTTGTAATCGTATAATTCATTAGTTCTTTAATTGTTTTAAAGGTTTTCTCTCTCATCATTGCTAATGCTTGTCTCGATATATTGAATTAAGACATATAAAAGTGTCTTTATAAAAATCTTAAGAATAAAAAATGCCACACTTCACGATAGATACTACATTTAAATACCGTACTAGAGCATTCTGAGTGTCGGTGCATGCTCGAGCAAATTGTTGATCAACTTCATGCTCTCGATGTTGCTGTTTTTTTCGAGTTTGTAATGTATTTTTATTGTTTTGAGTAGTCGGCCGAGGAGATGGCTGTTCCTGGTGGAATCCCAGTGGAACAGAGCATCAGTGAGATCGATGCGGAAATTAGAATGGAGGACATTCGGCAAAGTCCGGCGGCTCGTTTGAAGATGGAACATTTTCATGCAGCTATCAAGAAGAATCTCATGGTATTTCATTGTTCTTTTCATAGTAAACACATCGATGATCTGGAAATTTATTTTTTTCGCGAAAGTGGGGGTATTGAGATCCCTTTTTAAAATTGTCTCCTTTGTTATGTAATTTATTTACTATATTTCTTTTAATATTCAATTTCGATATCTATCGAAAATATTATCTCTCTCAATTTGCAGGATAAGAAATTGAACTATGAAGCTGAACATCGCAAAGAGATTCTTGAAGGATTGAAACACATGAAGAGACGACTACCGGGTATTTATCTTTCAATTACTGTAAAACTTTTATTTATTTAGCTGATTCTGGAACATCTCTCATCAAGAAATTAGAGAATCTGGCCGTAAATTTAGACTGTGATTATCAAAACAATGGTGATACTTTTCTAATGAAGAGTGCACATTCGAGAAATGATCTGACTTTAACTATTCTACATAAAAATGATCAGGTTAGATGCGCCTTATTTACAGTTAATATTCAATCTTCCGTACAGGCTATCGGCGCTCAAATTTACTACTTTGGAGGTGAATTTCCGAATGATAATGAAATCAATCAAAGAATGAATGATAATGAATGGGATGAGCTAAGAATGATGATTCATTCCATGCTCAAAACTGTTCCTTCCTCTGCTTCAAAGTGAGCTGATCCATTTGTAAGAAATTAACCAACAAGGGTCCTTAATAGGGAGATGAAACATAAGCTATCTAGCTATCGATTGAATCTCGAACAAAGGTTAGTGAATCAATGGAAGAATGGAAGAACTGCTACGATCACTCAGGTAAGTCTACCCTTCACTCGAATATCAATAGATATGTTTCACAGATGAATCAATCTTCCGTTGGTTGGCCGTCTCCAGGGACGAGTATCCGTCCATTGCGTGTATTTATCTATGGAGAACCTGGAATCGAATTTGACATGAAAGAGAAAGGAATTAAAGAAATCAATCCAGAAAAAGGTGATAGAATTAAGAAAAATTAATTCGACTGATCAGCGGCTTTCAGGGGAGATTCCTTATGGAGAGTTTGTGATAGTTGAAGACAATAAGGAAAATTTCTTTTCTTTTGATGGAAGGTGAATTAACCTTTGCATTTTCCCTAATAAATCGGTACATCTTCAGTGACCTTTCTTACCCATATGTGGTGAAACTTGAGTTGAGCTCTCGTTGGCTTCTCTCTTCTTATACAATTGCGAAACTGGACGAAGTTGGGGCGAAACCCGCATCGATTCTGCAGAAGACAAATCTGATTAGATTGATGGCTAATTGTCAGAAGAAGGTAAGAGATGAGTAATGAGATTGAATGAGAAAGAGATTGATTCAGGATGGAGATATTGAACTGGAAGGGAATGAATTGGGCAGAGATGTTCGATATTCTCTCAAAGGAGAAGATAGTGAGACTGATGTCATCATAGATTCTCTTTTGATTGAGAATCCAAAGAATCTCGAGATAATCCTTCTCATTCTTCATCAACAGGCTGTATTCAATTCCAGTTGGGAATCCATCGTCGCTTCTTGCTCTGTCAAGGTACATCTTATTTTTTAAAGTGTGACAAAATATGTATTATTTAGCTCTATTTGTACTGATTTTGAGTTTTGCAGCCTCCTCCCTCTTCTCATTCCATTCAATTCGAGATGAATACTCTTGGATGCAACTGGAATATCGTATTCGCTGGTAATGGAACCATGTACAATGGTAAGTAGTCCTTCTCAGATATTGTTCAATAATTATTCTACAGTCCGTTTGTCTCCATCTTCTAAACGTGATTGGTCTCTCAATATATTCGCAAGTGACAAGGATGCCAAGTTAACTGATCTGTCTAATGAGATTGAACACGCATTCAATAAGTGAGAACTTCAACAAAAATTTCTGTTCTAGTTCAATTTTCGAATAAAAATAGTCGAAATGGATTGAATAATTATCGATGGTGAAAGACAATAATATTGCAGAACATGGTCTCTATCGAAGTGTCTCGCTCATATTGTGACTAAACTGGGAATGAATGGATATGAATGGAAGACTGAATCATCTATGGATCCATCCCTCCCCCATTCGGATTGTTCACTTCAATACGAGAGTAAAGTGGGCACTGCTTGGTTCGTCGTTATTATCACATTGTATGGAAGGGGAAGAGAAAGGGAAGGGAAGGGAAGGGAAGGGGATACAGTGAGTGACAGAGTGAATCTCAGGTTGAGGAAGGATATTCCACCTCTCCCTTCTCCTACTAAATACGAATATCAAGTAGTACTACCTAAGGGGAGATGTCCTCTACTCAGAATGATGAGGTCGGTTATCTATTACATATCCACTCCATAACATCGTTATCTGAAGGGAACCGAAGCGTCTTGAACCATTGCGAGTGGCTAGACCCCGTCCTCAACTATCTAATCCTTCCGTACCTACCGTACCCCCTCTAAGAGTGAATCGATTAGATGCTGGTCTTCCTCCTCTGCAATCACATCCAATACAGACTCCATTCAATCAAATTGTATGTATTGATATCTTTTCGATCTCGAATCAATGGAAATTTGATCAGGAGAATATGGTGAAAGGAGTTGATGATGGTAGTAGAATAAGTGGAGGAATGGATGGAGCAAGTGGAATATATGGCCATAGTGCATATTCTGCATCTGGAATGGGAGGAATTCGAATGGGTGTTCCATCTGGTACTTCCCCCTTAGTAAGAGGAACTGTTCCTACTGGAATGCAAGGAGTCAATCAATCTATTCCACCTTATGCATTACAACAGCAACAACAGCAGGAGATACTGAGACAACAATTTATGAGGGTGAGTAGAATGCACTAAGTGTAGAGTGATAGGTGATAAATACAAAAGTGTCTTACCATCTCTGCCTCGTCGACATATCTCTCGATTGTAGCAACAATCTTCCTCTTCGATTGGAAATTCGGGAATATTCGATTTCCCCGATGACAGTCGAGGTTCTTCTCCTTCGTCCGTCAATGATTTCTCCCCTGGTTATGGAGGTGCAACCCAATATCAAGGGTGAGATATATTAGATGATTAATAGATTAACGATGTGAATGGGAAGAGGGAATAAGAGAAGGATGATATCTCTTGTAGATATGCCCCTCCTCAATCTCCCCTTGTGAGAGGAGGAGGAACGACGAAACCACGACGAGCAAGAGGAAGAAAGGCTGGAAATATTGGTGATCGAACACCCGGATCATCCATTGATTCACCTTCTGCTTCTCCATTCTCTCCTGATACTAAGAGACCTGCGAAGGGTCAGTTACTCCTCTCCCTTTCCCTTGATCAATCAATTCATATTCAGGTCCTGGTTCGAGAGGAGGACGAGGAAGTAGAGGAAAGAGAGGAATATCAATGGATCAATCAATGAGTCCATTCCAGAGGTATCCTACTCCTCCCCATTCCACGTAACTCTCTTCTCCATTTCAGATCAGTCTCAGAAATGAGTAATTCTATGTCCTCTCCTCTCGCTGCTTCAGTGACTCCTCTATATTCTCAACAGAGTTTTGATGAGGGAACTTCTGATGAGGGTACTGTCTCCTTCTCTTCTTCTCTCTCTCAATATATTTTCTATTCAGAATGTGATCCTCCTCCCTTCCGATCAAATTCATCACTTCAATCAACTTCATCTACAGTAGCAGCTCCCTCTCGCCTCTCAACTCCTAATTCTTCATTCACAATATCTTCTTCCCCTCTCGCAACTCCACCAGGTGCACCATCTTTCCATTTCTTCATCCATTAATTCTCTTCTTTCAGTATCTCAACCTCTTCCCTCAACTCCTCTTATCTCAGTAGTTCCTTCTCCACTCGTACCTACAACTACATCCACTCCAACCCTTTTCTCTGTCCTTTCTACTCCATCAGTCGCCCCTCCAACTCTTCCTCCTCCTTCTACTCATCCTTCCTCTATTCCTCCATCGTCCCTTCCTCCTTCTTCTCTTCCTTCTTCACTCCATTCCTCTATTCCTTCATCCCTTCCCCCATCTCTTCCTTCGCTACCTTCTTCACTACCTACTTCTCTTCCAAATCCCCTTCCTCCATCAATTCCATCAACTTCATCATCTCTTGCTCCTTCATCCAATCCAGTCTTCACTCCATCTCTCGTTCGAAGGAAGAGTTCACTGGAGAACGTTGTCTCCTCCTTGACAGCCAATCAGACGAAGAAGAAAGTATCGACTGCAAGACCGAATGATCTATTCGATACTGGTGAGTGAAAGTGTCTTCCATTCCAATGGAATCTCTTCCTTCCAGAAGACTCTTCCCCTCAATCATCTTCACAATCGAATGCCCCTGTACTCTATGCTGAGGTCATTATAATATATTTTATATAATTGCGAAACAATATTTCCTTTTGTAGCCTAAGACTGAATCGCCGAAGAAAGAAGGAGGAGAGGAGAAGATTGTCTTGAAACTAAAGAAGAGTACGGTAAGTGAAAAAAGTTATGAAGAAAGGTATTGAAATTGCTTAAATTGAAGAAGGAACCGAAGAAGAAAGAGAAAAATCCTGAGAAGGAAAAAGAGAAAGAGAAGAAAAAGGAGGATAAGCCAGTGAAGAGGTGAGATTTGTTTGTTTAATGTGCATAATTATCTTTTCTCAGTACGGAAGAAAGGGATCGTAAACGGAAGGCGGATTCTTCATCGAAGGAAAAGAAAGATAAAGAAGCGAAGAAATCAAAGATCGATCCACCATTGATTGGAGGAGGTTTTGTAGAAGCAATGAATACTTACTCTAATATTTCATTTCAGATCCAGTGCCTTTCCAAATTCAAACTCTCAAGAATTTCAAAATTCCAAAGGTATTTCCAATATTCTTTATTGGATAATAAGTTTGAATTAAGACCAAAGGACCGGGAGATCTATCGATTCCCTCTTCATCATCATCATCAATTCCTCCTCTTCCATCTCCTTCTCTAGTGAGAACTCCTATTCTGGCAACTCCTCCTCCTTCATCATCATTCCCTCAATCAAAAGGAGGTCCATCTCCTAGTGGAAGTGTCCATCCTCCTCCATATAATCGACCACCAGGAGGAGGTCCAATCAAGGGACCAATGGGAAGTAGACCCGATAGACAAGTATGTCTCTTCGTCTCTTAATCATTCATAATTATCTCATTTAGCCTAATCGTCCTCCAATGAATCCTCCGAGTAAGGGAATACTCAAGACACCTGGTCCCCCTCCTCCTCCTTCTTCCCAGGGAAGATTCTATCCTCCAGAGAGAAAGAGTTCATATGAACCGTATAGTGGTCATGACCATCCTCGCACCAGGTATAATCATTCACCATCACCATTCCATACTCTTCTCTCTCTTCAGACAACCTTCAGGAGGTCCATATCCTCCTCCATCTCATCCATCTAATCTTCATACTCGACCTCCTAATAAGGGAATTCCTCCTCCTACTGGTCAAAACTGGATTCCCTTGGGAGGAAATCGATCAGAACGTCCTCCTCCTACTCTTGTGGAAGGACCTCCTAGACTAATTCCTGTTAATTCAACAATTCCAAATCATTCTTCTAATCATGGTCCCTCTAGAACATCCGATCGTCCTCCAATACTCGATACTCAATTTAATCGATCAATAATAGAGGATAGTCCAGCTAGTCCCGATGGACTACAAATTGTAGATGATTAATTCACTTACTTACCATTTTACATTCCACTTTCACACTTTTCCATCTTGTATTACACGGTTGAAATATTTTTTGTGCTACTTTCCCATAATGTGTACAAATTGCCCTAGTCTGGTAAGATAATGTAAAAAGAAATATAATTTATTCATCGATTGTACATGTACATATTACGCTAAGATTCATGGAACGTGTGAGATTTATGGATAGATCAATAAAATTTCCGGATACAGTAATCTCAATGCATCTACCGTGTTCCTCTTAGTTCCACATCTTTGCATTTTCTCCAGTGCATTCCTCAATCCTCTCAATTAGTTTCTTGGCTTCGACTAGTTTTTCCAATTCAGTGAATCCTCCGATGAACTTGCCACAGATGAAGATCTGAGATGGAATTGATAAAGAGGGAGGGAGGGAGTAGTGACCTACCTGAGGAACACTAGTCATTCTAGAAGTGTATACGAGTCCATTCACATAAGTTTGATATTCATCAGGCTTCATCCTCTGTACTTCATCCAGATCACTCACCTGATATTCATTCCTTCTCTCTTTCCCTCCCTTCTATTCTTACCTTATACTCTACATTGTTAGCATTCAACAAATTCTTAGCCTTCGTACAGAATCCACAGCCTCTCTTCGAATACACCATAACTGGATTGGTTGTGATCTGAAGAGAGATCAAAGGTTAAATCTCTAGATCTTCCACACGATATCGTACCTCCTTCTGAATGGCTTCAGTATTCACTTTTGACTCTGTCGAACCCATTGTAGTTTCTTCTTTGAGAAGAAATGAAGAGAAACAAAAACTGAGAGATTCTACATTACACAGCACGTCAGAGAGCATCGCTCCCTTTGTTCGTCGCGGCGGACGCATCACTTGTATGCACTCTACCATCTAGAGAGATATCAAACGATCGATAATCGATGTGTGCCATAAAACAAAGATGATATAAAATATATAATTTATAACGATCAACAAAGGTACACCATTTTTAGAACAATGAGATCGGAGTAAACTCGGTTAGTTCAATCGGTTCTGCAATTCAAGAATTATAAAGAGATGGATGTGGTTGAATAACTCACTCCATTTTCTCTTCCTTTCCCCCCATCTTAGCAAGGACTCCCATCAATTCTTTGACTAGACAAGTCATTGCATCCTTCTTATCATCAGGAGCCCAATCCTCTCGTAGAAGAGTCTGCCCATCCTGAGAATACAACAGGATAACCACCTATAAAATATACTTGTACTAACCCTGAATTCCTGTGTATTCTCTTCACTTTTCACTTCTCCTTCTCCATCTTTCTCGTATGCAAATGAAACGAGAACGGATGAAGAGGGGAAATCACTCCACAATGCGCATAGTACTCGAATCTCAACCAAGTATTACGGTAGATGAATCGAGTAATGACTATCTAAGATACCTCTCCATTGGGAGTGACGAAAGTGAATGAGAGATGGACGAATGGATCCAATTCATTCGATTTCAGAAGTTCGCACGTCGAATGGGGAACTTTAGCCTATAATTGAGAATATTCTCATTCTTCTTCTCTATCTTTCTACTCACAATAAATTCTTCATCATCGATAGTCATCACTTTCTTCAGTGTTACTCCATCCATCATATCCATTCCTTCTCTCTCCATCAATTGATCCAATCTATAATCCTCCTCCTCTTTTCCCCTCTTCATCTCTCATCTCAACTCTTACCTTCCCTTCTCCATTTCAGTAAGTGCCAATGCCATTTCCACTCTTGTCTTCACTCTTTCTCTCACTGCTCCCATTACTCGTTCCAATTCTTCAGATAGTTCACATCCCGATTCATCATCTGATTCATTATCGATTATCTCTACCCGTCATACAATTAATCGATACCACGAGATCCAGTGAGCTTCTGCACAAATTGATACGGGCGTCCTATCGATTTGGAGAGAGACGAGAAGTTTACCCTGGAGGGAACTATTCTTTTCTCTAGTTGTATTCCCAATCACTTACTTGAGTTGATTCAATTTGGCAGCTCCGATAGCATTTGGACATTGAAGTCCATCGTCACCCACGAATAAATCGTCCATCATTGAAGACCATTTCAGACTTCTTAAATGGCTACCGTAATCTTCGGATATCGATTGATCACTTACCCGAAGTTGGGAACATTTGATGCACGAACCTTCCACTTGAGAACGGAGATTCCCAATTCGGGAAGATACTGTAGCTTCATTCTAACTCTGCATTCATCTACAATACATTCCTTCTTCCATCTCCCTTTCCCTTCCTTCTCACCAATACATCCAATCTCAATGGATAGATAGATGGGATGGGGTCGAAGTAGTGCTGCTCTCTTCTTCTCTAATGTACTACTTCCTCGTGATTCCCCTTGACTATCTTCATCTCCATCCGCTCCTCCTTCTGTAATACAGATCGATCCACTCGGATATGGTATATACCACCGTACTCACCCTCCACTCCTTCCATATCAGTCGCTTCATCTCCCTCTTCCTCTTTCTTCTCTTTCAATCGATTTGCTTCTCCCGTGTCTCCGCCCACACTCACTGTCACTAGTGTGTCTACAATACCATTCTCTCATATACAGTAAGTCATAATCATCGGAACTAACCATCAATAAGTTGTTTGTATGCTTCAGCTTGAATATAGAGTACACTCAATTGAGGAGGAAGAAGATGGAAAGAAGGAGAACGACGATCAGAAGAGGAAGATACTTTCATTCCCAATGCTTCTTCGAGAGAACGAGCACTCTGAACGGGGGAAGGGATAGATCACTCTCTCACTCTCTATCCATAGATATATCTCACCTTCACAACAGAATCCATCTTTGGTTTGAGTGATTTTATTCTCGATTCCTTCTTATTAATATCCGATGCGAGGACGGATCGACGGAATTCCAATTCATTCAGAGTATTCATCAAACTGGGAAAACCAAGTTATGATAAAGATTTTTAAGAAAAACACCGAGAACTAAATAACCGAATATAACAAAGATTCAAATATACTTACTGTTTCCTTTCTTCTTTCTCAAAATTGAGTCTGGCCAATTTCTGCTGATGTTCGTCGTTCTTTGTTACTTCTGGTTTAGAAAGCTGAAAATTAAATGATATTTCAACCCCTCTCAAAAATAATACCTCTGGTTTGGCCTTCTCATAGAATTCATCAAGAGGAACGAGAGGAATCTGCTCGTCATTCGATCTACAATAAATCGATATATCCTCTCTACAGTATTCTCAACTCACGGATACTGAAGACATCTTTCGATTTCCTTCTGTAGATGGCCGACTTCACTTGATTGATTCTGTAGTTGCATGTACTTACTCTCCACTGATTCCATCTTCAGTGTCACTTCTCTGCAATATATTAATTATATTAAGGAGAAGGAAATAACAGGGGTATAGATGGTGGAAGCTTACTTCTTCTTTATGGCATTTGCATAGTATATCAATCTTGAGTATCTTCTTATTTGAATGCTCGACAAAGTGGCACTTCGCATATCGATTGATGGTGTCTGTGAGATACACATTCCATCATTGATTTTGGAGATAGTACAATTATTAATTATTATAATGTTGCATAGAATTATAATTATTTGAAAGTTCACCTCTCCAGAAATGAACTTCTCTAGTATATCCCTGAGCATTCCTGTGCTCTCTTTCATCCTCTCTGACATTACGGCAGTTCCTATAAACAGAGCTATTGTGCTATAAAAATATTAAGTATCTCACCTAGTTCAGAAGCAATCTTATCTTCAATTGAATATAGATCTTGAGGGTCCATTACCTTCTTCGGCTTAATTAAATACGGTATTATAATTGTGTCTCATTATACCGTACCTCATCCATTGGAAGATTGACGAGTTCATCAATTTCTTCTTTCGTCTTCTTCACTTTTGTTTCTTGTTCAACTCCACCCTTCGATGCTCTTTTAGGTGTCGGCATCTATACTTCCATTATACAAGACTACATTTCATCGTCATTGCTAAGATACAGTTGACTGAGGCTGCGAACCAATGAGTCCCAACGATATTTGATATATGGATGTGATTTATTATTGCATGACAGGTAACATTTTAATTGCACAGCGGCCCACGTGAAATGTAAGAAATGCAGAAATGTGAAAAGCTTTGAGCAAGATAATCTAAATTGGTAAGAAGTTGAGCTAATAATTGGTAAGGCACGAATGAATGATTGAGTGATAAGTATCAATGGAAGATCAGCAAGAAAAGCTATTACTTCGTCCGGGAATATTACAATCTATTCTAGAATATGGGAAAGAAGCGTTCACAAATAATACAATCTTCTAGATAGATATATTTCTATACTTTGAAACTACTTTATGTGGCAAGAAGACTATGAAAACTATCAAAATATTAATAAGTTCCAGTTAGTTTAGGTACAACAATGGCGAATAATATTAAATATTGCTCTCACTTCGCATCCATTTCATGGATTCTCGATCGAGTTGTTCCCCGACAGCTCTGAAATGAAAATTATTTTAATCAATTCATCAATTGTTTCCAAAAAAATGTATAAGAGGATGCAATGGACATGACTTCACACAACTCGATTCATTCACTCTTTCTGACAATCACTCTTCA
Source organism: Pristionchus arcanus (assembly GCA_900490705.1). Lineage (NCBI taxonomy): Eukaryota > Metazoa > Nematoda > Chromadorea > Rhabditida > Neodiplogasteridae > Pristionchus > Pristionchus arcanus. Next base: position 419,925 of record LS487535.1, read on the forward strand.
CTCCACATACTTACTGTATCTCTCTACCAAAGAGAGGCCATTAATCCATCGATATGGCTTACACTCTTCGATTTAATCTGAACTTTTCCTTGTCTTTTATTCTTCTACCCCCTCTCCCTTCCCTCCTCCCCATCCCCTCACCATTCTGAGAGTAGTCAGTCTATCGATGCATCCATTCTGTACATTTTGTTCGTGGGCGATATCATGTTCAGTCGGTACGTAGTCGTCCCTCTGACACAGACACAATAGTGAATTATACATCATTGTGACACATTATTAGATATCTTCAGTGCGTAATACGTCACAAAAGGAAGAAGTAATGAATGATTTCTCACTTTCAATCCTTCGATCTGCACTCTAAACTCAGATAATCGATCCTTGAGTGATCGACTCCTTTCATTGTACTGCATTCTCGTTGATTCCAAATTTGCTTTGATTAGATGAAGATCTTGAGTGGCCATCGATTGAGCTACCGGATCGGGAGGAGGCTGCACAAAAGAAGTTATTCGCATTTAACCTATCTCCTCGTCCCACTTTTATTAGCCATAAAGCAGAAAGTACAAATTCTAACCTGGAGAGAAACTGATTGCATCTGAGGAGATAGCAGAGCAGAATTAGCCAGTGAGTGAAGACTTCTAGAAAAATATATTGTATTCTTAACTAATATTAAGACAAAAATGAAATAATACAAAAAAAGAAGAAATAAAAAAAATACTTGATTTGTTCTTGTTGTTGTTCTTCCTCTGCAGATCTCATCAATTGGTGGTATGAAACAGAGAGAGCGCCGCCACTCATACCCCAATTCTACAATTACATCTACATCATTTGTGTCCAACTTTGCTACTCAAAAAACAACAATAAATAGATCTCACATTAGCCTCATTAAGCATGAGATGACTCGTGTATTGTGGTCGATTCTCATTGGATGAATTCCTCATGTGAGAGTACAGATCCACTTCACTCCTCATTGCATCTTCCAACTGTAATGGATACTCTTCCTCTCGTCCCCTTTCCTCTCTCATACCTGTCTATGACTCTGTTTCAATCTGCTACATTCAGCTTCAGCCTCATTGGCCCTCTGGGAGAGATAAGCTGTCTCGTGTCCATTCTGCATTGCTGATTCTTCAAGATTCTTCAGTTTATCTTCCGTTCGAAGGATTCGCATCTGCACAAGAGAAAATCGTAATCTAAGTGACAGAATAGGGACGAGGAAAGACTCTCAGTCTCAGACAATCTCCCTTCCTGTCTGGGAGAATGATGTGAACGAGTAGCAATGGTTTGGAAGATAGTGAGTTGGAAGTAACAATGTGATTAGTGTACCGTGAGAGACACCCACACTCTACTCTCACTTGCATCCCGTTCTCTATTCTAACCTCACTAGCCAATGGTTAAATAATTCTCGATGCTTAAGCTACAATAGATGTGTTCACATTCATTCCTTCGCTACAATAGTCCTTCTCTCTCTTTCTCTCTCGTGATATTCTCTTACTTCTTCATCTATCTTAGTAATAACAATCTCCTCTGATTACTGTATTACCTGTGCATCCGCTAATTCCATCTGCTTCTCAACTAATTCTCTCTTCAAAGTTTCTCGTTCTTCCCTTTCCATCGCTCGACGCTCATTTTCTTCCTGATATTATATTTATTACATGGTTCATCAAGAGATATACTCACTTTTCGTTTGAGTCTCAATTGAACTGCTTGTGATTTCATCTGTTGCACTTCTAACAATTCCTCTTGTCTCCTCCTTAGGTACAGATTGTGGGTTCCTAATATTAATAGAGTTGGCGTCACACTATGTTCAAATTCGTACTCACCAACGCACAAATCGAGAATGCTCATGTTTATTGATGCATCGAAAGCTTGAAATGAAATGTCCAAGTGATCCTTCGTTATCAATGAGAACTAAACAATGTGGTTTTTATACAGTCCTCAAATGATACTTTACCTTCTTATTCTTGAAGTGAATTTTCTTGATTTCATTCCATGAGAAGAACGGACGAGGATTCAGTTTGTTATTTCCCTAGAATATTCGTAATCATATCAAGTAATGAAGAAATGACGATGGTTATGGTTGAGTGACTGCTACTCATACTCTCTATTCAATGCTTGTCAGTCTCCATTCACTCACTTCATACACTCCAACTCCCATCGCTGATATTCCCAGTAACATCTTAGTATTTCGTTTGTTCCATATCGGATAATACTGAATGCCGTACATCTCAAGATCTTGTGCCACTCTTAGATATTCCATCTCTGCTTCTTCTCTGTAAGAGAATAGAAGACATCAACTAGACTATCAAGAAAAAAACTATCAAGAAATACGACGAAGAATTAAAAACGAACGAAGCCATTCCGAGGTTGTTACTCCACCATTTCCTCAATCGTTCCCACCACAAATCATTGCTCAAATCGAATTGGGCAACCACTGATTTGGGAAGAAAATTGTCCAACTCCGGCTCCATTTCATCGTTGCAGTCACCATACTGTAATCATTGAATCAGATCGATATCAATCGATAACTGACCATTGCTTGAAGAGCGAACGACGCGAGAAGAACAGCAGCCTCTGGTTGACAATGTAATTCACCCGATAGAATGGACTCTTTCAGTTGGAGGAAGAAGAGATGACGAGTAAGATCCTAACAATAATAACAATAACAACTAAATAAAAGGAGTGGACAACCTGGATCAATTCGTCTTCCGCTTCTTCCGGGAAAAACTTGACCAGGAAGAGAAATTGAAGCGAGCACTCTCCCGATTTAGAAACATCTTGCTTCGATATCTAAAATGAGACTTCGTTAACGACTCTCTAGCATGAGATGGCAATGATCCATCAAAGAATACGATGTATCCTCATCGTAAAATATGGAAACACACAAATACGCACCTTCTTATCCATTTGTAGCCAGCAAGGAATATTTTTCTTATTAGTGTATTGCAATCCGAAGTACCAGATTTCCCGGAGGCCGATGATACGACAAACCGTGTCAAACAGCTCCCTCCCCGTCCAGTCTGACTAAATGTAAAGCATGATTACCAATTCAACAAATGGATTAAAAGTTATTGCGATTTGAACGAACCTCGATCGGTATTCGATCTAAATCAGCGTCCATAGTAGTCACCCTCGCATACATTTGCCTTCCATAGCCACTCGATACGAGGGGCCAGAGGCCCATGATCGCCCTGAAAGCTATTTAATAAATATTTGGCAATGGAAACATGTTTAGAGGCGAAAACAATAACATTAACGGTAAACAAGGTTCCGAGTTTTGGTGTGGGGTCAGTGTGCGAACTCCATTCTGTAATTTGTCGCCACACGAGATTGTTACCGTATTCCATAATTATTGATAGATTAATGAAAAATTAAATAAATTCTTCACAATGGCATATAGACAGACTGTAGTATGCCGGAAACCGGGAAAACTTGATTATGCATGAATGTAATTCAAAATGAGAAGGGGAAGGGAGGTCCTTTATGCACCTTCAGTATTACTCCGAGTGTAGATTAGGATGGAAAAAGGAGAGAAGAGGCAACTTTTGCTTCCCATCCCTTTTATTTTCTCTTCCAATATTTGAATGTCATTCTGGATGGATATGGAATGTGAAGACATCAATCGGATATCTCTTCCTTCTCTCATCTCAAGGTGTATCATCATGTATTCCCACCTCAGATGTGCATGTCATCCTCATATCTCGAGATTTCTCCTCTCTTCCATCTTCACTTGTACTATTCCTCCCTTCTCATACAGGTGTCATCTCCTCTGCATCATTAGTCCTTTTTCTTCATTTCTTTATTCCATTGATACTCTCACCATCTATCCTTCTACTCTTCTCATTTCTGTCATCTCCCTCGAGAGACATTTACTCTTCTTCTACCTCATCTCTCTTTCACATTTTCCTTTTTTTCTAGAATATGGCTACTGTTATTGTATTCCGATTCGATCTCTCTAGGAAGTGAAGGGTACAGGGATATATCCATACTCCTTTTGTCTTGCTCATCTCTTCTTCATCTCTCTTCTTTCTCTCTTCATTCGAAATAGTCTAATTCCTCTCTCATAGTGGAAATGGTCAGACGCATCCATCAAATTGAGTAATTGTCGTAATAGTGGATGGTAGGTAGATCACACTTTCCTTCCTCCCCCCTCCTCCCCCTCATCCTCATCCTACCGTAATCTCATCCTTCTCCAATCATAATCTATTCCACGCAAGTTCTTCGTCCTTCATGAATCTCATCTCATCTTCTCAGGTACTCCAAATGGCTTCTCTTCTTCCTTCACTTTTCATTTCTCTTCTTCTTCTATCTCTCGTATCATCTCATAATCCTCGATTTGGATCACCCGATTGTCATCTTCAATCAGATCGACCATGTGCATGTAAGTTCCCTTCCTCATTCAATCTATGACGTCATTTGGATGTGATTGAGTATGGACATCTTCAATCATTGATCATTTCGTGTTGATCAGTGTATTCTCCCCCTTGTTTCTCAATAGTTCAGTCTCAAGGGATAGATGTCATCTCCCTCTTTCTCCCCGTTCCAACACGAGGAATTAGCAGAAGACCTCATGAGAGGAAGTAGAAGTCAAATGAGACTGCAGAAAATGAAGAAGAAGTTGAAAAGATCTTTGGGTACTCAGGAAGTAGAAATGGGTTCGACCAGTCTACAAGAAGTAAACAAACGTGTTCTGAGAAGGAGTAGGGAGAGAAGGGAAGGGGAGGGGGAGTATCTATGTAGATGGCAAGTGAATGAATTAAAAGAAGATATCTCAGTCTAGATAATGAATAAATCAATATTTACTGATGATCATGAGAATACTTCAGCCCTTCTTCAAGTTCTTCGTCAACCAATGGGAATCAGTCACTGGAACAGTGTACAATTCAACAAGGCCAAGGCTCAACTCAATGCCTATCAAGAGTTATTCCAAGGTACAATCAATCAATATTCTCATCCCTACCGTAATCTTTCTCTTTCAGATGAACGGAGACGGTGATCCGAATCGAGAACTGACGATAATCTCTAATTCATTCCTGTTCATTTCCATTTCGTGTGATAAAGTGAAGTGTCTCGTTACTCTTTCTGTTTCCATTTATCATTCCTTTTCACTTTTTTTTCCTTTCCATCACCTTTCTCGTTTTTTTTTTGTTGAGTGAGGGGAGGAAATTCACTCTGGAGACCCTTCATTATATTGGTGAATGGGGGAGAAGAAGCAGAAAAGAGTGAATAGGGGAAAGATCTAAAGTGGAATCGAGAAGTCAACCCCACATGCACACAAAATGAACTCCAGAGAGGTAATTTTTTATTTCTGCTCTATTTTTGTATTTTCTCTCTTTGTATTCTGATAAATTTGTATGTAATCAAAGAAGAATTTTCATCAAGATCGTTCGGGTGATCTTTGCTCACGTCGTTTTCCAGTAGATAAATATGGGTCATGTTTTTTTTTTGAAGAAAAGATGAAGAACCAAAAAATGGTGACCAAAGTTATGTTTCTGTGATTATTTGTGTGTCATATTCAGCAAGAGGAGAAGAGATTCGGAGGACGAGATGATAAACCAGCGTTAAGTCGATTGGAAGGAGAACATTGGAAACCACAGAAGAATGAAGTGAAATCTACACCTAAGAATGAAGGAAATGCGCAACAACCAGAGAAGAAGGTAAGATTTATTATTATGGAATGACATCTAGTGATTTTATGATCGTCTAATCTTACGGTTTAAAATAAAGAGAATATATTTGAGATTCGTCGACATCGTCGAAAGAAAGAGGCAACTTGGAAAGGAGAAGGTGAATGAAGAGAGAGAGAAAGAGAGTAGTCATTAACACTATGGAGAGTGAGAAAGAATAGAGGTCCACTTCTTCTATCCACATAAGTCACCTCCATTCCATTCCCCTCTCCCCTTCCCTTCTTTTATATCGGAAGTACGGATGAGTCGTCACATTAAGAAAAAGCAGAAAAAGACCCCACTGTCGATCTGCTCTCGAGGTCTCGCCATAATCGTTCATCCAATCAATTCCAATCGATTACAGTAATCCGTAAGGTGAGATCCGTGTGGGATCGAATGCCTCCACCAGTGAAGAAAGGGGCAGCACATGCGAAGAAAGGTCTCTTCATCATTCATTCGCATCTTCAATTCAATATCTCAGGATTCTTCAATATTAAACGTCTTCTTCAGTTCCTTGGTCTTGTCGCTCCTGCAGTCAAAGTTGCTCCCATCGAATCACGGTATTCCAACTCTTCCTTATTCAATGTAGTAACAATGTAAACATAAAGAGTACAAGAACGTCATCTTGAATTGGAACCTCTTTGTTGTCTTTCTTCGTGTCTCGTAAGAGGAGGATGCATGGCAGTCCTCACCTTCGAGGTACCCCCATCCTTATTCCTATTTGATCTTTAATCTCTCTCAGCTCTTCTATGCATCCATTCTCTGTGTCTACGTATTCGTTAGAATGTGGAGAAATGGAAAACTAGAGTTCTGGAGACCGATTGTGTTCGAGGTGAGTGAAGAGTTCAAGATGGATCACAGTGATCTTTGATCTTCTTAGGTTGAACCAATGATTGCTCATCACATCTTTCTCTATCTTCTTCTCTTCGTTGCAATGGTACTTCATCAATCA
>LS487538.1:0-26010 GCA_900490705.1 Pristionchus arcanus
CGACGTCGCAATGGCCGTTGCGACGTCGCATCCCTCCCCCTCCCCTCGCCCTCTCGTTGCAACGTCGCATCCCTCCCTCCCCTCCATTGCGACGTTGCAATCCAAGGGCGAGGGAAGAGTCTCCATTGCAACGTCGCAAACACCGAATGGCCAACCCTACTATTCACCCGGTTGACATGATATTATTTTCACCGAAACTCCAATAATAAGTGTCACTCATTGATCCCATCTCATGTCCCTACCGTACCCTCCCCCCTTCCGCCCTACCTGAATCGTCGGCGAGTACACCACCACATTGCCCGATCCGCGCAGCTTGTCGTAGAGAATCTCGAGCAGCGAGCACGGGTCGACCGAGCGGGAGCCTGAACGAGGAATCGATATTGTAGGGATACTGTAGTGTGTCAATTTGACACTGTAAAACGATAAGTGAAGGCAACTGCACTATTGATAAAATGTTTTTAGTATCACCCTACGTATCAGTAACTTTCTCCTACAATCGATTCCTAATTGCTCTTTACGCAGCACAAAATCACCCACTTCTGTGATATGGGAAAAATGGTCGCGAAAATAGCAGAATGAGAAAGATAAATAATCCACGCTTGTAATACTGCACTTTTCGAAGCATAAATTCTCAAACTTGGTGATCCAATTGCAAAAATCAATGTCCCCTCAGATACGGTACTCACCAATCAATATCGTGTCCAGTCCCTGCTCGATCGCGGCGAGACCGTCCGCCTCGCGCTGCAGTCGATCTGCCTGGAGGAATAAATCGATAATGGAAAATCATTGCAATAATCGTGTCAAGACCCCTGGTCAGCGCAATTCGTTGTGGATACACATCATGGAACGTTTCCTCGACTTGGTCGAATTAGCGCAGCACTGCACAGAGGAGGCATGAGGCGAATCCATAGGACTAACCCTAATTTTGAGCAAATACCCATGTGTTTCATCTTATATGACCCATTATCTAGAGGGAACAATGATTCCCCATAGTCTGTCGATGAATAAGCTCACCCCCACCACCTATCACAATGGTGTTTCAGCACCTATACAATACACTAAATCGGTTGGATAGCCAATTGAACCTTCATGGTTAGCCAAAAAAAAACAAATTCAATTTATTCTTGCTCCCAGCACGACTAATCACTCTCATTGGTACACCCATCAGAATAAAGCTTCAACGCCCACTACATTCGGACTGCAATATCACTCGATTATTCCCTTTCAGGCACTCTACTCTTTTTAATACTTGCACTGCTCCTAGGAGCGCTTTGTGCGTGGTTCAACCCCACTTGCCATATCCGAAAAATACTTCACTTCAAGGGAAGGAAAAGGGAAGGAACGGGATAGGCAGTCAATAACACCGTCAACTGTTGTTTGAAAAATTTAACAAAATAACCTCCTGGTCCCCCGAGTCGCTCTCCTTGTCACACCCTGCAGAACAGTGTTTCAGTACCTTCACAATAGATGAAATCACCTGGGAAGCAAATGCTTCAGCGCATCGCGGGTGAGAAAAAAACTACAATGCTCGATTTGACTATTCCCCTTCAGAATAATATTAATATAGTATCTCCATCAATACACGCATTGCCATTCACCCTGGTGCGCGCTTGCGATAGACAAATTCCCACCCATGAGAGTACGGCTACACTGCCTTCATTATGCAAGAAAGGGATATGCATCCAATGTATCATGCTAGACGATGGACAAACAAAAACTACATTTAACTGCACAATTTCCCCTGATAATATACATAAAAAACAATAGCAACTGTTTTTTCCATGATGTCTTTAATTTTTTCCATCACCCTCAATTGTCCACCCAGTCAAAGCACCAAGTCTGTTTCACCTCCAGCTCAATATCCATTCCGACATGGACATCCAATACTTGATTGCCCTGCAGCGGTTATAAATACTTCTGAATCCCATCTTCATTCCCTCTACCGTAGCCGCCTCAAATCAACGAAATCCCGTATCACACTGTACCTTCTTCGGTGTCTAGGCCGCGTGTCGGCCCCTGTTCTTTCTACTTATCTCTTCTTTCCCCACCAAAATTTTCGTCCTGTCAAAATTGAGTTTCACTGCAACATCAATGCATGCTTCTTCTTGGAGATTCAATCTGTGTTCGCTGAATAGGTGAAAAATAACTACATCGACCTCTAGTACCCCATAAAACTACAGTACCCCTACCGTACCATCTTCTTTGTATCGGCCGCGTGCCAGACTCATCATGCTGGACGACAATGTAACTACCGTAACCCCTCCAATCAATCGATATATCGTACCCCACAATACTACCGTACCCCCCCCCCAATTAGACTATTGTACCACCCAATCAACCGATATACCGTACCTTCTTCTGATTCTGGGCGATCTGCCATGCTACGTCGTGCTTGCGAGGTCCCCAGCCCTCCTTGTCCTTCGATGGCTGCTGCTGCACCTGGAATGGGGTCTCTGAAAATGTGATGCAGCAATTATTTTTGCAACAGCCATGAATATCATCAACGTTACCGCACGCTAACACCTAATTCAGGCAGCAATGAAACTTTACTCCTCCATAGCGAGAGCAGGACGCTAGTTACAGCACCGCATAACATAGAGAAATCGAGCAATTATATTTCCACAGGCGCCTTCCGTCATGAAATCAACGCTACAGCGCACCCTTGTCCTCTTCAGGAAGCTGTGAAACCAAACACCTCATGATGAAAAAAAGATTCGAGAAATGGCATCGTCGGCAATGGAAAATTGTCGTGTATTTGTCCTGTTGTGTGATGACCCCTTGTGCGTCGTGGTAGTCGTTTATCGATTGAGAAGAATAACAGAAGAATAACGTAGAAGAAGTAGGGAATCGACTAGAAGAAGAGAGAGCAACGTCTCTTTAGGCCAGGGCAATAATTGCACAACTCGGGATTACGGTATATTGATAATCAAGCAATTCCGTGCGGGACGCAATGCACTTGAAATACTAGCTTAGACTTATTACTTGAATATTCTATTCTCGTATACAACAAAAATGTTCGCAATGTTTATAAAATAGTATAATTTAAGTGCACGTTCTTCACGTAATCAGCACTTCCATGCAGCTACACACTATTATGCTAGTAGTGAAACCCAATATATCCATAATGGTGAAACTGACAATGGTAGAAATATTCGAATAATTACTTCTGTCTCTGTCTGGAATCAACGCAACCGCGCAGTCGCACCCTCTTATTTTAACGGTGAAACCGAAAAATTTCACGCCAAAAACTAGCATCGTCAGCCGCAGCGAATATTAGCAATAATTATCTATTTTTATAGAAGACCTTCTCAGAATCAACGTTACAGCACAACTACGCCCTCTCAGTGAAACCCAACACCAACGCGCCAAAATTAGGCTACGCTAAAAATCTAGATAGCGCTTTATAAAAAAAGAGAGACTACTACACCCACCTGCTGCTGCGGCGAGTCGTCCGCCTCCTCCTCTCTCTCCTCCCTCCGCCCTCTCTATCCCGGCGCGTCTAGCACACACCCCTCTAATAGATCTAGGGGGATCCGTAGGGACCAGCGCGCTCAGGTATGAGAGAGAACTACTACACTCACCTGCTGCTTCTCCTTATCCTTCTCCGCCGACTGCGGCGAGTCGTCCGCCTCCTCGGCTGAGGCCTGAAATTGAGGAATTTAATTAAATTAAAATATTATTTAATTTAATTAAAATTATTATGAAATAATAAAAATAGAGTACTAAATGAGCATAATTTTATACAGGATGGAAGAAGGATTGCAAAGTCCGAAAATTTCTCCTCTTCTAATAACACTGAAACATGATTTCCGATGCGCACAAAAATTGTGGAGGAAAGGCGTTGGTGAAATTGTGCTTCACAGTTACACCAAGAGCTTGTATTTCCTATCAGCGTCGATTTTCGGAAGATAGCTTCATAGAGAAACAATAATTGCAGTGCTCAAGCTCTGCCTTCATGCCAGAGTCATGTTTCACACATACCGGTAAATACGTGGCTTTAAATTATGATGATCATAGCTTGCTTCTAATTGCAAACTAATAAAAATAATAATATTCCGAATGCGCAAAATGTAAACAAAATAATCCTGTCAGATCTGTGTTTTACAGCCACAACTAGAGCTAACATCTACCGTAATTCTCCGTACCTCCTCCACCTCCATCGTCTGCTCTCCCTCCTCGGACGATTTTTTCACCCGGGCCAACAGAAAATCTATGCTACCGTATCCCCGCCCTACCGTACCCCCATCTACCGTCATCTACCGATATCCACCGTACCTCCTCCACCTCCATCTTCTGCTCTCCCTCCTCGGACGGTTGCGCGAACCCGTTCAGCAGACAGTCGATGCGCACCGGGTAGAACGCCGAGAGAATCTGCGAATGAATAAATATTAATATTATATAATTAGTCTGTTTTTTTTAAGTTTGCAAATTATTTGCTTCGTAAAGGGTGCTAAACGCAGCATCAGGAATGATAAGTATGTGGATAAACTAATTCGACAAACTTGCTCCCTGACACTACGCCGTCGGAAGAGGTCAAGAGGGTCATCATGCACTCTCCCCGCGCGACCCCCCATGAGTGCTCGTGGCCGAGTGGTGAGCGCTTCTGGCCCACCCTCGACCTGTCGCGGGTTCGATCCCCGCCGCCTCATTGCTCTTTTGCCGCGTTTTTCGCTCGCGTATTTCCTGTGTGTGCCCCTCCTATCCCACCGTATTTCAGGATGACCGACTTTAAGCACACAATGGTCGAGTTCTACATGGCGGCCTACTCGAGGGCGTCCGGCTGGTGGCGAGAGAACCAGCACCGGCTCAAGAAGGGCCCGGCCAAGGACGGCATCGAGCTCAAGTTCAACCAGATCGACCAGATGGCCAATGAGGGCCGCTCCTTCAAGGACGTCGACGTCCAGCGTGCTATGGACGAACTGCTGGGTCTGCTGGAGGCACTGGCGCCCGTGGGCTGGCGCAGACTCAGCAACTACAGACTGAGCAACTACATTGTGTGAATAAAGTTGAGCAACAACAAAAAAATAACAACACCGTCCCGTCCCCACTACTATATTTTCAACAGGTTGTTTTAAAACAATCAATATCATGCCTTACTACGGTAATTCACTCAGAATACGGTGCCCTTCTATTATCGTAATCTCCTACCGTATACCTCGGGGCTGAACTCCATCGAGTTGAAGCAGGGAATGGACTGCGGGACGGTTCCCCTGTGCAGATGGATGCAGGCGCCGGCGCCCGCGAGTCTGCAATGGATGAGATAATTGTGAGGGGGTACGATAGTCTCCGAAAATTAATAACTGATGAAATTATGTAGCGGATGAGACTCAATTATTCGGGTGAGAATTGTTTTTTTAGAGAAATGGGAGGAGCCAGAAACGTATTGATGCTCAACCGGATCCATGGCTAACGTAAAGTCGATGAAACACGAACCTAATCGCCGAACAAACTTGTTTTTGGATATACTTGTCCATGCTACCCTCTTGAAATCAAGAAATATAATCTATTAGAACGGCGAGGGAAGGTGCTACCGTAACTACAATTTTACAACTCAATCAATATCCATCTACCGTACCTCTTCGCTCATCAATCACCCTTGCCTACCGTAATCCCGAATCAATAACCCCTCAGACTACCGTACCTCTCCGTGACTGCAGCCGTGATGAGACCGAGCACCTGGTCGAAGACGAGCACCTGAGGGAATTAAATAAATAAAATGCAAACTAAAAAAAGTTCAATATATTCGGAAAGACGTATCAAGAAAAACATTTCTGGAAATGCTTTTTTCCTATTCAGCATGTAACGACAACCGATCAATCCAAGTGAGGCGAACTCGTACTCATACTGATTGTGAAACACCAACTTTCCTTCAAACTAGGGTTGGCAATTCGGTGTTTGCAACGTTGCAATGGAGGCTCTTCTCTTGCCCTTGGATTGCAACGTTGCAATAGGAATCACAACAAGAACAAGAAAAGAAATAAAAACGAAGTCAAATTTGCTAAGTTTGACTCACCTTTAGTTCGAAGTACTCCTGAACGCCAGAATGTCGTGTATTTGTCCTGTTGTGTGATGACCCCTTGTGCGTCGTGGTAGTCGTTTATCGATTGAGAAGAATAACAGAAGAATAACGTAGAAGAAGTAGGGAATCGACTAGAAGAAGAGAGAGCAACGTCTCTTTAGGCCAGGGCAATAATTGCACAACTCGGGATTACGGTATATTGATAATCAAGCAATTCCGTGCGGGACGCAATGCACTTGAAATACTAGCTTAGACTTATTACTTGAATATTCTATTCTCGTATACAACAAAAATGTTCGCAATGTTTATAAAATAGTATAATTTAAGTGCACGTTCTTCACGTAATCAGCACTTCCATGCAGCTACACACTATTATGCTAGTAGTGAAACCCAATATATCCATAATGGTGAAACTGACAATGGTAGAAATATTCGAATAATTACTTCTGTCTCTGTCTGGAATCAACGCAACCGCGCAGTCGCACCCTCTTATTTTAACGGTGAAACCGAAAAATTTCACGCCAAAAACTAGCATCGTCAGCCGCAGCGAATATTAGCAATAATTATCTATTTTTATAGAAGACCTTCTCAGAATCAACGTTACAGCACAACTACGCCCTCTCAGTGAAACCCAACACCAACGCGCCAAAATTAGGCTACGCTAAAAATCTAGATAGCGCTTTATAAAAAAAGAGAGACTACTACACCCACCTGCTGCTGCGGCGAGTCGTCCGCCTCCTCCTCTCTCTCCTCCCTCCGCCCTCTCTATCCCGGCGCGTCTAGCACACACCCCTCTAATAGATCTAGGGGGATCCGTAGGGACCAGCGCGCTCAGGTATGAGAGAGAACTACTACACTCACCTGCTGCTTCTCCTTATCCTTCTCCGCCGACTGCGGCGAGTCGTCCGCCTCCTCGGCTGAGGCCTGAAATTGAGGAATTTAATTAAATTAAAATATTATTTAATTTAATTAAAATTATTATGAAATAATAAAAATAGAGTACTAAATGAGCATAATTTTATACAGGATGGAAGAAGGATTGCAAAGTCCGAAAATTTCTCCTCTTCTAATAACACTGAAACATGATTTCCGATGCGCACAAAAATTGTGGAGGAAAGGCGTTGGTGAAATTGTGCTTCACAGTTACACCAAGAGCTTGTATTTCCTATCAGCGTCGATTTTCGGAAGATAGCTTCATAGAGAAACAATAATTGCAGTGCTCAAGCTCTGCCTTCATGCCAGAGTCATGTTTCACACATACCGGTAAATACGTGGCTTTAAATTATGATGATCATAGCTTGCTTCTAATTGCAAACTAATAAAAATAATAATATTCCGAATGCGCAAAATGTAAACAAAATAATCCTGTCAGATCTGTGTTTTACAGCCACAACTAGAGCTAACATCTACCGTAATTCTCCGTACCTCCTCCACCTCCATCGTCTGCTCTCCCTCCTCGGACGATTTTTTCACCCGGGCCAACAGAAAATCTATGCTACCGTATCCCCGCCCTACCGTACCCCCATCTACCGTCATCTACCGATATCCACCGTACCTCCTCCACCTCCATCTTCTGCTCTCCCTCCTCGGACGGTTGCGCGAACCCGTTCAGCAGACAGTCGATGCGCACCGGGTAGAACGCCGAGAGAATCTGCGAATGAATAAATATTAATATTATATAATTAGTCTGTTTTTTTTAAGTTTGCAAATTATTTGCTTCGTAAAGGGTGCTAAACGCAGCATCAGGAATGATAAGTATGTGGATAAACTAATTCGACAAACTTGCTCCCTGACACTACGCCGTCGGAAGAGGTCAAGAGGGTCATCATGCACTCTCCCCGCGCGACCCCCCATGAGTGCTCGTGGCCGAGTGGTGAGCGCTTCTGGCCCACCCTCGACCTGTCGCGGGTTCGATCCCCGCCGCCTCATTGCTCTTTTGCCGCGTTTTTCGCTCGCGTATTTCCTGTGTGTGCCCCTCCTATCCCACCGTATTTCAGGATGACCGACTTTAAGCACACAATGGTCGAGTTCTACATGGCGGCCTACTCGAGGGCGTCCGGCTGGTGGCGAGAGAACCAGCACCGGCTCAAGAAGGGCCCGGCCAAGGACGGCATCGAGCTCAAGTTCAACCAGATCGACCAGATGGCCAATGAGGGCCGCTCCTTCAAGGACGTCGACGTCCAGCGTGCTATGGACGAACTGCTGGGTCTGCTGGAGGCACTGGCGCCCGTGGGCTGGCGCAGACTCAGCAACTACAGACTGAGCAACTACATTGTGTGAATAAAGTTGAGCAACAACAAAAAAATAACAACACCGTCCCGTCCCCACTACTATATTTTCAACAGGTTGTTTTAAAACAATCAATATCATGCCTTACTACGGTAATTCACTCAGAATACGGTGCCCTTCTATTATCGTAATCTCCTACCGTATACCTCGGGGCTGAACTCCATCGAGTTGAAGCAGGGAATGGACTGCGGGACGGTTCCCCTGTGCAGATGGATGCAGGCGCCGGCGCCCGCGAGTCTGCAATGGATGAGATAATTGTGAGGGGGTACGATAGTCTCCGAAAATTAATAACTGATGAAATTATGTAGCGGATGAGACTCAATTATTCGGGTGAGAATTGTTTTTTTAGAGAAATGGGAGGAGCCAGAAACGTATTGATGCTCAACCGGATCCATGGCTAACGTAAAGTCGATGAAACACGAACCTAATCGCCGAACAAACTTGTTTTTGGATATACTTGTCCATGCTACCCTCTTGAAATCAAGAAATATAATCTATTAGAACGGCGAGGGAAGGTGCTACCGTAACTACAATTTTACAACTCAATCAATATCCATCTACCGTACCTCTTCGCTCATCAATCACCCTTGCCTACCGTAATCCCGAATCAATAACCCCTCAGACTACCGTACCTCTCCGTGACTGCAGCCGTGATGAGACCGAGCACCTGGTCGAAGACGAGCACCTGAGGGAATTAAATAAATAAAATGCAAACTAAAAAAAGTTCAATATATTCGGAAAGACGTATCAAGAAAAACATTTCTGGAAATGCTTTTTTCCTATTCAGCATGTAACGACAACCGATCAATCCAAGTGAGGCGAACTCGTACTCATACTGATTGTGAAACACCAACTTTCCTTCAAACTAGGGTTGGCAATTCGGTGTTTGCAACGTTGCAATGGAGGCTCTTCTCTTGCCCTTGGATTGCAACGTTGCAATGGAGGCTCTTCTCTTGCCCTTGGATTGCAACGTTGCAATAGGGGGGAGGGAGGGTTGCAACGTTGCAATGGACGTTGCAATGGACGTTGCAACGATTCGCTACCTTCCGAACTCGAAAAACAGTTCCCGTGTCAAATTTATCGAACATTAACACGAGAACTTTTGTTAATTTAGTTTTACATATTAATTTTTGACAAATTTCATCACCACTAGGTAATTTCAGTTAGCGCTCTTCAATGTTCAATAATTCACTTAAAAGGCACAGTACTGCGAAGAAATATGTGAAGAATGTAAACCAATGTCCGAATTATTGTTCAACAGACCAATTTTTTTTATTTTGGAGATCGGTTTGCATTTGTGTCGAGAATACTGCTGTTTTTTTAATGAGAACAATGAAATATTGGAGAGCCATCAGTGAAATTACCTAGTGATGATGAAATTGATTATATTTTGAAATAAAAAGGGGATTTAATTCCTGTTTTCATATTAAATTCCGAGAAATTTGACTCGGGAATTGTTTTCCGAACTCGGAAAGTAGCGAATCGTTGCAACGTTGCAATGGCCTATGCAACGTTGCATCCCTCCCCCTCCCCTCGCCCTCTCGCTGCAACGTTGCAACCCTCCCTCCCCTCTATTGCAACGTTGCAATGTCGCAACCGTTTAGCCAACCCTACTTCAAACCCACGACTACGATAAATTGAATCTACTCGCCCTTCCACCCTTCATATTGCACAAGTAGCACTAACTCACATGGATCCTGACTTTAGTGTAAAAAACACACCAAAACATAATTAACATAAATATTTAATTAATATAACTAATTAATTAATCAACCTCACCTTTCTCCCGGTGTGCACGGCGCCCTGGTGGATGATGAGCGAGAGCTGGTCGAGACTGAAATTTGGAATAATTATTTAATTAATTTATTAGATTAATCAATTGATTAAAAATCTAGTGACACTGTCCCACAATGCTCACAATCAGGTGAGTTTGTGCTCTGATCGTAAAGCAAAGTGGGAAGATCTACGCGCAGAGTAGTCACGAAAACTTTGCTAGTTCAATTACACCAATAAGACCAGGTGAATCGGCGCTCCACCGATCTCATAAGATCGTTAGATTTGGGCAATCAGCGATCGAGGATTCGCGTACATTTCAATACAACAAAAAGCAACTTTCGTTCATACTCACGCACGATCATTCCGTTCCAAAAAGTATTCAATGCTACCAGGCAACTCGAGACGTCGGTGCAGGGGTCGATTACATAAATTTTCAAAAATGGCAAAATGTGGGTTGGACTACCTCTTTTCCCACCCTCACCCTCAAAAAATCAGCCAAATGTGGGTTGGGTTTCCTTTTTTCCCCTCCAACACCCGCAAAAATCAGCCAAACGTGGGTTGGGTATGTCATTTTTTTACATAGTCGAGCCCTGCATCGGCGCATGTACTAGATTGCGAACAGATTGCGAGTAGCGATCGTTGAACCCATACATTTTCATAACTACCGGGCCGGTAATCAGACCACTATATATTTAATGGAAACTGTCGTCAGACCACAATATATCCACTATAAAATCGGGTCTTAAGCCATTAAACCTTTGCTATTAGTGTCAGACCACTATATTTTTTTCGGTTCCCGGTAGGCAATGAAAATGTATGGTTGAACCCCGTGTAGTTGTAAGAACTAACACAGTGCTTTTGCGCTTCACAATTGGTATGCATGGCAGACAACTTTGGTTTACTGATAGCAACTTTTCGTGCCTAATAAATAAAAAAGGATGCACATAGTTGTAGCACAATCTCATAAATAAAATTCTTAAAATGACCAGTCGATTCGAGGCGTCAATCCATCTACTTGCATGTCAGGGAACCGCAGGAAACGCTCGTCGTTCCGTAGCCAGTATACAACTACCAAAAATAAATACATTTGCGGGTCTAGGTGATTTTCCGCATCAATGAAATCATATCACTAGGGGAACGCGCATGAATAGATCTTGTCCCGGCCATACATTTTCGCAACTACCGGGCCGGTAATCAGACCACCATATATTTAGCGAAATCTGTCTTCTGACCACAATATATGCACTATAAAATCGGGTTTTAGCCTATTACATCTCAACTAGTGTCAGACTACTATTTTCAGTACCCGGTTGGCAATGAAAATGTATGGTCGCGGCTTCAGCTGATCACTACAATAATTCACACCCACCGCAGACACTTCTACTAACATTCTCCCACTCTTTTAATTATCGTATTTTAAAGTAATTAATTTAATAGTAAAATCAGACCCACCGCAGGCAGCCCGCGCGGTCGTAGTCCTTCCTCAGGTACGCCTCGCACAGCAGACGAATCGTCGGCTGCAAGTACGGTAGTTTACTGGGTTACGGTAGGTTCGAATACGGTATAATACGGTAGGATAAAGAAACCTATTATTTGGCATGGTGGATTTCCATAAACCGATAGTATTTCGTTAATATTTTGGAAAGACTCGAGTAAAAATAATCAAAGAAATCAGGACACCATCGTACTCAAAATGGTCGCGAAACAGCAACATCGGAGGTGATTTTGGCTAACCGAATATCGCACCCGCCAATTTTCTACTTTCATTGGTTACACTATTCCGAACGAATGGAATATGAAAATGAATAAAGATGTTTAATTTTGAACCTCAAATGGCCGCTTTAACAAACCAATCATATCACTGAGACTCTAGTATCACACTCGAAACCGCGATGCACTCGGTCTCTCGTTCCCTGTAGCCGAATTCTAATTTGTCAGATTTTGTCTAGGATTTCGTAACTAATTTCCGTACCGTACCGACTGTATCCTAGCTAAAATATAGCCAGGATAGCTACCGTACCTTCAGAATGAACACCCTATCGGAGTGCTTCTTCGTCTTTCTCCTGATGTACTTTCCTCGCTACCGTATCCCCGACTACACCATCCTAACTTACCGTAACCCTCGAACCCAAACCCACCGTACCTTGAGAATGAACACCCTATCCGAGTGTTTCTTCGTCTTTCTCCTGATGTACTTTCCACGCTACCGTATCCCCGACTACACCATCCTAACTTACCGTAACCCTCGAACCCAAACCCACCGTACCTTGAGAATGAACACCCTATCCGAGTGTTTCTTCGTCTTTCTCCTGATGTACTTGCTCTTTGCGTGCGTTGTGCGAGAGGCAAACGAGGCACTACCAGAGACCAGTTTGGAGACCTGCGAAGTAGTTTATTAATTAAATACATATTTAATTAATTGAGATAATATCAAGACAGAGGCTGTACTCGACATGTTTCAATTTAGATCGCCAATAGAACACTTGAATTTATGCTTCACAACTATCCTAAAGACCAATCGGAACGATAATAGCGATCACTAGTCCTCGTACGTGGAAAAAAAATATTAACCGTTCCTAACCTAGAGCAATCAGTGCCTTCTTTGCAGCTTACAAACAACAGGGACATCAATAATCATTTGTGTTGATCCTTCACGCTATGTTAAAAAAAAACGAAACCGAATTGCACAAAAAAAACATAGCGGAAAATATGTTTCACAGTTTTCATAATGATGCATGAGATAGGTTCTAAACGATGTATACCACTTTCTCCGAAGTAAAAAAAAATCAACAACTAGCTTACGAAATGCGTCAATAATTACTACCGTAATTCACTAGAGTATTCGCCTGCGCTCCTCCCTTCTTGATCTCTCTCATGCCTATTCTACTAACATCCTACCGTAACCGCTCAGAAAATCGATATGTAATTGCTACCATACCCCTCCAATTAATAACTACCGTACCAGCGTATTCGCCTGCGCTCCTCCCTTTTTCATCTCGCTTATTGTGCATACTATTCTGCTAATGTCTCACCGTAACCGCTCAGAAAATCGATATTCGGCATCTACCGTAACTACCGTACCAGAGTATTCGCCTGCGCTCCTCCCTTCTTCATCTCGCTTCTCATGCCTATTATTCTCCTAGAATACAACCGTAACCGCTCAGAAAATCGATAATCACTATCTATGTTAGAGATAACCTAACCTACCCCCTTCAATCGATAACTACCGTACCAGAATATTCGCCTGCGCTCCGCCCTTCTTCATCGCGCTTATTGTGCCTACGATTCTGCTAATGTCTCACCGTAACCACTCAGAAAATCGATTATCGGCATCTTCCGTAATTTAACCGTAACTACCATACCAGCGTATTCGCCTGCGCTCCTCCCTTCTTCATCTCGCTTCTCATGCCTATTATTCGCCTAGATTTATACTGTAACCAGAAAATCGATAATCACTATCCAAGTTAGAGATAATATAACCTACCACCTTCAATCGATAACTACCGTCCCCGCATCAATAGCTACCGTCCCCATCAATCGATAACTACCATACCAGAGTATTCGCCTGCGCTCCGCCCTTCTTCATCTCGCTTCGTATGCCTATTATTCTCCTAGAATACTACCGTAACCGCTCAGAAAATCGATAATTAATATCTAACGTACCCCCCATCAATCGATAAGTACCGTAACCCACCAGAGTATTCGCCTGCGCTCCGCCCTTCTTCATCTCGCTGATCTGCTCCTCGGTCAGCTGCTGCCGCGTCTCGGCATCGATCGCAGACGGAGCGATCACCTGTGGTACGGTAGGATTGGGAAATGGTATGATTAGGGAACGGTTGGCTGCGAATACAATACGATACGGCGGTGCGATTGGAATAATGAAGATCGATCGTTAGACTTCGATAAAAGGAATATTGAACACCATGGAAATATTTTCTACTTTTTGACAAACAAGATTCCAGTTTCGAGCACAGGTCTTGATGCGATTTTTCAAAATAATACTGATAAAACTTCGTTCCACAAGTATAAACAAAAATCACAACAAGCAGTTGAACTTTAGTAACCGATCATTTCTGGTTTCAACAGCTCTTCAAGATCACGATATCAAGTAACTATGGTGATTCACTCCAATTTCCGCCGTATACTTGAATATTATCGTACAATAAATAAATTTTATTTAATTGGATATAATTACTCACCTCTCCCTGCTCATTTCCGTTCAGTCCGACGTTCTCCGCATCGACCGCCGCCATTTCTGGAAGAATATTTTTTTTTACTGATTTAACCACTTTTGGAATGATATTATTAGTGATTCGTTAAGAACCTACTACCCAGATAGTGACGAACGAAGTTCTCCTAACGAAGTGGGCTAAGCCAACCTTCCCTGTGCACAAAGGTAAGCATACATCAACGAAGTTTTCCTACCGTAATCATCTACAATACCTACCGTAATCATCTACAATAATACATACCGATATCGCCTCCATCTCTCTTCCTCAGATCCTCCACCGTCGCCGGGACGAGCCTCTTCCCGATCACTTCGAAGAGTCCAAAGGGATGCCCGATCGCACTCTCGGCCTGGAATGAACAAAATTATAATTATTTAAATATAATATATTTAATAGTTAAATCTCAAATTCGTGATATCATTGAGCACTATTTGATAATGAACAAATCGCGACGCAGTTTTGAAGCAGTGACTACTCGGTTTCAGAGGTGCTACAGTACAGGCAGGATGCATTTGACTTGATGGGAGCGTGATTCCCTTGAAGAATAAAATTGTGTATTAATACAAATGATGTATTTATTTTGAAGTATCTCTAAGATGAAAATAATGTGTTCAACAAAGCCAGATGTAGGTTTCACGATCTCTAGAAGGAGCTAAATGCAAGCCCCCCCTCGATTTTCTGTCCATGCATCTTTTTCCAAACTATAAATCACAATTATCGTAGATCTTTCACGATGCCATCAACACGACAATACTTCGAAGCAATCCAAATTTGCCATCATGATTCAACAGTGAACCGAACTCCATAGTTTTTGTGCTTTATTAGCACCTCAATATCCCCAAAATTAAATCGAGCCCTCTTGTTCGAGTTGGAAAATACTTCCCCGAGGTCTATCCCTCTCCGAGGAGCTTATATGGGCCCGAGACTTTTCTGTTTCCCCAGTAAATCAAAAGTCCGCCCACCTCGAATCGCAGCTTCTCCACGAGCACGTTCGAGTTGGCGGTGAGCCGGACGACTCGTTGATGCTCGCCGCCCACCTTGCGCACGACTGCGTAGCAGCCCTCGGCTGCAATAATAATGTATATTTATTTTAAAACAAAATTATCAAGGTTATGTGACTAATGAACAGATGGATCGTGGGGAACAGATGGTCGCTAAAGCACCTCCTTGGCTCCATTTCAACCTTTCTATGAAGTATAGATTTGTTGCTGACATAACGTGGATCAAAAAGCAAATGTAGGAACTACTGGCCGTTTTCATGCAACTTTAGCAGCCAAAAAACGGCCCCGACTGGGAGGTTTATGTTTCACTATAAATACGAATGCTCATCTAGCTATACTTATTTAGTAAGGTCTTGTTTTCTCCTTCAAAACATTTATATATGATTTTCATCCATTTTGAGCTAACACGGAAGTTATTGGACAACAAACTATGCAAAATCAATCATTCGAAAACTATAGAAAACGGGAACCAACTGATAATGGGCGTTGAGGCGTCCAGCGGCGTGGTGCTCTCGAGAGAAGTTCCGCTCTCGATCGTTGCCATTGCTGAATGCATTTTGAATAAAATCAATATTCAATCAACGTGATAATCAATCAATCAACAAAAATTGAAATTGAAAACAGGTTGACGATTTTGCCTACAGTAACCAGATCAGTTCCAAAATGTGTTGTTCTCGGTCAGATTTTCAACTTGCACTTCCATGCACTTTTCACGCTTTCCTCGCTCTTCACCTTGTTACGTGGCTCGTTTTCCTATTTTTAGGTGTGACTAATATAGTGTGAACTATGCACCATCGAAACAAGTTACTCCTGCGCTAACTTCTTCAATAATTTATCGCCTCTCGGCGAATTTCGTTACTGAACTTTGTTTGCTCTTAGCCTCATCCACATTGATATGACGCCACTTCACTCTAATGCACTTCCTGAGCCGCTCACTCATTCGATCACTCTCTACAATATCGCTATTATTTGTCCCCGTTCACAGACCACGCATTTATTTGAGAAATATTGCCACTTAGTTTTATTTTCATATTCGCTAACTTTATCAAATTTCGTTTGCTTTAAATAATATAAATTCACATGAATTAAATTAATTAAATTAAATTTAAATTCACATGTATTTTCCAGGAAATGCCTGAGATCCACGCGGTTTCCCACGTCATCTTCGATTTCGATGGCTTGTTGGTGAGCAGTTTACTAATTATCGAATTAGAAGAATTAGAAGAATTAAAATACCTATCTACTTCAGTGTCATCATCATAGGTTCCGGTGAACAATCAATTAGTGATCAAACCGGTAAATCAGATGATTGGGGGCATTTTTGGTGGGGAAGGGAGGGAGGTGATCACCTCAGGTATGTGATCGGGACATGTGAGGAGTAGGGGCGTATCGACTAGCAATGGTAGGGAAGGGAGGGAGGGATGGATTGAGGAAGGGCAGAGAGCTGGATCGAAACCCTGATCACCAGAGATCCCGGTGATCAATCAATTTATGATCAAACGGCAATTCTGATGATTAGGGGCGTATCCGATCTAGCAAGGGAAGGGAAGGGAGGTAGAGAAGATCCTGGGGGTACTGGCAGAGGGGGAGGATCCCCAGGGGTACTTGCAGAGGGCGAGGATCCTCAGGGGCACTTGCAGAGCGGGAGGATCCTCAGGGGTACTGACAGAGGGTGAGGATCCTGAGGGGGTACTAGCAGAGGGGGAGGATCCTGGGGGGTACTGGCAGAGGGGGAAGATCCTCAGGGGTACTGACAGAGGGGCAGGATCCTCAGGGGTACTGGCAGAGGGGCAGGATCCTCAGGGGTACTGGCAGAGGGGCAGGATCCTCAGGGGTACTGGCAGAGGGGCAGGATCCTCAGGGGTACTGGCAGAGGGGCAGGATCCTCAGGGGTACTGGCAGAGGGGCAGGATCCTCAGGGGTACTGGCAGAGGGGCAGGATCCTCAGGGGTACTGGCAGAGGGGCAGGATCCTCAGGGGTACTGGCAGAGGGGCAGGATCCTCAGGGGTACTGGCAGAGGGGCAGGATCCTCAGGGGTACTGGCAGAGGGGCAGGATCCTCAGGGGTACTGGCAGAGGGGCAGGATCCTCAGGGGTACTGGCAGAGGGGCAGGATCCTCAGGGGTACTGGCAGAGGGGCAGGATCCTCAGGGGTACTGGCAGAGGGGCAGGATCCTCAGGGGTACTGGCAGAGGGGCAGGATCCTCAGGGGTACTGGCAGAGGGGCAGGATCCTCAGGGGTACTGGCAGAGGGGCAGGATCCTCAGGGGTACTGGCAGAGGGGCAGGATCCTCAGGGGTACTGGCAGAGGGGCACTCTCCTCGTCTGCCTCAACTGCCTCGACTGCCACTCCGCCGTTCTTCCCCTCTGCCAGTACCCCCTCGGATCCCTCGGACCCCAGTACACCTGTACTATCCGTGCCTCCCCTCTACCAGTACCCCTTCCCTTCCCTCCTTCCCCGCTCCTTCCCCTTGATCAATCTCTCCCCGTGTTGCCCCTCCTGTCTCCAACTCCATCCCCCCTTCCCATCCCTGGAACCCTGCCCAAGTCTTCAAGATTGCTTTGGTCTACCAGATATGAGTTGGTACCCGTTGCGTTTTGATGATCTGGTCTACGTTCTCTCCTCCCTTTCTCCTGTTTTCGTCCTTTGACATCTGGCTCAGGCCGGTCCGGCCCTTTCCCTCCGGGGAAGAAGGGTGGGGTGCTATGTCCCCCGCGGATCGGCCTCTGCCGAAGGCGAGAAAAGAGCCTGGGAATAGAATATGGGAATATCAGAGATTGGAATGGAATAGAACAGAAACAATAGAGAAAATAAATAATAAAATAGTTATTGAAGAACAAAGATTGACAAGAGAAATACAATAGAATTGAAAATAGTAGAAGTATAATAGAAATAAAAATGTAGGCATAAAATAGGAATGTAATAGTAGAATAGCTATCCCAACGCGTTCTATGCGGTGATGCTTGTATTCCCTATAGATACGATTTTATTGTGCTGTTGTGCCCCGTGCTACTACCGCTCTGAATGTGAAGGGGATAGGGAATGACAATGACATTAAGGGAATACTCTACGAGAAAAGGCTGGGCCAAAAACAGAGAAGGGCCAGTCTGATCTTTGATCTTCGCTCCCTCAGGTTGACACTGAGGTGTGCTACACGGAGGCGCTCGCGCGCATGCTCAAGCCCTTCGACCGCGTGTTCACGATGGAGAAGAAGGCCGGTGAGTCCCGCAACGAATGGAATGGGTTACGGTAGTATTGATTAATTAGGTAGGGGTGTTACGGTAGTATTGATTATTTGGAGGTTACGGTAGTATTGATTAATTGGAGGTTACCCTAGTATCGATTAATTACTGAATTTTGAAACTGTTGTTGTTACGATGGAGAAGAAGGCCGGTGAGTCCTGCACGGAATGGAAGGGGTTACGGCAGTATTGATTGATTCCTAATTGTCGTTCCTAGTAAGACGTCTCTCTAATTCTTAGAAAAAATCACAATTGAGCTTGATGATGTGCTAGTTATAATATTTTTCGGAAACGAATGTATGCCCTATTGACGATCCTTGCTCGCCGTTAACTTGAGTTGTCAGTGAAACGCGATACTGACGCTCGTGAATTACAAACTTTGATTATTCTACCGAAACGGAGCTTGCTTGTAATTACCTATATTTTTATAGTGCTTGGTGTGAGAATTTATATCAGTTTTTGACGCGAAAAGTCAGCTCTATTGACAATGCCTCCTCATCGCTCACTAGAGTTCGCGCTGAAACACAATTGCTCCTTTTGTGAAACTCTCTCTTTGTATTTTTTTTCTTTCGATTACGAGCTAACTAATAACCACTGACTATTTTACTAAGTAAATGATAATTAATAGAGACCTCCAAACGATTGGCCAATCTGATTGAAATGAGCATTCGATTGCCTCAATTATTAATTAACAAAAACAAATAATTAAATAAACAATAAATTGCAGCCATGATGGGCATGAAGATGCAGGATGCCGTCGAGTGGCTGATCGCGCACGAGGGAATCGGCGAGAAAGTGACCACCCAGGAGTTTATGAAGGTACGGTAGGGGTACGGTAGGATACGGTATCGATCGATATGTAGGAGGGTACCACCCAGGAGTTTATGAAGGTACGATAGGGGTACGGTATCGAACGATATCTAGGAAGAGGTACAGTAGAATAGGGAAACAGTGGCTTATCGCGCACGAGGGAATCGGCGAGAAAGTGACCACCCAGGAGTTTATGAAGGTACGGTATCGATCGATAATGTCATCCAAGGGGGACGGTGGGATCAAGTGGTATCGTGAGATTATTTTTCATTCCACTCGTAGCTGACCTTTGACAAACGTTCGAAGGGGCGGAGAAAGGAAGAGGCCGGGAGGAGGGGGTAGATCAACTGTCCTCCTCCCCCCTTCCTCCCCTCTTCCTCTCTCCTAGACAATCGATAGCACGCTAACCAGCACATCTCATTTGCTGAGCATTTCAAACGCACGATAAAGTACGGTATCAATCGATATCTAGGAAGGGGTACGGTAGAATGAATAAAGAGTGGCTGATCGCGCACGAGGGAATCGGCCAGAAAGTGACCACCCAGGAGTTTATGAAGGTACGGTAGGGGTACGGTAGGATACGGTATCGATCAATATCTAGGAGGATACCACCCAGGCGTTTATGAAGGCACAGTATCGATTGATAATGCCATCCATTTGTTACGGTAGGATCACGGGTAGTATTGGGTACGGTAGGGGTGCGGTATCGATCGATATTTGGGAATGTTAAACGAGATAAAAATATTGCATTATTATTTTTTCTAAACTTCCACCCTCGTCGATCGTACTGTCACTGAAGAATGAGCTGTGACCTTGAACTGGCATTGAAACATAAGATCTCCTGATGCTCAACTTGCACGATGTTTGCAGAACCTTTGAACTGATAGCTTTACAAAACGAGGTTGACGTATTGTTGTTAGAGTGATCTCTTTTGCTGATCTGTGGCGAGAGAGCACGTGAAATCGAGAGAGTCAGACAACAATCAATCGATATTCCTCGCAGGACTACATCGTGCACCTGGACGAGCTGCTGCGGCACGGCCCGCTCAAGGAGGGAGCCGAGAGATTGGTCAAGCACCTTGATAAACACAGTAAGTATTTTCTGAAAATTTGGACATTTTGTGTAGAAGACTCGAGCACCTTGATAAACACAGTAAGTTTTCTTTTCGGAAAAATTGTACATTTTGCATGGGAGGTTGGGAAAGGTGCTAAATACAGTAGGTGCTGAAATTTCGGGTCCTTTAATATGAAAATTTTTAGCTTTGTGATTGTTTAAGAGAGCTACGTCAATTAATTGTTACCAATTGGCCAGCTCTAATTTTGAGCTAGTGTTGAAACATAAAATCACCAGGCATTCGTTTTGCACGGTCACCCACTTTAGTTGCCGTTGCTAAACGCAGTAAGTATTTTCTCAAAACCTGATCATTTTCTGTAGAAATTTCAAATTGCTGCTAAACACAGTAACTCTTCCACTAACCACCGTAACGCTAGTAGTATATGAACGTGTGTCAGATCAATCAATAATCGAAGAGACGGTGAGACGGTTAGAGACAGGTGGGGGTCCGCCCCGAGGCGTGTGGTGTCTCTCTTCATCCTCCGCCTCTCTCACCACCTGCCCCCTCCCTCTCCCCTGCCCTGACCGGTGACTCTCTCGATTTACACAGTCTCTCGTCATTTCGCCCGGGGTGGTCTCCTCCCGCTCTCTCATTTTACACGGTCTCTCACCTCCTGACCTTTGTCTCTCTCGTTTTACACAGTCTCTCGTCAGTGGGTCTCAACTCCTCTAATCTCAATCGATAGCGAGTACCGGCTGGTTAGGAACAGCTGATCGGTCCGAGTGGGGTCACCCCTGTGGTGTCTCTCTCGCTCCTCCGCCTCTTTCTCCGATTGATTGGTTAGTCTTTCGCTCTCCCTGCCTCTGACCAACTTCGGTCTCTTCTACGCCGTTCCTGACAGTTCTTGGGTGCAAGTGCACCCGGGGCATCTTTGTGCCAGCGCGTTCTACAGTGCAAATGGGTCCTCAGGAGAATTTTCTCGGGCATTTCACACAAGGAAAAAGAAGCGAGCCCCTTCCCTACCCTCCCTAGGGGGGCCCTAAACCTAGGAGGGGGGTAATTTTCCCCTTCCCTTTTCCCTCACCCTTTTTCTTTTCTTTTCATTTTTTATCATTGCACTGGTACATAATAAGCAAATGTCTATACACTGAAATCGTACGTTACTATTTCAATTCTAAACTTGTCAGTGAAAGCAATTGGCTTGTCGCTCTGTATGAGCGTGGTAAAAACATTCGAAATTATTTCACCCTCACGACCAGTGTGATCGTTATAGCTAACAAAGACATTTCCATCTCTAAAGGGAATAAGAGGATGTGATATAGACAAGGAGTATCGTACGCCGGGAGGAAGGTCAGCACACATGAGGTTAATGAATTCCTGTAGAGATTCAGCAAACTGTTCGTTGTCAGGTTCGTAGGGGTCAGGAATCATTCTAAATCCCTTGACTTCCATTCGTGCTCCTCTTCTACTGGTCTCATACGTAGCGATAGAGTCAATGGTGTATAGGTCTGGAAGAGTCTGATTGAGACAAGCACATAACACCACTTCTTTACCTGATTCCATAATGATCGTTCACGTGGCACACCCGCTGGTTTGTAGCCATAAACACGGCCAGACGGAACAGCTGGAGGCGAAGCGATTCAAAGAGATACACCCTTCCAAACTTGCGCACTACTCTAATGACACGCCCATCGACTAGTGTCTCTAGTGTTTTGTTCATTCTGTCTTCTTGTGATCAGGCTGTTTCCTTTTCAGATTTCAAATATGCCCCGTCTGCTGTTTGATGATCCATTTCCCTCTACTATCTCCTTCTTCCACTCGGGAGAAACTGTTAGCGAATCGCGCGAAATCCGTACGGTCGAGGGGCAGGGCAAAAAGGTATGGGTCTGAAGTGTTCACAAGTGTTCAGTGATGTTTCAGACTTACAAGGAGGTAGTCACCTACTACAACATCAACATTGACCTTCCTCTAGGTAACCTAAATAACGATCAAATCGAACGAGCAGCTAAATCAGTAATGAATATTATTCGCACCCTCTCTGATGAGTTTGGCAATCGTGCCAAGTTCACCTACAAAGTTACTCTGATCACAATTAACGAGATTATTGTTCATAGTACCACACACTCTGACCTCAACAACCACAATTCCACTCTCACAGATGAACTCATTGCACGTCCAATGCTGTTCACAGATAGACAGGCTATTTACCTAGAGTTCAGCGCTCGCAAAGTAAAATAAGGTTTCATCGATTGTTTGGTGTTGTTCAAACTTGTGATAAATCCTTGTAAAAACGACTTTATGTTCATTTAGCATGGATTCAATCACGCTGAGTGGTATCCTTTCTCGTGATCCGTTCACCAAACATACCTTTCTAGGATGTTTTGCCAGTGACCAACTTCCTGTTATTACAAACAATAGCAAACCATGCTGTTTCATTGTTAATACTGATAGAAGCAGCCAGCCGGGTTCACACTGGTTTGGCGTATTTGTACGCAGGGCTAATGTATATGTTTTTGACAGTTTTGGAACTGTGCCAAAGGTGATTAGGAAGTGGTGCCGTGCACTTTCACGACCAGTTCATTTCAACGCTATTCCACATCAATCAATGGATGAAGTTACGTGTGGAGGGTACGCAGTCTATGCACTATGTGAACTGGGACGCGGAAGACGTTTCAGTTCAATTGTCAGGCACTTTCTGCATACTCGCTATGATGATGCTTTCATTCGGGATTATCTAGCCCGTGTACACGGAGTACATATACCATTGGATATGCAATTTTAATTCATTATGTCATCCAAACTCGTTACTAACCGGCGGTTTCTCGAAGAGCTCTCGCAGAACCCTGCTCTTATTCGAGTTGCCACGCCAGCTCAACTAGCTTGTGTTGTTGAAATTCTTCATAATCTGCATAAAGTTGCCCTCTCTGCCAAGGAAAAGCGAAACATCGCACGTGTACTTCCAATTGTGAAAGAAATTGCAAGAGTACGTAGCGCGGACAAGGCAAGATCTCATCTTATTCAGTACGGAGGTGCCATTCTACCCTTTATCATCCCCGCAGCCCTATCTCTTCTTCTGTCGGCAGTATGAATAACACTACCAAATATAAGCTAGTACCAATGGTTGCGCTCAACAAGGACGAAGCCACTCTCGATCAAATGCAGAACGAACTACTCAGTGTGCTCAGGGCACCCAACTTGTCCAGTCTGGAAAAACGAATGATCTATGAAGATCTTCTCAAACGTGTGCACAACTTTAAATTGAATCTAGATGGGAAGATTGTTCAGCAAGAGGCCGTGAACGTTGACGAAGGAGACATTGAAGAGGTACTACAAGAGGAACAACCCGTGCGTAGAAAAGTATCCGTTCCCTCTCCCCAGAACGAAGCCGACGATACTGCCTTCATCAAAAATTTTTACTCTCCAAACCAGTCACCTCTGTTCCCACCGCATGCAGTGCAGGCAGAAATGGGAAGAGCACAACGTGACGACTCTATTCCACGATTCGCCCGCGGAAATATTCAAAAAAGAGCGAGAG
Organism: Pristionchus arcanus; assembly: GCA_900490705.1. Taxonomy (NCBI): domain Eukaryota; kingdom Metazoa; phylum Nematoda; class Chromadorea; order Rhabditida; family Neodiplogasteridae; genus Pristionchus; species Pristionchus arcanus. Next base: position 23,956 of record LS487538.1, read on the forward strand.
GTCAACGACAAGGTCAAAGAGTTCCACTTCATCCTGCCATTGTTGCGACAGCTCAAGCAGGTATTCAACAACAACAAAAACTGCGAGGTGTCCCTGCTGTACCACCGCCTCCACCACAGCCATTCCAACAACAACAACAGCAGCAGCAGCTACTACAACCACCACTGTACCAACAACAACAGCAGTTTCAACAGCAAATGGTACCAGCTCCTGTTCCAGCACCTGTGGCGTTTGTGCCTGTGCCACCAGCAATTCACGCCGTTGTTCCTCGTACACGACCAGCTAAACGAAGAGCAACTGATGATGGTGATTTTGTTCGACTGCCACCCGCAAGAGATCTCTACCCTCCCGATCGTGCTCCTCGTTATCCTCCACCACAGCCCAGTCGTAAGCGTGTGCACAACGCACCAATTGGACTGCCACCTCGTTCTCTTCCCTTTGTGCGCAACCTTGCTACTCGCAAGCGTGCCACACCTCGTGATGTACTACCTAGACTCTTTGGTCAACCACGCAGTAAGCGCCCACAACTTGGTGGCGGAAGGTTGCGTGTCAAGTCATGGCTCTAAATGCTAAACAAATTTCCAACCTCCAAAATGCATACTTTAATCTAGACAATCCATCAGCCTTTTCTTCTGTTAAGCAAGTGGCTGCAAAGGCAGGTGTGAGAGTTTCCGATGCGCAAGAATGGCTGCAGGAACAAGATGTGTATACTTTGCACAAGAACTATCGTAAAACCTTTCCTCGTCGTGCCGTTCATGCACCCGGACTCTTTTACACTCTGCATGGAGATTTGGCCGATATGCAAGCCCTTGCAAAATACAATGATAATTATAGATATTTCCTTATTCTTGTTGATTGCTATTCTCGTCGATTCTGGGCTGAACCTGTCAAAAGTAAGACTGCAAACGATATGATGGCTGCGTTCGATAAAATCTTCTCAACAACCAATGGTCGTGTACCGTCAGCTCTGGTTACTGACCAGGGAATGGAGTTTTACTCGAACAGAATGCAGAAATATTTCAAGGACCTCAACATTAGCCATTATTCAACCAAATCTGAGATCAAGGCCTCTCTTGCGGAACGCGGAATACGTACGGTGAAATCACGATTGTTCAAAGCGCTCACCCACGCAAACACATTCCGTTGGATCGACAAACTACCCAAAATAATCGAAGGAATCAACAATTCGGTGAATCGTACACTCGGGCGAACACCAGCCTCAATTCAGCCCGGAGACTTGCAGGACAGACGGGTGCCCATGCCCGGAAAGTATACCAAGTTTAAGTTTGCCGTTGGAGACACTGTTCGTCTGCTCAAGTATCGACAAGTGTTTGACAAGTCATATCTGACCAATTTCACCCAGGAACTATTTGTAATCAGTGCAGTCAAGAGTTCACACAAACCAGTTTATTACAAACTCAAAGATCTCAACGGCGAACCGATTGAGGGAAGTTTCTACGACGAGGAACTGGTGAAGAGTACGAATCGTGAACAAGTGTACAAGGTGGAAACAGTGCTCAAAACACGCAAGTATCGTGGAAAGACACAGCACTTTGTGAAATGGCTTGGTTATGGGCCTGAATTTAACAGTTGGGTTGATGATTCAGATGTTCACGCAATTTAGTAAGATAAACGAATGTATTAAGCGATACTGTCCACAACTGGCACGCGCTCAGCATTAATGCCGAGCTCAGAGCTGAATTCCGCAAAGACAATGCAATAGATTCCGCCGGCCGGGACTGCCTGTCCGAAACGAATACGCAGGCTGGTCTCGCCCATCTTTAGTAGATCACGGCTATCAGAATCCTGGGAATTGGGCGAAATATCGAACCCGAAGAAGGTATGGCCGTTCTTGAAATGATTGAAGGTAAGTCCGTTGCTCTCGCCACTCTTTGTGAACCCGAGCGTGTCCTGAAGTGCAAGGTAGGCCCTCGCACAATTGTTCTGTTCAAAGTTCATGTTCCAACTGCGAAGGGGAAGGGTCTCTGTGCCCATGTCCAGGAACACTTCAGTCACGCCAAATGGTCTAAAGTAGAAGGGGTTCGTGTTCGTGCT
>LS487538.1:36553-67397 GCA_900490705.1 Pristionchus arcanus
TATGGCCATTTGAAGTTTTGGCGCCAAAAAATCGAAAAAATCGATAATTGACCAAACCAAGTAGATGAACCTCCTCCTAACCCCTAAGGGTACCCACCAACCAACTTTCATGGAAATCGGAGACCCAAAGTTTTTTCCTAGTGGAAATGAGAGCTCTTTTTGCTACACTTTTACAGGAAATCCGTGATAAACCACTCTCCGCAGGTCCCGACGGGTCCCGAGCCGTGCTTCCGCATGGGCGCCGAAATCGACGCGAAGATCACGGTAAGTTATCGATTATTGATTTTCTTAACATCTTGGTTAGTGAATATTACGGGAAGCTATCGAATAGTGATTGAATAGTGGTTACTGTAGTTACTGTAGGTTACTGTAGCTTTCATTTCGACCGAATAGCGATGCTCATCGATGCTCATGATGACCGGTGATTATTGATTCACCGATATCGATTAGCAATTACGATAGACAACGATTTTGTTAGTGACTGCGGTACTTGTTAGCAGTTACCGATATTGATACGGTATCATTATCGATCGATTTCAGGTGCTCAGCACACTGGCCGACTTCGATCCTACCGTATTCGGGCTGCCGGCGTACGATTAGGCGACTATTGATTTATCGATAACTGATTTTTTTTGTAAAATCGATTTCTAGGCCCATTCTTGTTGACTATGTTAGTCACATTGTGCATACCGTATCCAGATTGTAAATTGTTGTTCTCGTTTTCGAGAGTTTATAAATATTTATTCATAATTCAATATGGACGACGAGTTGTAAACAGCAGAAAGGATGTACACTAAATGGTAATTGCAACAGCATGGTAAACCGTAAGATTATCGAACGGAATTCAAATAGATAGTTGATTATGTAATTTTTCTGTGATTGTGCGGGAAATGACATCAAGAGTAAAAATAGATGAGCGATGTGTAAGATAAATGGTATTCGGTGTAACACCTCTTCTTAGTCATGTCTGACATTTGGCTGGTTAGAAATATGGGATGTTTCACTCTCGAATATCGTCCCCGATCAGAATGAAACTCCTCGTCCTTCTTGTTGTACTCGTTGTCACTGTTGCTATCGAGGGTCATGGCTGTGGCATCAAAGTGAGTCTTCCATTCAAGAGTATACTATGAAACATAACATTTTGCCAATTATGCAAAAGATTGCGCAGAGTGGTTTGTAATCGCTCATTCTTCATTCAATCATTTTCCAAGAACGTCTCGAAAATGATTACTTCGCTAGCAATTATTTGCGAAGAGTAAAGAATGAAACCGGCCAAAGGGTACACGAATGTGACAGTCGCAAAGTATTGAGAAAATATAATTGGAGATTTTAAGAAGTGGAATGGAAAAAGAAGCGGAAACCTTTTATTTTTGAATTCGTGTATTTTTTTCAGGATGACTTGGTCACCGAGAACGGCTATCGTCCGCGTCTTATGGCTCCACATGAGAAGGCAATCTATGCTGAATACAAGCGACAATTGCGCATTCAGGCAAGAATAAATAGGTTGCAAACAAAAAATAAATTTATAAGAATTGCAGGAAGAACAGAAAAAAATAAATCATCCGATCTTGGGCGTTCCAATGCCACAGGTGCCCATTATTCCGCCTTGCTTCTGCAGTAACTGTCCTCGTATCATATATAACTGAACGATAAAGGATGACCGAATCGCACAGCTTGATCATTCATGTAATAAATAACCTCAAGAAAAATCGTTCTAGTAAGGCGGTAAGGAAGCCTCGGACTTTTGACCTCCTCCCTCCAGCCGTTTATCTCGATCAAACTTCTTTCGCTCCAGCAAACATCACTTTTCCGGGTGAAGATCTTTCGAAGAGTGGGCTAAACTCTTGTCATCATCATCATCATCATCATCATCATTTTTATCCAGGTCGAAATAGCATACAATGGGGGTCATACAAACAAAAAAACAAAGAAACGAAAGGGAATCAATAATTTTCTTCTGTAGTCGACGAATTGCGTACTCTTCTCTCCACGCTAGGGGGCGGGGTCTGGATGTGCGGTGCGCTCACTCCACAGTTCTCGGTTTAGAGTGTGCCTCTCTGTTAGTCTTTTGGATGCAAAGTCCTGCCTTATGCATCCCATCCAGCTCATCTTCGGCCTTCCCACTGGCCTTCTTCCGGGTGGTTTATACGTGAGTATCTCTTTACACGGGTGGTTTCGATCACGTCTCTTGATGTGGCCATACGTACCCCTTGAATTCCTGATCTGTCTGCTCCTTGAAAGGTGGGCGTGAAAGGCGACGACTCCTGCTCCAGCACACTATCGCACTCCCTGAATGGGCAATGAGCGTGCCAAAATCGCAGAGTCTCTTCATTTTGCGCACACTATCACTTTCCATGGCAATGAAAGAATGGATCCACTGAAGAGACTCCAGTACTTTAAAGAGTCTCTTCATACCACACACTGTCTCATCACTTCATCATGCATTTCAAAAAGGGTTCTTTGAATGGAAATGGCATTGAACAAAAAAATCTGTGTGTAACGTTATTGGTATTCGATGTGTCACTACTGCTTACTGCTCACTACTGTTAGTCATTTTAGACATTTGGCTGGGCATAAAAATGGGAATTTGATGCTCGAATATCGTCTCCGATCAGAATGAAACTCCTCGTCATTCTTGCCCTTTTCGTCGCTGCTGCTGCTACTGTCATTATATATAATAAATGACCCAAATTTTTCTTTTTCTTACCCCTAAGGGTACCTGTGTACAATATCAAAAAGATCGGAGACAAAAATTTTTTTTTTGTAGCAGGCATTCCTGCACTCTTACATGAAACCCGTGATATACAGTCTCTACTTATCTCAGATACGACTGCTTTGAGAACTCTTTTAGTTTTTTTCATTGCAATTTCAGGATTTTCATTTGAGGCAAATATATATCTATAATAATACAGAACGGCATGGTTGTCGAGGAAGGGTATCCGGATCGTCCCGTGACATCTGCAGAGAAGGTGATCGTTGATGAATACTTGAAGAAAATGGAGCAATGGGCAGACGAGGCAAGTAATTCGAATTTGATATTGTATCAATTTTGAACAACATATCTGATCCAGATGTAAAAAATGAGTTCAGAAAATATGGTGTATCTGCTTCTTGATTTTGCAACAAACTCATGACTTCTGATTGATTGACTTCTCAAATCGATTGACTTCAGAGGAAGAACTTTTTCCTCATTCATGGCATCTACCCCGAGCTCTCCACACCCGACTTCCCCTGCATCTGCAACAAATGCTAGAAAGCCCATTCAATTATTCAGTAATCGATAAAGGATGACCGTCGATTCGCACAGCGTGTTAATTTGTTTTGTAATGTCTTGATGGATTATGCTATTTTCAAATATTTATCACTGGTTCAATAAACAACTCCAATTAAATCTCAATTCGCCTCCAGTCTCTCCTTCAACTCTTCAAACGTTCCCTCGGTCTTGCACATTGGGCAGCTGACCTGAATCTCGTCTTCATCGTCATCAGTCTCATACGCATCCGCATCCGCGTCCGCCTCGAGTTGGTACGCGCACGCGAGGCAGATGATGTGACCGCAACGCGTGAAGTAGGCGCGTGCTCGCGGATGGTCCGTGACGCAGATGACACAGGCGCGCGAGAATCTGAAAGAAGTGACTATAAAATGACGGAAAAAGGTCAAGTGCTAAAAAATCATTTCAAAAATGGCAGTTTGAAAATTGAAAAAAATATTAGAAAAACCTACCCTGGTCCATCATCCGCCTCCTCTTCATAGAGCTGAACGAATCTGTCTCTGTTTTCGCAATTCGGGCAGGCAGCCCAATAAGAGACCGGAGAGCGCGACGCGGCCGCGTCCGCGCACTCGCGGCAGACCGCGTGACCGCACGCGATGAAGACGGCGCGCCGACGCGGCTCCGCCGCGTGGCAAGCGGTGCATGCGCGCGAAAAGCGAAGGGCAGAACTGTAATGATCTTTGATTATTCAGAAGTAATATCCTCCTCATGGGAAGCAGCTCAATTCGGAAAAATGTGGAAATATTTTCGAAATAAACAAAATCAACAAACCTTTGCTCGTTCTCCTCTCTCAGCTTGCGAATCGCTTCCTTTTTCTCATTGTTCTTCTCTTCCGCTTCCTCCGAATCACTGGCAAGTTCATCGTCGTCTGTGAGCGAATCCGCGTCGTCCGCACCCGCCCCTTCCGCCCACTCGCGGATCGAAATTCCTCGTCCGCCATCCTCGTCCGCAACCGCTGCACGAGCCGCGGTCAAGCGGTTGAACGGCATCGGGCTGTGCGCGTTCAGGTATGCAGCAAGGTCATAATTCCTATCAAAAAGGTCGTCGCCGAAAAAATACATCCTTGCCTGTAAAATTATAAATTTTAGGACGAATTCGAAAAAAAAGAGAAGATATTAAGAGACGAGGGCAATGTTCGAAATAATGAAAGGAAATGAAGAGGCAACTGAATGGGGGGCGAGACTGGATGTACCATTCCAGAATCAGATGAGGGATGCCAGGGGGTGTTGTGTTAACACTCATTTTCTGGCGGAATTAATTGAACTTTGAGGAACGCCAGGAGGTGTAATGACATGAAGACACTGATGAGAAAATGAGAATTTTCGACACGTGTGTTTATGTGTGCAGCCACTAAACAGTGTATTGGGATAAACTCTTGCCCCCTGATTTTCTGATCCGCCTGCTACGAAAGTTGGACGTGAAAGCTTCCTTTCGTCTTCGAAGTATCATAAATGTCCCGGAAGATAATGATATAATCGATTTTTTATCACTGATTCAATAAACAATGCAAGTTCAATACAAATTCAACGCAATACAATCTCAGTTCGCCTCTAGTCTCTCCTTCAATTCCTCGAAAGTTCCTTCGGCCTTGCACATTGGGCAGCAGACCTCCTGCATGAATCCCTCTTCGGAATCATATTCATCCGCGTCCGCATCCGCGTACGATCCCAACGCGTCCGCTTCCGCGTGTGCGAGCGGTACGAGCAAGTCTGCGTCCGCGTCATCAGCATACGCGTCCGCATCCGCATCCGCACCAGCAACGGCATCCGCAACCGCTTCCACCGCGTTGCCCTCCTCCTCGTCAGTGGCAACATCTTCACCACCCGAGATGACCGCGTCCGCGACCTGATCTTGGTCCGCGTCCGCTTCTTCATCCGCGTCATATGCGTGATCATCCGCGTCATCCTCGTCCTCATCCGCGTCATCGCTACGCGCGTCATCCGGATCCGCCTCCAGCTCCAGCTGCATCGCGCACGCAAGGCAGACGATGTGACCGCAGCGCGTGAAGTATGCGCGCGCACGCGGATGGTCGGTCACGCAGATGGCACAGGCGCGTGAGAAACTGGAATAATATTGGTCATTCTATTGGTCTTGTAGCAGATATTTCTTATTTATGGTGCCTTTTTCTCATTGAAGTGCGCGTTTTCTGTAATAAACAAGACTTTAGGACTTGGAGAAATTTTCTAAAAATCTCTAAAAATGCAAAATATTAAAAAAATAAATAAATAAAAATAGTAAACATACCCTTGTCCATTCTCCGTTTCTTCTTCATAAAGCGGCACGAATCGCCCTGCGAACTGGCACGTCGGGCAAGATACGCGCGCGGGCACGAAAAATTGCGCAGGCGCTTGTGAAGCGGCCGCATCCGCGCACTCGCGGCAGACCGCGTGGCCGCACTCGATGAAGACGGCGCGGCGAAGCGGCTCCGCCGCGTGGCACGCGCTGCAAGCGCGCGAGAAGCGGAGATTGGTGCTGAAATGATTCACGGAAAATCACGGAAAAATAAAGATCGAAAGATTATGCGAAAATAACAACAGATTATTTATCTTGTACCTATCTATTTTTCACGCTGTGATAATGGAAATTTATCATAATGTCAGGTAATTTGTTGATAGATCACTAGCATTATCTGTTTGAAATTTATCGAAATAGAAAAATAACAAACCTCTGCTCGTTCTCCTCCCTCAACTTGCGAATCGCTTCCTTTTTCTCACTTTTCTCCGCTTCATCATCTTCCTCTTCCTCCGAATCACTGGCAAGTTCAAATTCGTCCGCATGCGGATCCGCATCCACACCCTCGCGGATAAAACTATCCGCATCCGCGACCGCTGCTCGATCCGCGGCCGCGCGGTTGAAAGGCATCAGGCGATGCACGTTCATGTACGCGGCAAGGAAAGCATTCCTATCAAAATGTTCGTCGCCGAAGAAGTTGTTAGACATTCTTGCCTGAAAATTGATAAATGTTCTGAGGAATTCGAAAATGGAGAAAAAATAGAGAAACGAAAAGACGAGGGCAATGTGTGAGATGAAAAATAAGGAAATGAAGACAGGTACGACCTATTTCGAGCACAGAGATAGTGAGCGAGACTGGATGTACCATTCCAACTCAGCCGAAAGCTGCCAGGGGGTGTTTACTGGCTCCCATTCTATTATCGTCGTGTGTTTTTAATCCTAGCAGGATCAATCGCCGCCACAGGGGACGTCCGATCCAATACTGCAAGGTTGTTTCCATCGATGATCGTAATCGGACGACACCGAGCTTTTCTCTCAAGTTAGCAGTCTCCTAGTTGAGACAGCAAGTCGATCACTCCATCTTTGCTCTTTCGATCTTTGCCGATCTTTGATCTTTGCCTTCCCTTCGATCTTGATCTTCGATCTTTGATCTTTGATCTTCGATCTTTGCCGTACCATGGATAACTACGCGAGCTTCTTGATGGGTGCTCTTGTCGGCGGCTGGTCGGTGTATCTGATAATGCGGGAGGAGGAGGTTTCTTCTTTCTTTGTTAGCCTAATACAATCTAATAGAACCATTGACAATTAGACAAGAAAGTGTCGTTCAGCACCGGATTCCTATTTGTATTGCCAATACTTTTGATGTAGGTATGTAGGCGGTCCATTCGGGAAAATCGAATACTTCCAAAACTTAAAATTTTTTACATAGTCTCTTGGAGAAGCTTTATCAATATCATTATCAGGGAGAGACTCGCGAGAGGGAAGCAGCAAAGGAGGCCGAACAGGAGGAGCTGGATAAACTGTATGAAGACGAACTGACGATTACGAGCGAGACGGATGATGGTGATTTTTTTATACGTTTTCGATCGCTATCATCACTGGCCTAGCAATGATCTCCTGCAGGACGCAAGTGCATATAGTTTAACGGGAAAACTTTACCTTATCCCTTTACTCTCGCTATGCGATATCCGATTATATCTAGTAGCATGAATAGCAACAATTGTGAGACTCCGCCTCTAGTTGCACTAGGCGTGCGATTTATTCCTATGATATCCTGATTTTAAATTCTAGATGAAGAAGAATCTGATGAGGAAGAAGAGGATAAGGAGAGGGAGAGAAAGATTGAGCTGATTGCCGAGCTGAGGAAGGAGAATGAGGAAAAGTGAGTTGTATTTTGGGGGTTTGATATTTTACTTATTATATATTTTGATTGACTAGACAATGGATCTGACGTAAACTGGACTGATCATTCAAAGAAAAAAGTGTAATGTAGAACACAGCGTGTCATTGAGAAAAAATCGCGGCAAACGTCAATTCTCGACTCTTTTTCCGCTCTCTCATTCCTCCCCTTCTTGAGGGATGAGCGCGGTCTTTGCAAAGTGAGAAGAGCGACAAAACTGGATTTATAATGAGTGAAATCGATTTTTTTATATATGTTGCATTGAAACATATTCGAATTACACAAATGAATTTTGAAAAAGTTCAAGAAAGTGTTAATATTGGCATGCTACTTTTCCGAAAGCACGTCCATGGGGACCCCCACACCAGCATTATTTTTGAGACCCTGGGCACATAATCTCCAAATTTGTTAGCCCCGTTTTTCGACGATTCTGAATTTTTTTGAGAAATTCGAGAATTAAAGAGAAGAATTCGATTTTCTCAAAAAAAATTCTGAATCGTCGAAAAACGGAGCTAACAAATTTGTAGATTATGTGCCCAGGGTCTCAAAAATAATGCGGGTGTGGGGGTCCCCATGGACGTGCTTTCGGAAAAGTAACAAGCCAATATTAAATGTAAAATATTTTTTATAAATATTCAAATTTAAATCTACAGAATATTAACCAACGAACAACCCTATTACCCATAGTTATAACACCCTCGAAAATCGGAATCATGAAATTCGGTCTTATCAGCGAGATACGGGTTAGGTTTCACAGTTTTTATTTATCTATTGTCTATTAGTGTGGTTTGCCGCTGAGAACAAAGGATTTTTTCGCGCTGACACGCTGTGTAGAAAAAAGCACTAAATAAATATATATTTTTTACTCAACTGCGATCATATTTTTTTGAATTACAGTGTTACTCGCTTCTCACGTGCCTGCCGCGTCTGCTCTATCGCTGATCCGCCTTCGCGCGCCATTTTCATCGAGTGCGGTCACGCGGTCTGCCGCGAGTGCGCGGACGCAACCGCGTCTGAAGCGGAAGCGCGTGAGTGTCCGCTCTGCTCGACTAATGGCGACTTCAAGCCACTGTATGAAGAGCATGACATGGACGATGAATCAAGGTTAGTTAGCAGATTGCCCTCTCTATGTAAAAACTGCGCTAGGCAGGGCCCACCAAAATGACACGTTAATAAACTGAATGGCCTCATTGTCTATCATAAGGAGATGCTCCATTTCAGCCCGAACGACGCGCCCCGTTTCTCACGCTTGTGTCGCGTATGCTACGCGGACGCGCCGCTCAAGCGCGCCGTATTCTCCGCGTGCGGTCACGTCGTGTGCCGTGCGTGCGCCTGGCAGCTGGCGATCGACGCGGATGACTGGGACGGAGACGCGTCGTACGCGGATGACGCTTCAATCGCGGACGAGCACGCGGACGGAGACGCCTCGATGACGGATGCGGATGTCGACGGATACGCGACAGTCGTGGACTCGGACGATGAAGAGTGGCTCGAGTGCAGCAGCGAGGACGGATCGGTTGCTTTTTCTGAAGCGAGTGAAGCGGATGCCGCGAGTGACGCGGATACCGCGAGTGAGGAGGATGCCGCGAGTGATGCGGATGCCGCGAGTGAGGAGGATGCGGATGACGATTGGAACCCGCTGAGCTGTCCCCTGTGCAGAACAAACAGCGGATTCGGCCCGTTGGTCGAGGAGCCAATTCGGGAAAATTATTATTGATCTATTATTGTTTTATTAGTCTTTCGCAATTCTTTTATTTGTTCATAGCGTCTTCTTGATAAAAAATGGTAACTATATGGCGCTGAAACAATGATGATGGAAATCTGATTGATAAACTCAATACAGCTTCTTTTCTGATGACAATTGAGCTTCAATTTATTCGGGTATCAATTTCAGAAGAAAATATGTGCCTTTTTTTTAAATTTGATAACTTTATTCTGTCATAGTTCTTTTGAATCAAGGGTAGAGGAAAGAGGAAGATAAAATTTCTCATAGCATTCGTATCTATCAAAAACCCTCCTGGCTCAGATTCGCCCTACTTTGACCGGTCATGAATAGAGTTCTCTTATTGGAAAATGATTTTCCAATAACACTAATGGATTTCCAATAGTATCATCATTCTTCACACTCTCTCGTCGCGAGTGCGGTTAATCCCCTTGTCCGGCTTATTGGAAATCCGGAAAATTTTCCAATAAGAGAACTCTAGTCATGAAAGGTTATCCTCGGCCTCACAATCACTCACCCCTACTGGGCCAGCTTCAACAGAAACGTCGTTCAGAATCTTTCGAATTTCAAAATCCTTCAAATTCACGCAATCATCCACACAACGACGCGTCCCTTCTGGCCTTCCTCCACGTCGTTGAGTCAGTTGATGAACTCAAAGAGACGCAATGTTCCTTCATTCCACAAGCAGGCATCCGTCCTGGCATGTCTCTTCTCTATTTTCTCTAATTGTTTCTGCTATCATTTTTCACCTTTTTCACCTTCTGCATCTACGTTGCTGTTTGTTGCTGTTTAAATCCTGATTTTATAATTTCTTCAGCCCTCAAACTTGGCCCCACCCTCGTGTACTGATCTTATAATTTCATACATTTCATCTTATAATTTAATACTGATTTTATAATTTCTTCAGCCCTCGAACTTGGCCCCAACCTCGTTCATCAATGCCGTGCCCCACCGATCTTCCTCCGCCCACTTGGCCATTCACCGGCCTGGTCCAGACCGCAGTGCAGAAGGGATGGATCCCGGCAGGTATGTAAATCTCCTCCCACGTCTTGATTTATAATTATCAATGGCGATGTCAAGGCAAGGCGATTCAGATCGCTATGGCTAGATTTGTCAACTTAAACAATTGTTCCTCGTTCACGCTAGATTTGTTTCGAATATTTCCCCTGGAATCAATTCATACGGTAGTTTCCCCCCTTGGGTCCTCAGATATACCTGAAGTAGAATATTAAGTCTCAACGCTCATCTATTCCAGACAGTCCTGCCGCTGCTCGCGCCTCCCTGGCAGGCCACTTTCCGACTGCTGTCGTCCCCGTTCCCTCCTTTTCCGCTGCGGACATCGACCGCGAGGCCGCGGATTTCGCGCGGATGACGCTTCCGGATCACCCTTCGTCCGCTTCAGACAGCGATCAACTGCAGCACGCCATGGTCAAGTACGATATGGAGATGAGGTGAGGGGTTCACTATTTTCTAGAATTTTTAAATTTCCCGGCTCCCGGGATTGCTGGGACCAACTGTGAATAATGAGAGTGCGAGGGAGGAATAAATTTAAAAAAGTGATTTTCATAGGTGAATGTGTACGTTTAGACATCTTCTGTATACGCTAGCCTAGGCTCATGAATGAGGCGTAATTCCATGCATTGCAGCACTCTACGCTCCCGCCATGACGCGCAGCTGGAAGCTCTGCAGCAGGCGCAGGCGTTTCACGCGCAGCTTGCTGCGCGCAATCTGCGCCGCGCGCACGAGGCGCAGCTCGAGGAGCTCGAGCGCGAGCTGCAGGCGCACGAGCAGCTGGCGCTGCGCGAGCTCGCGCAAAAACAGGAGCTCGAGCGGCACGCGCTCCGCGCGCGGCTCACCGACGAGCCTCCGCTCGTCCGCTCGCGCGCGGACGCCATCGCTGCCGGCGAACGGAACGAGCAGCAACTGCGCGGCTTCGCCGCGGTGTTCGCCTACGACCGGGACGTGGATCACCGCTACCTCGTCCGCGGGGACGCGGACGATGAAGCGGATGCCATCCGCGTGGTCGCGGATGCGGATCGCGTCCGCGAAGCGGACGTCATCGTCATTCCCGATGACGATGTCTTCGACGACGAGCTAACCGTATACCGTGAAGATGATTCAGAGGAAGATGACGACAGTGAAGATGAGAAGCTTGCGAGAAAGAAGGCATTCATTGAAGAGCTGAGAATGGAGAACGAACAGAGGTTGGTAATTAGGTCAAGACTTGGCTTCCTAAAAGAATATTTTAATTGCAATGAAATCAACGTCGATATCATCGATTTTCTCATTCCTCCTTTCCTATTGAGCTGTTCCTGAAACTCAACCATTCTTTCCATTTGCAATTTAGGTTTCCAAAGAAAGTGCATGTATTTGATATCAACCCTGTCTCATTCCAGCCCGGCCATCGCCTTCACACGCGTGTGCCGCGTGTGCTACGCGGACGCGCCGCGTCGGCGCGCCGCCTTCACCGCGTGCGGACACATTGTGTGCCGCGCGTGCGCGGAGAAGCTGCAGTTGTACGCGGATAGGGATGCGGATAGACACGCGGATGAGGAGGACGACTACGCGGACGCGCGTGAGGACATGGATGAAGCGGATGACGCTTCGGTCGCGGACGAAGACCTGGCTCACCCGATTGCCCTGCGCATTTTGACCGAAGAAGAGGTGGCCGATTTTCGCGCGCTCTTCGCGGAACACACTGCCTCGGGTCAAACGCTTCCGGATGATATCGAGGCAGCTGCCAACGCGCCTCAAGCGGATGACGCGCCTGAAACACACGAAGATTTAGAAGCGGATATCCGGAACTATCTGACCTCTGATGACGAAGAGACGGAAGGAACAAACGCGCCTGAAGCGGACGACGCTTCGGACGCGTATCACTTTCAAGAACCTCATACTGTTCCCTCTCCGATCGGCTCGCGTAACGCGTCCCAAGCGGATGACGCGCCCCACGCGTACTCACGCGATCAAGAAACCATGAGGGAATTCAATGAAGCCTATGACCTACCTCAATTGGACTTGCCCGATATGCACAACCATTTGTTCTCGAATGACGAGCCAGCGGAAGACTACGGGCCTCCAGTAGATTACGAACTTAACCCGGACGCGTTCAGCGCGGGCGCGTATAACGCGAACGACGCGGATGCGGACGCGGATGAAGCTCGTTCGCTCTCCTGTCCACTCTGCCGCACCGTGGGCGGCTTCGTGCCACTATTCGAGGAAGAGGCGGAGGAGTGTTGGTGATGATTAGGTACAAAGGTAATTATGCTAGGTCTGCTTTTTGTATGAACGATTGTTTGTTAGTTTTTTTTGTTCTTTTCGTTTGTTGATCCCGATTGGGTTTTTTGGTTCGAATAAATATTGAACTGAACGAACGATTCTCGGAAATGACAAATCCACAATCAAAAAAGCTCTAACTGGGCGCTCTTTTCGCCCACCAAGTCCATCTATATTGATGAGCCATGACAATTTTTAATGAATTCTAAATGCCCTACTTGCTGCAAGTATAGCTATTCGCTCATGCCTCTGTTCGAGACGGAAATCGAAGACGAAAAGTAGCTTTATTTATTGTACCGCCTTCTGAGGTGATGTTATTGAAGAATATAAATGTTGTTCTTTTGTAAAATATAGTGAACATATACACTTCTTTATTCAGATTTCGGTTGTGTTGTGATTTTCGGGAGGCGGGAAATTCAAATTTCAAATTCCGCTCCCTGATTCAGGGTCAGTGCTCCCTCGCGTCCTCCTCCTCGTGCTCTGCTTGGCTCTCCCGTCGCCGCCGAGTGATGCTCGCCGAGATTGCCTACAGGAAATGACCAAATTTTCGATGACTCTCCTCGATTTGCGTGCTCTCTCGCCTGAGTATCGCACCTGTCTCTGAATCGCGACGATGGCCAGCCGACGACGCTTGACGCGCAGTCCTGAGGAATAAAATCAGTTATCGATCGCGAAATAAAGTCAGTTATCGATAACGAAATAAAGTCAGTTATCGATCGCGAAATAAAATCAGTCATCGATCGCGAAATAAAGTCAGTCCTCGATACGCACCGAGGAAGTGGCATGCGGTAATCCACAGTATGACGGCGCCCACCACGCCTGCAACGATCGATATCTGGCTAAACTCCCGCTACAGTATCCTAATCAATAATTGAATTCCTTTCTCCCACAGTGTTAGTCTGCCTTAACCCCCATCATAGAAGTTAGTTGCCGATAACAAAATAAAGTCAGTTGCCGATAACATAACTACTGCACCAGACTACCGTAATCCTCCCTTCCTCATCGTATCAGAAGTTGGCTGTCGATAAGATAATAAAGTCAGTAGTCGATAACATACTACCGTAACCCCTCCCTCCTCACCGCAGCACACATAAAAGACGATCCGCTTCTGCTCGAGCAGCTCGTCCGCGTGGCTCTCCATCGAGGGCTTCTGGAATAAATTCAATTGTCGATCGATTATCGATAACTGAGTACCGTAATCTAACGTAACCGCAACGTGAGGAAGAATAAACGGTGAAATCGAATGGTATTCAATAGGGTTGGCAATTTGATTCTTCGATGATTCTGAGAATCAATGATTCTTCTCATTCCTCGCAGATTGATTCTGAGAATCGGTGATTCTCAGAATCATTGATTCTCAGAATCAATGATTCTTCGTGTAATATCTCGGTTACCAATCGACCGAATCACTTCAAATTTTGAGACAGCACTTTACTAGACGTGTACATCACACACACCAAATTTCAGAAAGATCTCCCGATTTTCGTTTTATCGTGTGCTATCATCAGCTTGTATTATAACAGTAAACTCGGTTTTTGCGACCAGAGTGAGCTAACTACACTAAGGAGTATCTGGGTATACCCCTAGTTAGGTTCCTCGCTGAATTTAAGCCAAATTATGACTGAACAGTCATATAAATACCGTTATCAGGCTAGAGACAAACCATCTTTTCTGAACATGACAAGCCTCTAGTACAATAGTATGTACTTACCCATGTCAAACGCAAAAGTTGTCTCGTTTTCAGAAGTTTTGGTGCTTTCAATATTGAAGAATCATTGATTCTTCCTCCACTTTTGCGAAGAATCATTGATTCTTCGAAAGGAGGGGAGAGCAGTTTCGAAGAATCATTTCGCTCTTCACTTTGTGAGGAAGAGCGGTCTTTTGGGAATCAAAATGCCAACCCTAGTATTCAATAGTCGGGCTTCTACTTTTGAAGCCTTCCACGTAAATTATAGCCAAAAACCCAGTCATCAGTTGGAGATGGTAGTGTACCCGTTACCGTACCACGTAGATCATCGCCTACTGCGAGGGCGACACGTCGAATACGGCGCCTAATCACTCAGTTGTCGATAATCTATTGACTACCGTATCCCATCTTGTAGATTACCGTACCACGTAGATCATCGCCTTCTGTGAGGGCGACACGTCGAATACGGTGCCTAATCACTCAGTTGTCGATAGCCTACCGTAATCCACCCAGTTACCATATCAGATCAAATAAAGTCAGTCATCGATCGGAAAGATTACCGTACCACGTAGATCATCGCCTTCTGAGATGGCGACACGTCGAATACGGCTCCCAAGTGCTCGGTGAATGCCGGGTTGTGATTGACATGAGGAGGCGGGACGAGGGAGGTGTGCGTATCTGGGAAATGGGTACGTTATTCAAAATATCGTAAACATCGTCCTATAATCCTATAACGTAATAGAACATCCTATTCAGCCCTAGCCTCTAACAATTTGTATAGATAAAAGTGAAAGGATTGTGGTTGACTTTAAAGGGATACTGTATCATAAAGTACTCGTATCTCTACAATAATCTCACTGCAATGTGAAAATGACCTAGCACTGCACCTACTCACCGTTACTGTATTCATTTCGATAATCTACCGTACCCATACAGTGTTTATTCCTACCTTTCTTCTTCTTCCTCTCCGTATCGTATTTCGCACCGCAATAAGGCAGGCAGCGAGCGGGCTCGGGCTTTCCCTGAGGAAGAAGATAAAACGTATCAGATACCGTACCCTGACACCCTGAGACCCTGACCCTGAGAACCCCACGTCGTTCAATCCGCTATAGCACCAGGGCCCGCTGGCCGGTCGCAGCCCGTCCTCGGCCGGGTCCGGCACGGAGATGACGGTGCCATTACCTCAAAAGTACCGTAATACTTCCCGGAAGAGCTACCGTATCCTCACATGATCGATAACTGATTAATTAACGTACTGTCAGTGGACTGAGTGCCGATCCTCTCGTTCGAGTACATAGGGAGCCATCTGTCAATATTTTTATTCGCTCAATCGATCAAAGATCAAAAGATCAAAGATCAATTTTAAACGCTCTAGAAAAGATCCAAGGATAGGATTATTCCACAGTACATCAAAAATAAGCCAGTCATCGATCGCGCGACGATACTGTTGTCATCCCAGAAAAGGATTACGGTACCTGCACTGCGCGTGGTTCGCGTAGTACTCGACGTTGATGCCCTTCGAGGGAATTCTGAAATCGATAATTGACTACCGTATCCCCCCGTAGTAGGGTTGGCAATTTGATTCTTCGATGATTCTGAGAATCAATGATTCTTCTCATTCCTCGCAGATTGATTCTGAGAATCGGTGATTCTCAGAATCATTGATTCTCAGAATCAATGATTCTTCGTGTAATATCTCGGTTACCAATCGACCGAATCACTTCAAATTTTGAGACAGCACTTTACTAGACGTGTACATCACACACACCAAATTTCAGAAAGATCTCCCGATTTTCGTTTTATCGTGTGCTATCATCAGCTTGTATTATAACAGTAAACTCGGTTTTTGCGACCAGAGTGAGCTAACTACACTAAGGAGTATCTGGGTATACCCCTAGTTAGGTTCCTCGCTGAATTTAAGCCAAATTATGACTGAACAGTCATATAAATACCGTTATCAGGCTAGAGACAAACCATCTTTTCTGAACATGACAAGCCTCTAGTACAATAGTATGTACTTACCCATGTCAAACGCAAAAGTTGTCTCGTTTTCAGAAGTTTTGGTGCTTTCAATATTGAAGAATCATTGATTCTTCCTCCACTTTTGCGAAGAATCATTGATTCTTCGAAAGGAGGGGAGAGCAGTTTCGAAGAATCATTTCGCTCTTCACTTTGTGAGGAAGAGCGGTCTTTTGGGAATCAAAATGCCAACCCTACCCCGTAGTATATTCTGCATCTCTTTGTATTACAGCTTTCCAAAAATACCAAGCTGCTTTGGTCAGTATTCTAATGCATCCATGTGGAATGTCCTATGTATTGGACGAACAGGTTCTATTCTATTTACGAAACATTTTTGTAATAGACAAGGTTGTTTGCCGTGCTTTACCTACGGTTCTGAATTGTGTCTACAATACGGATACCGTACCCTACCGTACCCCGTATCGACGAATGCTTGATCCTTCATCTCCCGATGCTCCGCGTCCACATCCTTACGGCCGGTTATGATTGTGAGCCAGCTAGAATGAGATTGCGATAGGTACCGTCGGGTTTGGTCACAGCAAGGACAGTTAAACATACTTATCGCATTGCGAACCTTCAAGCGTAGTAGTTGCCATGCCTAGAAACATTGATTTACTATGCAATCGATAAGGGCTGTCACGATGAACAAAGCCCCCGCTTCTTCAACCCATATCAAAAAAGCTCATTTATAGCCAATTAGAAACCTAACAAATACAACAGCATTCACTCTACCAAAGTAAATTTGAACTCAACCAGAACCCTAGTACTCATGTTTTTTAAAAAAAACTTTTACTATTTACTAACAATTACTACTTATTTTTAAAAACTACAACTAAAGATCTAAAAAGATTCACCCTACCAAAGTACTCGTATCCCTCCTTGCGCAGCTCATCCGCTCTCGCCCTCCCCGCATCGGTATCAACGACAACGTCAATCGGCCAGCAGGTCACATCTGGAAAGGGGGGAGGGACTTAGGAAGGGGCGGAGCTTAAGAGGAAAGGGGGCGGAGCTTAGGGAAAGGGGTGGAGCTCACGGTAGATGTCCCTGGCGTTGAAGTAGAGGGGCGGCTCCGCCGGCGTATCCCCATCAGAAGAGCTCGCTGACGAGAAGAGAAGAAAGAGCAACCACCGGCGCATTGGGCGGAGTGGGGTGAGGAATGAGAACGAAAGTCGAACGGTTTGAATTGCAATTTCGAAAATGATTGAACAAATTATAATTTCATTATTTTTGCATTTTTTCGTTCCATGTCTGATGCAAACGAGATGCGTTGAAGAAAGCTTGATGAACCGCAATGTGAACTTCACATTCACATGGTCTCGTGGTGTAGTGGTTATCACGTCTGCTTCACACGCAGAAGGTCGCCGGTTCGATCCCGGCCGAGACCTTTCCTTTTTGTTTTTTTTTGAAAGTTGCAAACAAAAGCTTTTATTTTGCGTCAATAACATCAACATCAAAACAACCTAAATATGAATACGGAACAAACTAATTTAATTCAATTGGCTTTAATTTAGCTTGCATCAATCTCTTCCTCTTCGAACAACGGCACAAATCTGCTAACTGTTTCGCATTCAGGGCAACGCATTAGCTTATCATCCGCATCCGCTTTGCACGCGTCATCCGCTTCATCCGCTTCATCCGCGTTGGCCGCGTCATCCGCTTCATCCGCGTTTGCCGCCTTCTTCATCTTCCCCCCGGTCGGATCAGTGCAAAAAGTATTTATTCAGTTAGAAAACTTCAGATGATGATTTCGAAAATAATATGTATACAAAAAAGCGTTACAGAAGAACGGCAATTGATCAATGTTTAGTTTATTTTTAACTTTTTCATGAGTTTTGCGATTGTTTCGGTTCCACTGCGTATTTCGAGGCTTGTCATTCCATTTTCAATCATCGCTTCTTTTATTTCATTCCACACACTCTCAGGATGATCAAATAGTTCGCTCGGACGATACTCTGCCTTTTGTTCCAAATTGAATGACGAGACAAGCTCCGGGATTTGGAGAAGGTAGTTTCCTAGAAAATTAAGCTTCAATTTCGAACATGAATTCAACCTGACGATAGTAATTTAATTCCAGCTGTTTGGCGGCAATTATTAAATGATTGAATTTGCCACTTCTTATCATTTCCAATGCAAATTTCCTACAATGGGATCATATTTAACACTTTGGTTTTTCATCCAATAAAGCGCTGCTTACCTGCAGATGAAGTCGAAATTGGAAACTTGGAATGATAAACTGCCTATTTCTATTTCCTTGCTTAGCGACTTGCTAATAATATCCAGTATATCCGGATTCGCACTTTTTATTATTAATTCTCCATTAATTCTCCGGAATTTGTGCAAAACGATCCAGAGGTAATTGTGCGCTTCTGTTTTGTCCGAAATCCGCAATCCGTAGGACAAAATACGGCCCTGAAATAATTGGGTTGAGTGGATGTTGTAAAGCCCAGAATGGTATACTTTTCCTGTCCTAACAAAGACTTTGAATTTGTCCATAAATTTCTCGAATAGGTGAAGTTCCTCCTTATAAACTGACAGCCAAATCAAAAGCTGATTTGGATTGGATGAACTCAGCTGCATCCATTCCAACGCTGGAGGAAGCGGGTGAAATTCTTGAACTAGCTCATGCCATGATTTCGATATCTAAAGAGTAGGTACCATTTGGTTGTAAGAAAGCAGAAAATGAAATATTTGAACTAGGTAATGCCATGATTTCTATATCTGTAGAATAGATTCCATTTAGTCGTAACAGATATATATAAAAAAAAGAGAAATCAAAGTAGTCGGGGATAGAGTTGGCTTGTCGAAAACAGTCTCATTTCATTTTAGAGAGCGTTTAAAATGATGAGAGCCAGTTCTAGAGCTCGAGAAATGAGCCGCCTTTATTTTACACACTCCCTCACCTGCGAAAGTGGTGATAGAGTGTTAGGAGTGAAGATACGGCGGCTCATTTCTCGAGCTCTAACCATTTCTAAAAAAAAAAGCCAAACCAAGTAGGAGACTTGCATGTAGAGAGCGCAATTCGGAGCGCCGTCTCTTCATTTCACATACTCACTCGCCACTCGACCGGTCGAGAGAGTGTGTGGAATGAAGAGAGGGCGACCCGAATTGCGCACTCTACTTGCCTGTCGACCAGATGCAAGTGGCACGTCCATTCGTACAATTCTTCTGATTATATCGTGCGGAAGCATGGATAGATTGAGGTCGTCCGACATCCTAAAAGAACTATCAATCCTAAAAGAACTATCAAGAAAAAACTAATAATTTGAAAATATTATGAAATATGATAATAGCGCCACACGAACAATTTCGTAGCGTCGTTTTTGCGCGCCAGCGATTTTCCCGCCAAAATGAACGTTAAAAAATGCTAAAATGCTCAATTTATCGTCAACAATGATTCCGGAAGGCTGTATTCTCACCATGGCCACGCTACCGCACGATATCATCAGAAGAATAGTCTGCATTGGGAAGGGTTCACTGACAATGCGATTGGTAAGCTTCTATTATGTTCTGACGGAAATCTCCCTCTCAATTCAATGTGTATTCCGTTACGGTCATAGTATCACGAGAAAAACGACATTATCGACCCTCGGAAAATTAGGAATAATAGTGCAGAGTGCAACGCTAGTGAGTAGACATGGAAAGGTAGCCAAAATATGGTGTAATCCTGAAATATCCCGCACATTATTCGATAATTGTTTGTTTTGTTGACATTTCAAAATCAGCGAGGCACCTTCTCAAAAGCGTCATTTCAAAATCAGCGAGGCACCTTCTCAAAAGCGTAATATCTCATTTCTAGGAGTTCTTAATGAGAGTTGATTGCACATTAGGCTCCATGCCCCTGAGATCGGAAGCACTCTCTTCATTCCGCATGCTCTCTCGTTCGCATCTAGGAAAGAGCTAGGGGAAAGGGAGCTAAACCTGTCACGTTTAACCTATCGTTTAGCCAACCCTATTCAGATTACGCCAACGTGGAATACTCTAGTGGATGAGTATCGCAAAACGCTTCCCGTTCTTGAACAATTCTTCATTAGCGAACTTGACAACGGGTGGGAATGCTTATTGCATGTGAATCCGGATGTTGTTCAGTATGTTAAAGCTAATCTTAGCGAATGGAAAGAATCGACTGATGCATCAAACTACATTTTTGATTCACCAAACTATATTTCTGTACGTCACCAATTGCCTTTTTCTATTTCATAAAACATTTTGTTCCTTTTAGCAATTCAAGCATTCGTATCTGCCTGAAAATGATTCCAAAGATATCAATGACTTGGAGCTTTCATTGGCTTTGTCGAGAGTATTCATTCGATTTCGATGGATTGAACATCTGTGCATTCTTGCATCTCATCAGAGATTGTTCAACATTCTTCACAATTCATTGCGCAAAGAAATTGTGGTTGACAATCTCGTATTTGGCGTTAATTTGGGCATTGATGTGAAAGTTCGGTAAAGTTCACAGTTTTCTCCCAGTTTTTCCTTTCATGTATCAATTTGCAGAAACTTCACGAAGGAAATTCTACAGAAGCGAAAATTTCATAGACTGTCTTTTTCTCCTAATGAATTGATCGACATATGTGAATTTCGTAAGTTTCAGTTATAATTGCTGCAAAATATTTCACGTTCATTTTTAAACGTGCCCTAGAAGTCTGGCCAGCAAGGGAGCACGCAGGCCACGCCGTACCGGGCCTTACCTGTATACCCCACCAGGCGTGGTTGTCTCAAGACAACTGTAAAATCGCCTTGATTGTGGAAGCAACTTTAACTTTTTTAATACTTTTTATTTCATTTTCAGGCGATTTTCTATTAGAACTGTCCACGCTGAGACCCGGATGTTCTGTTTTAATTCTGGAGCAGACCTCAATCGTCCCGTCGGCATCAATTCCCAATACAATCTTCGGTAAATCGAAGACCTTCTGGACTGAAATTGCGCAAGAATTAGTCGACAATGGTCTCTTGAGAGTTATAATCACCAATGACAATATCGAAATATATAAGAGTCGAAAAGAATAGCCGAAAAAAAGACCGCCTGTTCTTATCTTATCTGAATTTTTCATGCGTTATTGCAATTATCATAATTATCATTGGTAGAAAAAATAAAGATTTTCTGGAAATTTTTTTTAATTACAAGTGCACTCAGTCTGCGTCCCGCTTAATCCATTTACAATTCTGATTACGGGCAAACAAAGATATCTACTAGAGCTTTCAGGATGAACCATTCCATGCCATGTTTGTATGTACTTCCAAACTCAGAACGGTTGCTGTCTGGGCCAAAAATCGAATAAGTTCCGTCTTTGGGTCTTTGCGTTAATCCTTCATTAATCTTCGAAGAAAAATTGCCATATTCACAGTAAATAAAAAACGCTCTCTGTTCTTAGCGTACCATAGCGTTCGTAGCGTTCTTTGATGTAGACGCCATTTTCCCGCCAAAAATATGAGCCCGTTTGCGTAAGAGTCGGACAAATTTCGTTGGAGTCCGGACAGGGTAAAAAGTGTGCTTCGAGGTAAATGCAGTTTTTGATACAGTTTGAGGTGCTTGGAAACATGGGCCGTATCTCAATGTATGCAAATTGATATTTCATTCCATACAAGAGGTCATGCGATTTTTCGCATAATTTGCTGCAATTCCTTAACCGTAGCAGATATCGGAAAATGTTCAATTGAGACTATCATTCATTATCCATGAGAAAACAATCGGTGTTAGTTAAATTTTTATATTCAAAACGGCTTCCGTATTAGCTACTGTAGTTTTGCTGCAAATAGTTTGCAAGATGCCAAATTTTTATGTCAAGTGGTGGATATCACGTGTAAAATGCCTACGTCGTTAGCTCGCATAACTCGTAAGAATAATGATGTTATGAATTAAAAACTAACGTAAAATAACGGAAATCTACCCTCTTCCTCTCCTCCCCTCTCCCCATTCTCTCATTCCATTCCTCATTCTCACTGAAAGATGCGCGGTGAGAACGAGGAATGAATCGTTTTCTTATATTTTTACGTTGGTTTTTAATTCATAACTTCATTATTCTTACGAGTTGTGCGAGCTAACGACGCAGTAATTTTATACGTGATATCCACCACTTGGCATAAAAATTTGGCATCTTGCAAACTATTTGGAGCAAAACTGCAGTAGCTAATACGGAAGCCGTTTTGAATATAAAAATTTAACTAACACCGATTGTTTTCTCATGGAAAATGAATGATAGTCTCAATTGAACATTTTCCGATATCTGCTACGGTTAAGGAATTGCAGCAAATTATGCGAAAAATCGCATGATCTTTGACCTCTTGTTCGGAATGAAATATCAATTTGCATACATTGAGATACGGCCCATGTTTCTAAGCACCTCAAACTGTATCAAAACCTGCATTTATCTCGAAGCACTCTTTTTACCCTGTCCGAGGTTTGTTCGACTCTTACGCAAACGGGCTCATATAACCACGAAATTCATAATTGTTAAAGCTATTTCAACGTCAAAGATGATTGCGGACGAAATCAATCTCACCCTTGCCACGCTACCGCACGATATAATCAGGAGGATCGTACGAATGGCGAATTTCTCACTAGCCGTCCGATTGGTGAATAACTTTTTCATTGTTATTTCTCTTTACTTTGGTTCGATTAGATACTTAATTTGCGAATGGGAAAATTAATTCCGCAGCTTTCTTAATACTATCAGCTGTGCAAAATATATTTCGGTTCATGGGAAACCAGCCTCCAAGCACTCTATGAACCAGCTACAACGTTGAAAACAATTATATTTCATCGTCTCAGATCACCCGAACTTGGAAAGCCTTGGTCGAGGAGGATCGTGCTTCGCGCCCAGAGCTCGAACATTTTTCTTTCATCCAATTAAAAACGTTTGGCTTGGGTGGCTGGCAATCCAATCTGCAAGTAAAACCGTTAGTTAGAGAGTACGTTAAAGCAAACCTGAACGAATGGCAAGAATCCGTAGCAAAAAACCTGGTTAGTATTTCTTGTTTTCGTTATTTTTGGTTCCGCGATTACCAAGGTTCCAAATTAGTGATGATTACGTAACTAAAAGGTAAAGGTACATTACAGTCGAAAGACAACGCTAGGTGGGACTCACTGATAAGACCAGCTGCTAGACGGTCTACAATACCCTGTGGTCCAATGCGTTCTAGGGTATCTAGGATTCCTGGTCGCTGCCAATACACTTTCGACAATACTATTGATATCGAACTTGCAACCCTAGTTTGCACATATTTTCAGATCAGACGCAATGCCATTAATCCTGATTGTTGGTCATGCCGTGTTGAGACAAATTTTTTGTAATGGAAGTACCTCCCATTGTAAATAAGAAGACTATTTATTATGTATTTCGCCATTGTTTAATTATTTAATTATTGCATAATTAAATAATAGTTAATTTCGTTCGTTAATTATTTTGTTGACTACGGTAGCATTTAAATTCCCGCATTTATTCGTCTTTAGTAAACTCCCACCACGCTTTGCCTGATTCAGGTTTTGTACCGACCTACCGTACTTTTTGTGTCAATTGTTTCTTTTTCGTATTTTCATTAGTGTTCTCCTAGTTTCTCGTCTGTGCGGTTGCTGTTTATATCGGTCTCCAATCGATAAATCATTAACTCGACGCCTTCCGTTCCACCCACACGCCACAAAGCATCCTAACTTGGGGGCTGAGCCAGCTGTTGGAGAGAAAGGACGCCACGACCGATTTCTCAGTAAGTTTAAGGTTGACAGTAGCCTTGCGTGGACCCGATTGACGGCGTCGATCGGTGAGCAAAAGCTGAGAGTCACGTTTGGAGTGAGTAGGCTGTTTGACACCGTTAATTCGGTGTACATCAGTGAAAACCCAACGCGCACTCGACTCACTGAGCGTGCTTAGTACGCCTCAGACTCGTTGTTTTCGAGTTTGTGGTTGGAAAAGTACTCTAGGCTGGAAGTAAGGTGAAGGTGTGAGGAGTTCGCTACCTGAAACCTGAAAACGGCTAGTGAGAAATAGGAGAGGCGGCGTGAGGAAAGATCGGACGGCGAAGGGAAGAGGTCAGTGAGAGACCGTGGACGAGCGAGAGAGCGCAGACAGCGAGAGGAAGTTGTTTACTACCCAGTGGCAGGGCGAGAGAGTAAACGTGCGAGAGAGCGCAGAGAGAAAAAGGGAAGTAACACTCACCTATTTCCTCAATCCAGGTTGTTGCTTGTGTGTTGCGCGAATATTGACCGTTGTTGACGTGTTCTTTACGTGTTGATCGCGGTATTTTCTTGCCAATTTACCAAGTATCATTGCAGAGGACTCCAACTCTGGCAAACACAGCGACTGAAATGGATGAGGACTCCAACAAGGGCGATAAGTACACGCCGATGGAGCTGAATAAGGGCGACAACATCATGCCCATGGAGCTGAACAAGACTGCTGCTAAGAGAGGACCCGATGGCAGAGAGGACTCCCAGGTGAGCAAAGTTGCGAGCTTAGCAAGTAGTGATGAAATGATTCGAAATGTTGATGGAAAGATGAAATCAGAGTATGCTGCTATTAGCAAAGCTTTCGTTGATTGTTGCGAGGAGGTCAAACGTTCGATCACGACTGAAAGTGAACTGACCAAGGTGAATGCATGTTTCGAAAATGCTGGAAAAGAGGTTGAGAAGAGATGGAATGTTGTTGTAAAGGCGGTAAACGAGTCTTTGAATAGAAATGAGAGAGAGACGAGGTTTCTGGACAGTGTTGGGCTGAAATCGCTTGTTGAAGCTGAAACTGAGATGATAGAGTCCCGTGAGGAAGTGATTCAGTTCAGAGAGCTGCTGGTAAATGTGAATGAGTTGGAGAAAGTGGATGGTATTGCTGAATTACTGCAAAAGATGTATAGAGAAAGAGCAGAATTCCAAAGAGAACTATCTCGATGGGAAAGAGTGAGAGCGGAATTCCATGAGTTAGCTCGAGTAATGAAGCTAGAGGGTAATGAGAGATTTATTGATCGTTGGCACTCGATGAACAATGAGTTGCAGTTGCTAACTGGCAAGATGGATCGAATGAAGGTGCAGGCTGATGTGGAAGAAGGAAGACTCCTGTTTTGCAAGAACAAAATCAATCAGTTGGAGAGACAGAATGCTTCCTTGCTCAAGGAACAGAAGCAGATCGTTGACAAGCCATCGCAGCTGAACAGAGAGGACTCCACTACAGGTCAGATCGGTGCTGGTCTAATGAGAACTAGAGTGACCCATAATGGAAATGGTTTGCCTTATGGAGGTGGATGGAGGAATAGCGATAGAGTGTTGGGCAGTTCAGTAGGAATGCTAGCAAACTTGCTTCCCGAGATGCAAAAGTATTCTGGAAAGAAGGAGGACTGGGATGATTTCGAAACTGGTTTCTTGATTCGTTATGGAGCAATGGAAACTGCGGTAGCTATGTCGTTGTTGAAGGACAATTTGAAGGGAGAGGCTAAGGATGCTTTGAGAGGAATTCCCGTTGAGGAGAAGGCTAAGGCAGTAGAATGCGTCTTGAAATGGCTACGATCCAGATTATCGAATGAAACTCCGTTCGAAGAGTTAGAATTGGATAAAAAGTTGCGACATCAGACGGTCGAGGGAAAGACAGTGGGAATGATTTGTGAGGAATTAGAAGAGTGGACATCTAAGTTGATTGGGAATGATCTGAGTATTGAAGCTGCTAGAAGAAGACAGTTGTTGATCTTGTATGGAGGCATGCACATCGAACACGCAAGATTATTGACATTGTTCAGGGAAGGAGCATCGTACTCCAAGATGAAGTCTGCTCTTGTCGAATTGGAATATCTGCGAATGGTTGAATCGAGGACTCCAAACCATAATGGATTCAGTTCCGAGTGGAGGCATGATAATGGAATGCATACTGAGTGGACACACAATAATGGAATGAGTGATGGATTGACATGTTCCTACTGCGATGGACATGGTCATGAGGAAAATCAATGTACTTCCTATGAGAGAGGAGGTTACTAGAGTGCCCTGAGTGGACCAGATGGTGGAGTTGAGATTATTTCAAGAAACTCTTGCCTAGAATTTTGCCTTTTTGATTTTGAGTTGAGATAATGTCAAAAGACTCTAGTTATTCAATTGTGTTGTGTGATTGAGTTCCGAGGTTGCGTCCGAGGACTCCCATTCCAGTGTCATCGTGAGAGTATGTAAAGGTGGAGTTGAGATAATGTCAAGAGACTCTTACCTATGATTCATATTAGAGTATGGTGTGGATGAGTTGAAAATACTCTAGCCATTGTTATTGCTTCCTGTGTCTACTGGTGGAGTTGAGATCATGTCAATAGACTCTTACCCATGTCTTACCCATGCGACTGAGCTCCAATGTCGACGAGGACGTCTCGCTGCAGAGGAGGAGGATGTAATGGAAGTACCTCCCATTGTAAATAAGAAGACTATTTATTATGTATTTCGCCATTGTTTAATTATTTAATTATTGCATAATTAAATAATAGTTAATTTCGTTCGTTAATTATTTTGTTGACTACGGTAGCATTTAAATTCCCGCATTTATTCGTCTTTAGTAAACTCCCACCACGCTTTGCCTGATTCAGGTTTTGTACCGACCTACCGTACTTTTTGTGTCAATTGTTTCTTTTTCGTATTTTCATTAGTGTTCTCCTAGTTTCTCGTCTGTGCGGTTGCTGTTTATATCGGTCTCCAATCGATAAATCATTAACTCGACGCCTTCCGTTCCACCCACACGCCACTGAGCATCCTAACTTTTTTAGCAATGATTTGTATTTTTCTCTGAATTTTATTAAAGAAATGTTATTTTTTGGTAATATTGATCTCCTTTTTCAGAACTTTCGGTACATTATGCTACCACCAAATATTGGTTGGAAAGTCAAGGAACAACTCGAAAGACAGGACAATATACCAGTGGCCGATACATCAAACGAAAAGAAGCTTTCATTATATCTATCTCGAGTATTCTCGCGATTTCGATCCATCAAAATCTTGAGCATCTTTAATACACATCACAGATTGTTCAATATTATTGGCAATGCGTTACGAAATGAAGTAACTGTGGATACCCTAATCCTAGCTGTAACCAGCTTCGACATCAAGATTAGGTAAACGATAAAAAATAAAAATACTTAAAATTTGTTTTAATCTCAATTTTCAGAACTTTTACTTTGGACCTACTTCAGAAGCTCGGAGTGAATGAGATATGGCTTATGACCAAAGAGTTGAACGATATTCACCATTTTCGTCAGCATATTTTCTTATATTTCAAAAAAAAAGTTTTTTAGGAGACTTTCTACTACAACTTTCCAAGGTCGTGCTCGGATGCCCGAAATTGATGCTGAAGCAAACTCAATACAACATACCGGATAAGCTCTTACGTCAACCGAAAAACTTCTGGGAAGAAATTGCATTTGAGATGGTCACTGAGGGGATGCCGTGTTTATGATAAGTGACAATATGACAATAGTTCGGTTTGCAAATAGCCGTTGAAAATGTTGACAGCTCGGTGTTACAGTGTTTCCTGCGATAAATCTTGATGATACTTTTACATATTTCTAAAATGATTTCACCCAATAAATCCACAATTCTCCGTGGAACAAGCACATGCACAACATATTTAAGTGTGTTTTGAGTGTTTTTTGAAAAAGTGACAACATTTGCCACAATTAGAAATTTTTATCACTTGCGTCGGAATTTTAATTCGGAACAATAGAGCAAGAAGCTAATACAACCCTTCTACATAAACATGGTAACCTTTCGAACATGAAACGCACGTGAATAGATATTTACGTAGCAGACTGAACTTGAGTCGAGTTCCTTGCACAATGATTCATCACTCTCTGTCGCCGTTATCAATACCCAATACACCTTCTTTCCCTACTCCTCCACCCTTCACCCTCACTATCACCATGTATTTCTCTCCCTTCACTCCTTTTCTTTGCGCCATGAAGAAATCTGTGTTTTTCGATATTTACTAACCTTTTCTCAAATCTCTGCACATGCAACTAGCAGTATTCGTTATTCATTCCACACGATGATCTTGCAATTACGTACTTTTTTCCACAGTAACTCATTCCTTATCACCGAGAAACCCATCTCCATCTCTACTCCTCCTCCTTTCACCGTCACTATCACTGTTTATTTCTCTCACTTTCTTCCTTTTTCTCACCATGCAGAAATCTGTGAGTTTTAGTGTAATATTCAATATTTACAATATTGTTCCGGTTTTTCATCCTGATAAGCGTTGAAAGATGATATACGAACGGCAGTATCTTATGTCCATTTCGCAAAATGGCCTTACGTAATCGATGTTTGCTATCCATATCACCGTCTCAGTGACACTGCCTTTCCTTCTCTATGCCTCCTCCTTTCATCGTCACTATGTTGACTTCTCTCGCTTCACACTCATCTTCCTTCTTTGCGCCATAGCGATTCTGACCGTTATTGAAGTATTTGCAAACTTCTTCTCTGTGCGTGAACCTCAATTGGTGTTTATTAATGGATTTCAATATCATTATTACGCTCCGCGTGAGAACCTTACGACATCTTTGACGTTCCTAAAAATCATCGTCTCAGTGACTTTCCTTCTCTACTTCTCTTCCTTTCACTGTCACTATCACTGTTTATTTCTCTCACTTTCCCTCCTCGTTCGCGCCATGGCGGAATTTATTGAGGGCGATATCGAAATTTTCAGTTTACAAACTTGTTGTCCATCTCTTTACCTTGTGTTTTGATCCTGAAAAAATTGACCGATGATATACGAATGTCAGTATTTTACTCGTTCCGCGTAATGGCCTTACGTAATCGATGGTTTTCATTAGAGTTCGAAATACGGGTAATCGTCTCTTCATTTCGCACACTCTCTCGCCTCTCTGACCGGTGAGAGAGTGTGCGAAATGAAGAGACGATTACCCGTATTTCGAAATCGATGGTTTTCATTCATAACCCTTATCACTTTCTTAGTGACACTAACTTCTTTCACCGTCACTATCACTGTTGATTTCTCTCATTTTCCCCCTTTTTGCACCTTGCAGA
Source organism: Pristionchus arcanus (assembly GCA_900490705.1). NCBI lineage: Eukaryota > Metazoa > Nematoda > Chromadorea > Rhabditida > Neodiplogasteridae > Pristionchus > Pristionchus arcanus. Next base: position 65,656 of record LS487538.1, read on the forward strand.
AGTCTAACATGAGCAATATTGATCCTTTGCTGGTGATCGTTTGTATCATTAGTCCATTACGCACGATTATCTTATTATTCTCATACAGTGATCTCATACAGTTATTATTCTCATACAGTGATTCTTTCGCGCCATGGGACCACCCGAGGTGAGTAACAGTGCTCTTTTCACCTTTTCGACGACAAAAAATTCAGGAATTCCAAAATCTGAAGGGAAAGAAAATCACCAAAGTCGATGGAAGCGAGGGTAAATGTAACATCGAATTTCTCGTTCACCCTTCGATCTTCACCCACCATCTCAAGAAACCATTCGAACTGGGAACGGGAGCGTATGGAACTGTCGTGTGAGCTTTTTTTTGGTTGTAAAAGGGAGAATGTCACTCCGAATTCGCTAAACATCCTGCGGGAGACCACTGCCTGTTGTCTTTTTGCGTAAATTGTTGTTTTTAATTAATGTGATTTTATAACGTTAATTAATTAATATATTACCTTGCAGGGGTTTTATGAGCAAGACGAATGAGTTTGCCGGAGTAGCCATAAAAATGTTCCTGTCGCCACTTCGCGCAGAGAAAACGGTGTATTTTTGTTTCATTTACGTTATTTTTATTGCTTATTTTGGGGTGGCAATATGTTAGTAAAATAGTTATCTTCTCGTTTTAAGTAAGAAAGTGAGTGAAGATGATGAGACCTTTGAGCGTTTGAGCTTCTGCACACTTAGATTATGTATGTAAGCAAATAGCCCACAAACTTATACTTATACAGGCCCAGGGATTGGCTTGGTAAGATATGTCTCTTTCATGAGTAAGAAAGAAATTAACTAGCTATGGATAAACTTTTGTGGATCTGAACATTTACTAAAAAACGAATGAACACCAAATTTGCAGGCCCAGAGATGCTTCCGCGAGCTGCAACTCCTTCGAAGCTTGAACCATGAGAACATTGTCAGATGGAAATTCGCGTATACTACCGAGAGCAAGCATGATCCATACGCGATGTTAGTACCGCCAAGTTTTTCTAAATAATCTAGATAATAATAAAACAGTTGGTCGCACTTTTGTTGACATGTTTTCGCTAAGGGAATTTGTTTAAACTATCCTAAAATATATGCACTTGTTGGGTTGAGAGTAAAAACACTAAAATAATAATTAATATATTATGCTTTTCCAGATATTTGGTCACTGAGTATGCGGGCCCGGACTTGCGAGAGTGGCTGAGGCTGGAAACAGAAAAAAAACATTTTTTCTCCCTAAATTCGTTCAAGGAGATGATTTTCGAGCTGCTCCGAGCAATTGAATATCTCAGCTCACAAAATGTATGTCCTTAATAATTTTTAAACAAATAAATAATTAGTTTAAATAGTTTTTTTAGATTCTTCATCGAGATGTGAAGCCAAGCAATCTCGCTATTAATATCGCTGGAAAGCTCACGCTTCTTGGTAATTTTTCAATTATCTATTATTTTATTATTTTATTAAATATTTAAATTTCAGATTTCGGCATGGCTCGGGTCTTCGAAACACGAGGCCAAGAGGTTACGAGCGATTCGGGCACATGGTTAGTCTTTTAATATGAATTTCGATATTTGTTTTCATTTATAAATACAATTTATTAAAAAAATATATCCGATTTTAATGTTCCGATGTTTTAGTGTTTACCGCGCAATCGAAACCATTATTATCTGGGATGAGGGAGAACGAGGACTCATCTCCTACGACGATAAGGGTATGCAGAGTTATTTGATTTT
>LS487538.1:68269-122453 GCA_900490705.1 Pristionchus arcanus
AAGTGATTTTAATATATTATATTAATATATTATTATTTATTTTCTAAACGTCCTAGCTAATCCCTGTAGTGGAGTTGTGAAAGAAGCGTTATTCTTCATTTTTTTAGAATTATTTTAAAAATTAATTTAATTTAATTGTTCAGATGCACCAAATCTGACGGTGAAGCAGTGGCAAGAATACATCTGGAATTTCATCAACAACGAATGAGCGCACTGCCCTCGTTTCCCATGGAGTATTTAATGAATAGTGCCACTCTTGCTAATTTTCTTTGCTCCCGGTTAATCCTTTGCTATCACTATTGAAATTACAAGTAAGCACTCGGACAATGATTTCCTCCAAGTCCAGTAAAGAGAATAGGCGAAAGATCTCAGTCATTTTTCTTGCATTCTTTCACTGAAATGGACAAGATACGGCTCCGGCGTTTTTATTTCTTCTCTTTTACTGTTGTATAAATGTCGAATGTTTCTAAAAATATAACGTCCACCGCTGTATTCTTATTTCATCCATTGTATTTCTTTCCTTTTCATAAAGGGTTATCGTTGCCAAAAATTGCCACACTTCAACGGTATGCACCTCATTTATTTAATCGATCACTGTGCTATATGGGTACATTCATCTCTCGTGGGGTCTACTGGAGAAGATATAGGAGGGGACAAGATGGAATAAGTTAGGACCGATTTGTGGAGTAGTTCGAACACAGATCGCCATTTCACATACACATGGTCGAATTGTGAGTCTGAAAACGGCAATCGTATTTCGAAACTAAGAAATGGAAGATGGGATAGATCGGGGGTTGGTAGTCACTTCAAAAGTGGGCAAAGGGGATGGAATCTTGTTGATGATAGACGGGGGAAGACCGGTAATCAGCCTTTGGAATGGGGTTGTGTTCGACTCTCCTCACTTCGCACACTCCCTCTCAAGCCAGAGCCATCGAGGGAAAACACAAAATGAAGAGAGCGCAGGGAGAAACAGAGTGGGATATGGAACAGGGGGCCGGGGACTAAAAGGGCACCGATCAAACGGCGTGTAGAGATCAAAGATCAAAGATCAAAGAGGCAAAGAACAGGGGGATAACAATGGACAGAGATATCGGCAGGCCTAGCGCGTGCGCTCTCTCGGCCGGTTAGAGTGGGCGAGAGAGCGTGCGAAACGGAGAGAGTCAGACGGCGTGTCTCTCTATCGTCGTCGTCGGGATCCTCGACTGGCCCGCTCGTTGAGAATGTTGGCCATTTCTCCGATGCGAGCGCGCAGCTCAATGTCGTCCAGTTCCTGTGGAAAATTTCCATTTTTTCGAGAATTTTAAGAAATTTAGACCACGCCCACTTTTCACCCTTAAGGGAAAATTAAGAGAAGTGAACATTGCTCAAGAACCACCAAGTCTGATCATTTCCAGAAAACTGACCGCGTAACTAGGCCATATCCAGTTATACTCTGAACATGGTTCGATCAATTTTCCACCTGGCTAACAATCAAAGTAATGTATCTAAATATCGTACAGTTCCTAGTAATCCACGATGATCTAACAAGTAGCAGGTGTAAATGAAAGGTGGAGGCCAGATGAATATTTATTAGTAGTTAGAATAGTGTTCAGTCACTCATACTTATAAATGCTTATAGATAAAAAAATATAAATGCAATAAATATAATAAATATCAATAAAAATATAAATTCCTTTTTATTGTATATTTCCCACATGAAAATCTATCTATCTATCTATAAATAATTATATTCCAATTTACCTGTGCCAACTCCTCCTCCCCCTAGTCCCTCCGGATTGCAATTCAAACAAGTAGTGTGCTGCATCCCAAGCATTATTTCCCCACAAAGACATCAGCAGGTCTTAAAATATACACGATTTACCTGTGCCAACTCCTCCTCTGCTGCCTCCTCTAGTGCCTCCTCCATGAGGGCCTCTTCGAGCACTTCTTGAGGAACGAAGACCAGCTGGAATTATATTGTTGAAAATAAGAACGATATTTCTGAATCAACAATCCTCTGCAACATCAATCTCAAGTCATGGATATATGAAACATATAAGAAATTTTCCAAGAAAAATAAAGAACTGCATAACAAAACGTAACTGAATGTTTATATAAAATAAAATAATATTTAAATTGTTACCTGTTCCTCTTCCTCATCGTCCATGGGCTCCACGGACAGTGATCGGCGGTCTCTGTAAATTAATTAATTAATTAATTATTTAATTAAAAAAAAATAAATTAACCCTCGCCTCGGGAGTCCGCGCGGCGAGAGATACTCCACGGGAATGTCCACGATCTGGAATTATTTGTTTTTAAATTTATATTTATTTTTTTTATTTATATTTTATTTGTTTTTGTTTTGCCTTCATGTTCCATAACTGCGCATGGGCAATTATCGCACAGAAATAGAACGAAGAATAGTCGCTAATGGTCATGTGCAAGCCACAATCAGTTATGTGAGCGTCATTAGTCACATATTCTGTAACTACCGTGCTGAAAAAATCGACATGCGTCAAGAATCAAATACGTTTCAGTCCTAAGTGAAAGGGCAAGGAAAGTATGTCAACGTGATCGATCCTTCATTTCATTGTTATTTCTTTCAGGAAATTTTGTTTTACTGTTATATTTATAGTTATATTGATTTGTTACCTCATACTGCTGGAGCGGCACTTGGGGGTCGAATCGGTCCAGTTCACTCTGCACCACTTCAGCCAACATCTCGAGTTGCTCGTCGCTCAGTTCTAAAGTTATTTTGGATAATTTTTATTATTATTATTGTAATATTAATTTAAATATCCAATTTTAGCGCAAGAATACTGATGATAGTGATCAGCTATAATTATCTCTTATTGTCAGAACTCTAATACACCACTATCGCGCGTAATCAGCTATTTCAAGCGCTTATGATCGGACTCGAGGGAGTTGCCGAGATGAGCTCACAAATAGCTCAAATTCGTCCCCAATTATCCACTACGAGCGATTCTGATGCTACCTCACTCCTTTGAGGCTTCACTAAACGGCCAAACCAGTCTTGTTTACCGTCTCGGTCTTCTGATAATCACTAGCCACCCCCTACCTACCCATTTGGATCTTGTTATTTCCTCTCTCCCTCAAATTACATCGTTACTTCGCTGTACTAAGTGCGACCTAGTGAAAAGGTCTCTAGGAATTGACTCGATTCGGGTATTATCTCTCCATATCCCCTTGTATATCGCTTTCAGTGAGTACGAAATGTAAAAGTGGTCAACCATTTCGCGAGAATTGACTCTAACCGGAGATAATCTCATCCACGCCGGAAATTGCCCGTGGTCTTTACCCGGTGCATTTCAATCACATTTCTTTGCCCGAAAGGGCGAAAGTAAAGCGGCTTTCACACTTTTTCACCTGTCTGAAAGAGAAAGGGTGGGAAATAAGACTCAATCGTTTCTTTTGAGCACAAACACGATCAAACCAGTCAGAAAGTAAAAGTGGGCGTGGCCAATTTTCTTAAAACCCTCAAAAAATGGCAAATTTCCACAGGAACTGGAGGAACTTTTTTTTTTGAATTTACAGTCTAGTGAAAACGAAATGATGAGAGCATTGCTAATTCTGACATAGCCCTAGTTTCGATTCAGAACCCTGGTAAATAAGGAAGAGCTTTAGTCTTCGGACTCGGATTTCAATAAGCCCCCGTCGCTCTTCTTTTTTTCATAACTAGAAAATGAGGTATTGAATTCCGCCTCTGCTTGAAAACATAGTAAATTCCTCAAGGATGTGGCATATTCAAACAGCCGGAAATGCATGGAAATATAGAATACGTAATATAATATTTAAATAATTTACAAAATAAAAATAAAACTCACGACTCAGCTCGGCCTCAATTATGTATTTAATGAAATATAATTTAAATAAATAAATATTTAAATAAAACCAACCTCAATAGGTACTTGTACGATAACGGAGCGCTTGTTGCGACGCACGAGACGGTGGGAGGAGGGGGACAGGGCTGAAAAATAACACATAAATTGTAAATTGTAAAACTAAATGAATAGAACATCCGCGTTACGAATTCATTCACTTCTTACTAGGTTCTTCCAAAATTACGCCCGTCGCCCACACAAAAAAGTGGTCCTCAACGTGTTTGAACGAATTCTCGCTACATTTGAAGGATATCACAAGAAATTCTCCATAGACCACAAAACGCTCAAGATTTTTTCCACTTCATTTTTTGTTTCCGACGTTTTTTTGTCCCCCTCATTGTATATGTTTTATGGCTGTCGCAGTATTCAATTCTAGACGCATGTTTTCCATCGAACACAAAATTATCGCTAAGACTCTACACTAAATGAACGCTAGGAACACACGAATCACCATTTCACTCTTTTCCATTATTCTTCTAATCGACAATGAACATTGGAAAGGGAAAATTAAGCCCCATTCGTGCATGTTTTCGTTCCTTTTTCTACCCCTTTTCCTTCCTCCCTCGCACTCATTTCCAATGCATATTTCTCCGATGGCTGACCAAGGCCGATAAATAATGAGTGCAACTGCGAATTTTTCGCTGAATTCATTTCCGAAATGTCACCATTTCACAAAAAAATGGGTCAGCGATATTTGCCAGTCATCCATTGAGTCACAGTGAAGTAAACAATCGGGAAGTGAAATTCAATCGGGGCAATAAAGGCATAATTTCGCGCACTGACTGGTCGTTATGTCCACATCTGCACTCGTTTTCGCCATTTTTGGCGCACGATTAACCTTCGGCCTTCTAATGTGCATCCACAGAGCTAAAGGAGTGCTGCCAATAATTGCTTATTCGAATTACCCCTAGCTGTCCGGGTGATTCTGTCTGCGTATTCAGTAGAGTGCGCAATCGCCGTCTCTCCAATTCGCATGCTCTCTCGCCTCTCTGACCGGTGAGAGAGCACGTGAAATGAAGAGACGGCGACCCGTATTGCGCACTCTAGTATTCAGCTAGAATTACTGGTGGCTTTAGAAGTGATCACTTGGCTGTAGTAGGGTCAATATTGTTATGCTCACATAACAGCAGGTGAACGTAGGGGAATTGATGGATTATTGTTATTCCCAGGTCTCACAGACCAAACACCGGTCACAGTACTGTTGACATTCGGCACAATAGAAGGAGATGTCCAAATGAAGAGACTATTCCTTTCATCCTCCGCCCTCCTCGGACTCATAAACAAGGGAATTCCTAGCCTGTCAAGATGCATATTACCAGTGAGAGAGCATGTGAAATGAAGAGTATTTTCTCAATCTAACAGGTCTATCTCGTATCCTCCCTCAACTGACTCATGGACAATCGAAATACGGTCGTCTCTTCATTTCACACACTCTCTCGCCTCTCTGACCGGTGAGAGAGTGTGGGAAATGAAGAGACGGCGAGACTGCGCCGGCTAGACTTCATTCCTCGTATCCCCTCTATTCACGCCTCGAGAGACTAGTAGTTCACTACTCAACCGCCATTCTTCTCTAACAGAATGAAGAAGTACTGCTCGTACTCTCTTATCTATCGAAATGAAGAGACTACTCTAGTACTTTACCCTCTCAATGACTAGACAGAGCGAAATATCACGGGGTGACTCGAGAGATGCGATGAACTTTGGATAATGAGCCTCGAAACTCCCTCGTGTAAATGTACGTCATAGCTGTTTTACGTGGTACTATGTCACTATGAATTTCAAGAATTAACATGACGTCTATATTGGTAAACATTGTGATGGTGTATACGGTTTTGAACCCCTAACGTCATGATCTTTTTGTCAGAGTGGGTGAAATGAAGAGACAGCAACCTATCCATTCATGTCCACTGACATTAGTCACAAAAAGAATCTCTCATCTCTGTGTGCTCTCTCACTTTGTCGGACAGCTTCAAAAACGTATCTGTGTCTCTCCATTTCTCATACTCCCTCTCTTTCTCTAACCTATCATTGAACCTACGAAATGGAGAGATAGGGTGCATTCCCCGTATTAGTCACGCTTGCCAAAAGTAGATTACTTAGAGAGGATGGGCCTTGGGGATTTCACAGTGCTTATTTGTGGCTTTTCATGAGTTATTGATAGGGTGAATTGCGAAAAGTGTGTCTTCTACTGAGAACTTGGATGGATGAAGCTCATGATTAGGGCTTTCAGAGTGAAGAACCTCTGACTATAATCGGGAACACTCGTAACGAATACATAGATTCTTCATTGGCACAACCTATCTCGTGGAGAAAACTACTGTCAGCACTAGTGTTCGAAATACGGGTATTCGTCTCTTTGCTCTCTCTCCTCACTGGCCGGTGAGGGAGTGTGAAGAATGAAGAGATGATTACCCGTATTTCGAACTCTTGTCGATGCTCGTGACCTCGAAGACAATTTAGACAGGAAATTCCATCCTCACTTCGAGACAAACCTCGTTCACAGAAGCAGAGGACTTCGTTGATTTGAATGTCAACGCCAGCCTTTTCTAGGCTGGCTAGCATACGCAAAGACGCTTCTTTTTCCAGATAATTGCTGGCCACAAGTCCCGGCTCGGACTTCATCACCTAATTACCGGCTACAAGTTCCGGCCCCAATTCCTGGCTCGGACTCCATCTGCTAATTACCGGCACCTAGTTCCGGCTACAAGTCCCGGCTTGGACTTCTGGACAAGGGTCGTCGAGAAGTCTCTAATGGGCACCAGCCACGAACCGCCATTACTTCTCTGAATTGCTCAGCTCTCTCCATTACCAGTAATCTCTAGCCGGCTCACAAGCGAGAGAGCGTGTGAATTTGAGAGAGTGCATTCTTTTCTCCCATTTCGAATCGGGGACGAAAAACGCGATAAGATGCTCGTTACGCGATTGAATTACACATTTGCGGTAGCTGATTTTTTGGCTTTAGTTTGAATGGGGACCACAGATCACAACTAGGGCTGTCAGGGTGAAGAACCCGTCTCTTCATTCCTCGCACTCTCTCACCGGTCAGAGTGGCGAGAGAGCACGCGGAATGAGAGAGTTAGACCCGTGATAAGTCATGGTAGCACATTTCGGATTTGAAGGTTAATGTGAACGGCGTTTGATTGGATGTGAAAACCGTGAATTCGGCGAAATCAGACACCTTTCAGCCATAAAAATAATGGGCCAAGCGTCTACAGTAGGCTTAAAGCTACATTAGTTTCTGGCCGTGGTGCCATAATGGGCTCTGCCCTAGATGAAATGTGATAACCAAGTGATCACGAAACCTCGACTGCACCTAGCCATAAAAATAATGGGCTTAGGTTCTAAGGTAGGCTGGTACATTAATGGGGCGTCGTAGTGTGCTGGATAAGATCTACACCGCTCCATAAATATACTGTGCTGTGAAAGTCGGCTACCGTACCCCGCAACTGATACATTGACCCTTATTAGGTGAATGTTAGCTTATGATTCGAGCAAATGCCAAAATGCGCACGCGCTGCTATCTTCCCAGACAACATCGTGGGAGAATTTTTATTTCCGCGTGCTTTAGCTTCCAGGTTTCTCCATTTTTCCTGTTCTCTAGAGCTTGAGAATGGGAAAATCATGTTGTTTTCCCGCAGGAAACCATGTGAGAACCGCAAAGGTCGGTAATTCGCCCACTCAGTCAATAGTTAGACAGGAACAGAGATCGGGAACAGGGAACAGACATTCAGAATAAACAAGAAAAAATACCTTTAACGGGCTTCGCTGGAGCCGCAACGGCGGACTTCGTTGTCTTCTGTAATGAAAATGATTTTTAGTCGTTCATTGTACTTTACTTTTCTGAAAATTGGTTGGGTTTCCCCAGAAATTGAATAGAACTGAGGGTCTCCTTGTCAATTATTGTTCCCTCCAAAGCCAGGCAAAAGAAGCAGTAAGACTGCTTGTGATGCCCCATTCCAGTGTCTAGTCTATCATTATTCTGTTTTCTTCTTCCCTTCTAGCCTTCAACTCCCTCCTTCTCGTCCCCTGGGAATCCCCTTTGGTCAATAGCTTTCCCCCCTTTTTTCCGCCCGACCGCATCCTAGAGGCGGCTTTCATTCGCAAAATTTCGAAATGTTGAGTAAAGTTTTTCAAATTAAGGGGAAGGGACGTCCGATGGGAGGAAAGGAGAGGGGTCAATGAGGCCAGTGGAAACGTTGTCAACATTGCGAGCCGTCCAAACTTGTTGCAATTTCTCATTTTTCAGCACCACATCTCGGTACGAGGCAGCATTGCAAATGTGGCATTTTAAGTGTGAATGAGTGGATTCCATGGGCAGGCTACATGCATCCTTTCCCTCCTCCTCTTATTGTCTCCCCTTTATTTGGCCCAGCTGAGCCCGGAAAGGGGAGACGAGGGGGAGGGGTGAAAGGAGCCTCAAAACAAGAGGGTAGGAAATGCTTCAGCAGGGTAGACTAGCGTTCTCATAGTATACTATGGCCTTTCCATGCTTTCTTGGAAACGATTTTCATGAAAGCTCACAAAAATATGTGTGGAGTACTGAGATAATGAACCCAGAACAATAGACAGAAGAAATTAAGAACTGTTGAGGCGCAAAACACTTCACAAGGAAGCAGTCCATTCCCCTCCCCCCCCATAAGGCCATTTGATCCTTTCAGAATCAAAAATGTCTGACACGAGGTTGATAATGTTTATTTCATCACATTTCACACTACAGCTAACCCCGGAAGAGGAAGGAAGAAGGATGAGTAGGAGGAAGATGAGGAAGGGGTGAAAACAGAGTAGGCGTCAAAATACTTTAGCAGAACGATATTTTGAGCCATAGTGCGCTCTTTCGCATTTCGACCTCTCGCATCATGGTAATGTTTCCTTCCTAGTTTCACACTAGTCCCCGGAAGAGGAAGGAAGAGGGATAAGAAGGAAGGAGTGAAAGAGGAAGAGTAGGAGCTAATACATCAACAGAGTATCCAGCGCGTTTCGCAAATGCCATCGCGATATTTGATGCTATTCGGAGGTACAGAAGAAGCTATGACTCGATGACCACAGATCCATCCATCCCTGATCATCTATTGTCTCGCTTCGGTCCCAAAGGTTGGTCAAAACAGCCTGAGGCGGGGAGGAAATGTCGTCTGTACAATGAAATTAGGGCTGACAGAATGAACAATCGGTCTCTTGATACTTCCTAGCGCCTAATAATGAAATTCTCGTCAGAAAAGCGCATTCTGTTCATAGCAGTCAATGAATAGACAAGTGATTCGCACTCGCAACCTTTCCGCTAATCAAATAGGCTTGTCAGCTGAACCCGTTACGCCGGAAAAAGGGAGCCTGTCAGGCCCATGAATTATGCAACTAAGATACTCACGACAGTGACGCCTTTGCACAGCGCCTAATGTATTCCCTACACCTGAGAAGCGAAAAGGAAGGGAGAAAACAACCTCAAAGGGATCATTTCCCATTCTGAGTTGAGATAGAGCTGAGCAAAAATCTGTGGTCGACCGAGGATTTCGCATGGCTTCACTGGTCAGATTTTCGACGGCTAACCGGTTGATGCCATCACTTGAGGTGGTAGATGGATGATATGATTATGCATATTACAACGATACTAACATCTAGTTACCATCGAGATATTAGTGTAGACAACTTTTTGTTTCAAGCACGTAGGTGTCTCGCACTAGTTTGATACAATTTCCCCACGACTCACGCTGGAAAAAGCGGAAATTCGTACAATTTCTTTGGCCCCGATCTCCCTTTCCCAGTAGTAGAAAAAGCACCTGCTTCGGTCCACAGCATTCTCCCCCGACAGAGAAGGGGGATCACTTTACATACGCACTCGCTCACTTTGCATGAATCGAACTAAAATGCCTGGGCGGGGAGAGCGGTCGCTCTCCCCGCCCTGTAATTTGAATCGAGCGGGAAATTGCAGTTCTTTCGTGTCAGGATTTTGGCGCGTAATTTGCATCCATTGTTCACCCTTATCTGGAGAGAACAATGGGGGTCAGAATGCTGTGGGTCTAAGAGAGATTCGTGTCGCTAGGGGAAGCTTTTACGGGGAATTAGATGCCTGATAAACGGTAAAAACAACAGGAAAACTGCCTAGCGACTACAATCGGCTTTTTCTGTACAAAAAACTTCGATTTCTCAAAGTTCTCCCATGAAAACTGCAGGAAAAGTCCAACCGCGTTCTAGAATGCAATTTATAGTGCGAAAAGCACCTGTCTCAAGCGTCATTTCCTGTGAAATGGTAGTAATCTGGGTATACGGAACATTGTAGCGCTTAGAGCCCAAAATATGAGCAGTCTCGGCACTCTGACCAGTGAGAGAGCACGTGAAATGGAGAGACGGCAGCTCATATTTTGAACTCTACTTCGAGCAGCTATTGTAGCACTTAGGGCTCAAAATTTCACCGGTCAGAGCGACGAGAGAGTGTGTAAAATGGAGAGACGGCTCATATTTTGAACACATTGTAGCGCCCTTGGCACTTCGAACGTGGGCGCTAGCCTGTTTACCCTAGTTCCTACTACTATTTTAGCCTATTCATCCCGGAATAGGACGGCGAAATGTCACACAGGAAGCCCCCCTCGCTAGAGTGAAAGAGCTCATTATAAGCGACGCTTCTCACTCACTTTTCGATTTCAACGAATAGCAGTGTACTTTCAGGGTAAATGACAGAAAATTTAGAGACCTTTACGACACTTTCAGTAGTATAGGCCTAAAGACTAGGCTAAAGGCTAAAGTCTAGTTTAAGGCTAGTTTAAGGTTTAAAGGCTAGTTTAGGCTAAAGTAACCAATTTCCAAGAAATTTCCCTGAATTCCCGAGCTTTAGCCATCTCCGTTCTCTCATCCCTTCTGTGAATGCGCGGGGAATCGGATTTTCTGGCGCAATGCACCGAAAATCGGATGAAAGATGAGGAAGACGAGAAGACTGCGATTTCACGCATTCCTTCATTTTTTACTATACAGACAGTCAAGGGATAGGAGAGCCTATATTCATCGAAAATTCCCGCGATTGTGACCTTTCCATGCGTAATTGCAATACTGTCCAGGACGTTCGTTTCCATTTCGAAGGGAAAGGCACGAGGGAAAGGGAAAATTAATGAACTATCTCCTCCAGACTAACCCCCTTCCTTCCTTCTTCCCTCATTTACTTGTTTGTCCACCATCCGTCGAATAATGATCACTAGCTTCGCTTCTGTCCTACCTATTTACTCCCCTAGGCACACTACGGTACCGTCCCATGCCCTTTATACAAAAGGTGTCTTACTCAACTATGCAGGCAGTATATCAAACTCATATCAACAAATTCATCAATATTCGCACTACAATATCGTATCATGCCCTTTATTTACAAAGACTGCCTATCAGAAAAGGAATGACTTTATAAATAGTCGCATTACGGTATCTATTATTGCACTTTCTCTGCAAAAGACCAAAATCGCTTTGCGTATGAGAACTCACGGTAGACAGTTCATTATCGCGCTGTGAGACCAAGTGAAATTGAAAAACCAAATAAAAAAATGAACTCTAAGCTTTGGAAAATGCAATGAGTCATCGATTTAGAGAAGATGAGAACAAAATAAAATCAATAATCAATCAACATACCGTAGCCGGCGCCGCTACAGTAACCGCGAGGGCGACGATGGAAAGAACGGTGAGCAGGCGGATTACGGTCATTATCGATATCGATTATCGATTACGGTAGATGGATGATGTCGTTGTGAGACTCGGCAGCTGCTCGATGATAGCGTTGAGCCCGATTCTGAAGCCTAGAAGGGGAGGGGGAAGGGAAGGGAAGGAAGGGGGACTCCGCCCCCTTATTGAGTGGTGAGAGACTGCGGGTTGGAAGAGAGACTACTCTCTTCATTTCGCGTGCTCTCTCGCCTCGTCTGCCTTGCCAGAGGGGGAAAGTAAGGGTAAGGAAGAGGGGAAAAGAAGCCTGAGGCAGTACAAAGTACTCTCTCCACCCTCCCAATGACTCTCTTCATTTCACATGCTCTCTCGCCTCTTTCTAACCGACGAGAGAGCGTGCGAAATGAAGAGACGAAGAAAAGAGACCGTCCTCCCTTCCTTTTGAAATGAGATGGGCGAAGAGCGAAATGTTCTTGAGAAGATTAGGACTGGAAAGGATGAAAAGCCCTCAAGAAACTTCGCAAACGAGAAACGAGCAACGCTAAAACACAAGAAAAACGGGCAAACATGCATGAAAAATGAGCATACATCGTCTTATTTGTGAAATTCACACTAGATTTGGGTCTCTACAAACGAGTATGTTCTCTTGTCTTTCGCATTCACACATTTTTTCACGTACTGTTTGTTTGACGCACAGTCTGTGCGAAATTTGGTTTCTGATCACACCGATGTGAACGTGTAAAATAGAAAAACACGATTTTCGAATCCAAATGGAAACAACACTGCAGAAGAATGGAAGTGTCAAAAGCGATGTCTTAGCGGGGCTTCTCGTGGGCCTTCATGGTGTAGGATTTCCATTGGGGCCCATGGGGAGATGGGGTGAGCCCTTTAGCCCCTTCCCTTCCCTTTCGAAAATTCCATGAAGGGTGGACAGGGGAGGAAATGGCCTTTCGGCACGATTAAGGGGAGAAGGCACGACGATGTTTAGAGGGGATACTACTTCCTGAATGGTGCATCCTCGATTCTCTGCAACTATTGAGTTATTTACTATTCTGAATGCCTTTTAATGCCTTTTTTCCTTTGTAAATCACACGCACGCATGTAAATCGGCTGTACTGAGAAATGCAGAACGATGACTCACAAGGGAAGGTTGCGATGTCGATATGGAGTTACCAAACGAGACCTAGCCAGTTCGAAAGAGGATAAAATTTTAAGAATTTATATGAGGCGAATCACGAGAGAATCGACCACCCCGTGGCAGTATGCAAAAGTTTTCCCAATCCGGCCCAAAAATCAACCAAAAGTACTTTCTGTGATGCTCTTTCAAACTGCGCTTCCGAAATCTCGATATCAATTTTTATTTTCAGGTTACAGTAGATCAAAGATCAAAAACTAAAAAATTTTCAATGAAATAAGCTCTACGAAATTAATCATAACTCGGTTCAAAATATAGATTTCTTCTCATACTAAGCTGGAATCGAGAGAGGGTAGCTCGGGCAACATTTCATAATTGAAAAACTCATTCCTGGTCGATGCGCTCATGCGGAGCGGTCTTACGCCCTATTAGATAGCATAACTGTGGGGATACCGATTTCGGCAAAAAGTTAGTATGATTTTTCTAAAGTGTCTATATGTACCTCTAAAATATCCAAAAATCAGAAAATTCCGAGAGGGGAAAAATTTTGGGGGCGCACTTTAGTGTGCCGATCCAAGGGTGAATTTCTGAAATATAAATTTATTCATATCCATTGTGGTCCCAATATGTTCAAATTCGTAGGAAAATATTATAAAAATACATAAAAGACCTTCAGCACACTTTAGATGGTCAAAAAATGAAGATAAAGTGCGAGTAAACTCTTCATTTTTCTTCATTTACATGTTGACGTAAAATAAAGCTCTTTCAGTTTTCTTTTGATTTAAAAATTGGTCTAGAGTAACTTTAACGTGTAGAATTCGAAAATCGACATCAGAAAGACGTATCTTGAAAATCCACCCTTGCGCTGATTCACACCCCTCTTCGACAGAATGATTGTGGGAACTCATGATTATGGCTGTGAACCTAAGCATGTTTTAGCAATTATTAAAGATCTCGACGAACTAAACATTTTTGTGAAGAAAGTGAAGAGAAATCTCTTCATTGAAGAGTGTTATGCCAATTTGAAGATTTCGGCTCTTCAATATTCGGACCGCTAAAACACCAGAATTGAAATTCAAAATAAAAAATTTTATGACTTAAAATAACTCAACGGATGATATTAAGCAATTTTGGAACTTTTGGGGCGATTCCAAGCATTTCCAGATTATTCTCTTTTTTCAACTTCGGATATTGGTACCAAAATTTCAACAACAATTAAAAATGTTTGGAATCGCCCCAAAAGTTCCAAAGTTGCTTAATATCATCCGTTGAGTTATTTTAAGTCATAAAATTTTATATTTTGAATTTCAAATCTGGTGTTTTAGCGGTCCGAATATTGAAGAGCCGAAATCTTCAAATTGGCATAACACTCTTCAATGAAGAGATTTCTCTTCACTTTCTTCACAAAAATGTTTAGTTCGTCGAGATCTTTAATAATTGCTAAAACATGCTTAGGTTCACAGCCATAATCATGAGTTCCCACAATCATTCTGTCGAAGAGGGGTGTGAATCAGCGCAAGGGTGGATTTTCAAGATACGTCTTTCTGATGTCGATTTTCGAATTCTACACGTTAAAGTTACTCTAGACCAATTTTTAAATCAAAAGAAAACTGAAAGAGCTTTATTTTACGTCAACATGAAAATGAAGAAAAATGAAGAGATTACTCGCACTTTATCTTCAATTTTTGACCATCTAAAGTGTGCTGAAGGTCTTATATGTATTTTTATAAAATTTTCCTACGAATTTGAACATATTGGGACCACAATGGATATGAATAAATTTATATTTCAGAAATTCACCCTTGGATCGGCACACTAAAGTGCGCCCCCAAAATTTTTCCCCTCTCGGAATTTTCTGATTTTTGGATATTTTAGAGGTACATATAGACACTTTAGAAAAATCATACTAACTTTTTGCCGAAATCGGTATCCCCACAGTTATGCTATCTAATAGGGCGTAAGACCGCTCCGCATGAGCGCATCGACCAGGAATGAGTTTTTCAATTATGAAATGTTGCCCGAGCTACCCTCTCTCGATTCCAGCTTAGTATGAGAAGAAATCTATATTTTGAACCGAGTTATGATTAATTTCGTAGAGCAAATTTCAAAGAAAAAAAAAAAGTAATTGATCTTTGATCTACAGTAACCTGAAAAAAAAAATAGATATCGAGATTTCGGAAGCGCAGTTTGAAAGAGCATCACAGAAAGTACTTTTGGTTGATTTTTGGGCCGGATTGGGAAAACTTTTGCATACTGCCGCGGGGCCTCTCAAATGGGCGATTCTCTCGTGATTCGTCTCATATGTCGTTCAAAACTGCTAGAGTCCTCTGGTTTCTCCAACCCTCTGAAAAACCATAACCTCAGCAGTGGTTGGAATGCGCGCCTTTCAGGGGGTGGTAGGGTTGCGGGTTCGGGATCGGTAATACCGACCCCTCTCGCGCCAGACGGTTAGAGACGGTGGGCGCGCAAGCCAGAGAGTCTAGAGAAAAAAAGGGTCGGTATTCCCGACATTTGTCGATAATACCGACATTCTCGGGATTACCGATACCGAACGTGCAACCCTAGTGGGTGGGAGATGCCAGAGTCCGGTAATCGCCCTCACGATCATCAAAACACTGCTCATAAACGCTGCCGAAGACGCACAATTACGAGGGAATTGCAAGCTCTTTAGAGCATACTTTGCCTGAATTTTCGATTCTGTAATACTGAGTTGTTTTCGATTTTGAACGCTTTCAACAGTGTTAGTGGCCAGGAGATTTCAATATTGTTCTGTGTTTTTGTTGTATTATTAAGGGATTACACGGTCCATGCATTTTCACATTCTCGAACGGCTATCTTTTGCATAATGAAGAGAATTTACTTCCTGGATAGAGCGACAGCGTTTGCAAAGGAGTTGCAAATGCTTAGAGGATACTACTTCCTGCATTCCGAATCCTCCTTCTTTGCAATTAAGTCATTTTTTTCGGAATTTCTTAGCCTTCAGTGTTCATTTCACCGAATATTGAGGAGTAATTTTGGAGGAATTGTCCGACTAGAGGATACTATTTCCTTCGTTCAAGTGGATACTACGAATCCTCCTTCTTTGCAATTAAGTCTTTTTTTTCTGAATTCCTTAGACCTCAGTGTCCGAGAGATTACATTTTCATCGTACATTGAGGAGGAATTTTGGAGGGATTGTCCGTTCTAGGCGATACTATTTCCTTCATTCAAGTGGATACTACTTCTTATATTCCGAATTCTCTCTTCTTTGCAATTTAGAGGTGCTACAGTTCGCACATTCATTCATTTGTTGTACGGAATACTGGAAGAGAATTAATATCCAAGTAGGCAAAATGAAGACTGTAATTATCCGTTTCCCGCCTTCTCATTTTCCGAAGGCGGCTACTATTTTGGGCCACTGCAGCGCAAATGGTAACTGGTTATTGAACGCCCGTCATTTTCAGCACACTTGGCTCTCTAAATTTCTCCTAATATCTCACCGGTCAGACAGTGCAAGAGATCACAGGAAACCAAGAGAGTACCAAGCGACCTTGCATATTTCTGCGTATAGCGGCATGACTCTCTTCGTTTCGCACACTCTCTCGCCCTCTCAGACCGACGAGAGATAATGCAAAATGGAGAGACGAGAGCATTCTTTGCATGTTTTGGGTCTGTTCCGCAACAGTGGCTCACTCGCAGCATTATTTCATTATTTACGGCACTCGTGAAAATTAGAACGAGTAGAGGGGAGACAGCAGTGAAAAACAACCTACCAGCATAGAGCTCGAGAAATGATACCGCCGTCTCTTCATTTCGCACACTCTCTCGCTTCTCTGACCGGTGAGAGAGTGTGCGAAATGAAGAGACGGCGGCTCATATTTTGAGCCCTAAAAAAACAAGATACCAGCATGCAAAGATGTCTAGAGCAACTATCGAAGAATGTAGCCTAACTGTTTAAAAAAACATCCAACGGCATTTCTTTAGGAAGTCTTCCTTGTCTAGTCTCTTCCCAGCAGTTCCTCTTATCTTTTTCATCTCATGCTTCATTTTTGATTAGAGGTATGGTCACAGCGATTTGCAAAGCGAGAATAGCTAAGACTTTCAACTTGATCAAAAACAAAAGGACGAAAGCATCAAATTCGGCACGTGAAACGCTGTAATGTGCCCATTTTTAGGCCTAATTACTCGAAATTCGGGTAATGGTCTCTTCATTTCACACACTCTCTCGCCTCTCTGACCGGTGAGAGAGAGTGTGAAATGAAGAGACGACGACCCGTATTTCGAACTCTACTAATTACGATATGTGAGAGGAAGAGTCGAAGATGAAGGGTATCGTTCTCGAATTTCGCGGTTCTCAAATTACGTCCGACCAGGGCTGGGCAAAATTTTTACGGTCTCTCATTTCACCATACTCTCTCGCCGGTTAGAGACAGCGAGAGAGCAACAGCGAAATGAGAGATCCGTGTAAAATTTTTGCCCAGCAGGCCTGCGCCCGACTAATTATCGTATATTTAGGCGTTGATTCAGGGCAGAAGGCTGACCATAAAAACAAGGGAATAAGTTGGAGAAAGATTGTCCTCTGCCAAATCAAGACTAAAAATATTGATCGGCCATTTCCAGGTGTGTTTCAGACAGGATTAACACGGATTGCCATCATCTCGTGCTTGATTGCTTGTACTCTGCGTTTTTTTATAAAAAAAAAACAACAAAAAAAATTTTTTAATACTGAGCGATTGATTGCGACCTGCGAAACTTGGTTTACAATAGGGTTGGCTAAGCGATACTCTAAACGTGGCAGGTTTAGCTCCCTCCCTCTCCCCTAGCACTTCCCTAGTTGCGAGCGAGAGACCTAGTTTACAAGAAGCATGTGTTTGGATCTTCCCACTAGAATCCGGAATCCGCTCACGATTTCACCGTCATGAATACATTCGCTCTAATTCAATCATAGACTCAGGAAGTGAGCAACCAGAAATCAAGGAGTAAAGATTGCGGAAATGGTGGGAAAATGGAAGGTGACATGTTTGAGCTTTGGTGCTATAATCTTATGACGCTCAGGTTATGTTGCACCTGTATTAGAATATTTTAAAGAAGGCGTCCCACGAACCGCGCGGGCGACTATGAAAGTGAGGAATGAGAGGGACGCTCTCCTCATTTTTCGAAAGTGTTATCGGGTAACAGCGACCCACAACCGCACATCAAGAACTCGCTTAGCCAGATATTCGTGGGACACCTTCTTTAAGAAAACTTCTTGGTTCTGCATGTTTACTAGTCCGTCAGATATTGCTCTTGTTCACATGCCTCCCTCTATCTGCTAGAAGCATCGTCCGATGACTGCAAACGACAGGCTCCGAAGACTTTGGAGGAACTTTGCTGCTTGGATGGGATGCGTGTGCGCATTTGGCTTCTTTTCTGTCCATCGGACCGTCTCTCCATCCCCCCCCCCTCCCTCACCGGTCAGAGAACTAGAGAGATCCGACTCTCTCCATTTGCCACACTCTCTCGCTGCTCTGGCAGATGAGAGAGTGTGTGAAATGAAGAGAGTCATTCTTCATTCGGACAACGTTAATCGTAAAGTTTCTCTGCTCTCGCAACGCAAGACTGGAAACGACACATGAAATATTCATGCCGATCGAGAACGCAAGAAAAGATGGGAAAAGCCGCAAATGTTTGTGACATTCGCGTGAATGGACCAAGAAAAGTACGCAGAAAGACATGGAGCTGACTAGATTATTCCTGATATTTTGCGATGTATGACCGGCGAGAGAGCATTTGGTATTGAGAGCGAGGTCAGAAGAAATGACAGCAAAGAGAGGAGTGAGAGAAAAGAGGAGTCTATTTCATAATTGAATGGCTAGCAAGCTGAATGATGGATGAGTGGCCGCTATGGTCATTTGAATGTGAAAAAGGAGTCGATGCTCTCCTCTTTTCGTGCGCTTCTTTGAAGCTCCTGCTGATGAAAGAGTGAAATGGGGAGAGCGTTTCATAGTATGGGGATGGCTATTTGGGGCTCGTTGCTGGTTCGTTGTAGGGTTTCCTATTGAATTATATGTGAGCCTCGGAAAGAGGAATGATGATTTATTCGAAGAGATCTATCAGCAACATTTCAACTGAGCTTACAAAATGCAATCGAATGGACCTCGAGAAGTAGCTAATTGAGTACTCTAAAGAAGCTTCCTGGAGGAACGATGATTTATTCCGAGCGATTGCGGATAGCAAAATTTCCAGAAAAACTGAACCATCAGTCTAATTTCGCAGAAAATCTGAATGTAGTTTGCTCCATTGCTTTGCTCTCTCTCTTCATTCCGATAATGAAGTTCCTACTCGAAATGCAATCTCTTCAAATAGGAAGTAAATGCATTTCAATGATTGTGACTCCGTTTTTTCATTCATCACGCCTTTCAAGTCGCTGGCAAATCTTCCCAATGAACCCGAAAACACGGGTGTGTAATGAAGTTCCTCCTTGAAATGGCATCCAAACTGATAATAGAGGACTGCAAATAACCCGAGAGTAGTACGGCCATGTCGCTCCACCCTCCCGAAATGGGAGTAATTCACTCGAGAGGATTACTGCACAGTAATGTTCATTTCTCTTGCTCCCTAGCAGGCCAGAAAAGACGAGAGAGCAGGCGAAATGGAGAGAGTCGGTTAGACAAATGCGAGAGAGTGTGTGAAATGGAGAGACGGTGAATATTTTCGACTATTTCATGCAGGATGACAATAATTCTTCGGGGCCGACGGATACGGAAAATAATGGAGTAATGGGAAATGACCCGGGCCCATTTCCATTCATGAAGCCCCTTTCTACTATACAGATTCGGATGGACACTCTCAATCTTGCACGCTCTCTCCCTTGTCAGCTCGCAAGTGTCACTGACAGACTCTCTCGATTCCGCGTGCTCTCTCGCCTTCTCTGACCGGCGAGAGAGCATGCTGAATGAGGAGAGTGGAGTATCGCCCGAGGCGCGAGGGGGAGTCAGTCGGACAGCTACTTTTGCGAGCACAAGGGGCCTGCCAAATGCAATTTGTCTATTCGTTGTACGAATCTCTCCATTACACGATCCAGAAGAGGTCAGGGAGGCGAGAGAGCACGGGAAAATGAGAGACGATGGAGGATGGGCAAAGTGAATTATACACCCCTGCACACACACGCGCGCGCACACACACTGCAATGAACGGCCAGATGGGACCGAGCGGAAAGAGTCCGCTCTCGATTACAGCACGCACTGAGTAGTCAGGGCAAAATCTCTTCTCGTTGGATTCCACCAATTGGTTGCGAAGTTCCTTAAATAAGTATTTATGTACTTTCAGTTTTGCCCGCCCGGAGTGTGCGAAATGAAGAGACAATTTCTGGCGAATGCCTAATAGACACTGCATTGAACGGCCAGATGGGACCGGGTGAAAGAGTCTGTTCTCGAATACTGCACGTATAAGAGTAGTCAGGGCCATTTTGGCAATTTCGATATTACACTATACACAGAGATTGATTTGCATCTTTGCAGTTTCTCATGGAATTTCTGGGGGACTACACTCAGTTTTGAAATGAAGAGACGCTGCAATGAACGGCCAGATGGGACCGGGCGAAAGAGTCTGCGACTTGCTTGAGTAATGCACGTACTAGCTAACGAGGGATGGGAATTTTTGACAATTTTGATAGTCCACAAAAACTCAATGCGGCCAAATGAATGGAAAGATTGCCCGATTGCAGGCACTCATTATTTTTCTCTGAATTCAGAAATCAAGACATGCGCTCATTTACACAATTTGAATGAATAATGGTTTCAAATATGGCCAATCATTCTTTTTCCTGTGCAGTTTGGCAACAAGTGAAAGGCATCCAAGACTCATCAAATATTTCGTTCCGGCCTTCCCTCAAATTACGCTCACCCTCTCTCGCAATGTAGCAGTGATCGCAAGCCGTTGTAAAGTCAGCTGTTCACCATCCTCACAATCAGACAACTATTATCAGTAGTAGTGGCTCTTGGGCCTGCAGGACCTCCACTCCGTAAAGATACCATCCTGCATTGTCTTTATTTCAGGATTAATATCTACCGACTCAATTTTCTTTGCTCTACTCCACTATGTCCTTGTTCTTGCTTGAGTCATCTGCTTGCATCATTTTTCGACGTTTGATCATAAAAATTAGGGCTGATAGAATGAAAATTTTTTCCTCTCTTCAGCGCGCTCTCGCCATTATGACCGATGATAAAATACAAATAAAGAGTCGCATACTTCATTTTTACAGCTCAAGTCAAAAAACCGGTTTTTTTTCAGGTCCCTACATGCCCTCGTTGCTTCGATTGACTGCCATAACGAAGGAAACAATCAAGTTGCTTGCTAATTATGGTATGGACGATTTTTCACGCACTATAGTCACACGGTTAGCGCGATGGTATTGGGCTTATGCTGCGATAGGTATTTAAAAAGGATTAAATGTTTTTCTATTTCAATTAATATGCACCTCATTTCAGACAGCGACGGCAGTTGAATGAAGACTCTCTCAAAAAAATAATAAAAAAACGGAAAAAACCTTTACGATCAATACCTTTTTTGACCAGATAGACCTTTACATTGTTGAGAATGTTGCGACAAGTCTCGTCTCTAGGTTCATAAGTATTCATCATTCTGAAGAATTTCATGGATAAAACGTGTCACATGGAGTGTCTGGACGATAAAGTATTCCTCTGAACTTTTGTTGTCCCGATGCGAATAATCGTCTATAAGTAAATGTGAATAAGCATCTACATGAAAATGGCTTTAAAAAAACTCAATAAAAATTACTTTGCAACAGAAAAGCTTTGCCTTTCTGTACAGTTGAACGTTACCATACACTTGTTTATGTTCACGGATTTTCCTTATCCTATTCCTCTCGGATTTTATTTGTTTGGATTTTTTTCATCTCTTTGCTTGACATGTCTAAATTGTTCATATATTATTGTCCCAATGTCCTTGCATAATTATGGCAACGAGCGAGAGAGCGTGCAAAATGAGGAGAGCGCGCCTCTCATTCCTCACTTTGCATAATCGCCCGCGCGGTTCGTGGGACGCCTTCTTAAAGAAACATTTTTGCATAACGAAATCACACCGTGATTCATTCCAATCAGTTCCTACTTTTTATTCATTATACGCACTTTCACAGATTACAGGAACTAAAAAAGTATTTGCAGAGCTCTACATGCTCTCTTGCGACACCGTTTTTCTGGTGACATTACAGCTGAAAGAATGAGAAGCGGACGTGAGCAGATTTAATCATTCTAAAATCTGATTTAGCATAATCTTATTTTTATTAATTATGATTCCAATTGCAGAGCCGAATCCGCTATCAGAGTAAAGATCAATTTCTACCTCCCACTACTTATAATCCCACGTCTCGTCGCTCGAATCATCGACGAAAGAGCTCTAAATTTTGATTGCCATATTAGCAGCAAAATGGGCCGTTAAATTGTTGTGTGTGACCAATTATCAGAAGATCGAGCGCTCTATATATTCCTCGTCATTCGTAGTTTGTGTTCTTCTTGTGGAAGCATCGAGGAGGCTGTTGAAGCCCTCACTGTCGTCACTCTAGGACGGTTAATTGATAAAGTGATACATAAAGAGAATGATGAAAGTGAAGTTGATAAAGTGATAAAGTACCAATGGTCGCTTGTGGTAGCACACCATCATTCCTCATAGTGGATACCGTCAATCCTTATCCATATCAAAATAAATGGCTTATTGTTAGTGTCCGCAATTTAGCAAGAGCGTCTCGTGGTAGCACTGTCATACTCTTGACTGGAGTAAGCCAGTACACATTTGTTAATTGTATGTGAAATGATAATGATAGATGTTTCAATCCTTTTAATAAGTGAAAGTAGCAGTGAACGAAAGTAACATTTTAAGTAATCAGAAAAATTCCAAAGTCTCACCAATTACCCGGTCCACCCTTTCTTCAAATTACGCTGACCCATCCTCACATTTTAGCAGTGATCCCAGGACTCGGTGTAATGTTATCTGTTCCTCGTCCCACTAATGTCAGTATATAGCGTCTCACTATTCAATATATTGCATTTCAACTGATATTTCAGCCATTGATCCTCAATATTATCGTAGGATGATCAGAAAAGAATAATTCACGTCTTTATTCCGCGTGCTCTTTTGCCATTCTGGAGGATGAGAGATTACGAGAAATAAAGACACACAATCCTCATAACCTGATCATCCCGATAGTTGCGATGCCATTTCTTCCTCTTGGAGGCCGTTTGCGTAAGAACCGGACAGATCAGAAGATATTTGGCACAGTCAATAAATTTCAACTCTCTGTAAATTTGTTTTTGAGGGTGCTGATGACGATGGGCATATTTATTTTGCATGTTGACCCACCGTTGGCTCCAGATGACGTGTCGTCGAAATCACTTTTTCTCACTTTTCGTTGTTCCAAAAAAAAGCTAATTTTAGGTGAACTTGGCAGTAGGGATGGCGAATGAAGAGAAAAATGAGAAATGAAGAGGCCATTTTCTCTCCCTCTCATTTTGCTCTTCATGAAGAATGACCCGGCTGTGCTACCTCTTCATGAAGAGCTTTTAGTGAATGACGCATAAATAGCCTATCAATAGAGATATCGATATGATTTTTCGGCATGAACATGCCAGCCCCTTTACCTTTAGCTTGCGCTAAAATTTGCATACCATAATTTGTCCCAATCAGGTTTCTTTGACAACTGGTTCATCTTCTGAGACTTTGGAGGTTTTAAAAATGGTCGAAATATTGCTTTTACTTCACCGATTGTGGTAAGGCATTATATAAACTGTTTGAAGGCCAAAAAAGAATGATTCAGCTTCATAGATTGACTGTTTTATTGTTACATTTCTCGATCCACAGGCGCCCCGAAACTGTACTCCAAACTTTATTTCGGGTTATTAAAATACTGTATGTAAGTGTGCCACCCATTATTCATGCAATATCGAAAAAAACGACGGAAAACGATGCACTTTGACCAAGCTCTTCATGAAGAGGTGACCGATTCGCCCCCCCCCCTCTTCATGAAGAATGACGCCGCACCGCAATCCTTTGTGAGGGAGAATGAAGAGTGCAATTTTTTTCTTCATTCGCCATCCCTACTTGGCAGGCTGGGTGAAATCGCATGCCGAACACGCCTGACTATTTCATTTTCCATAATTATCATTATTAATTATGAAAAATTGAAGTTTTCGTAGAGTGGAAAGTAGTGGGGAAAATGACCCTAGATCGGATCGGAATTCTGTGAGGATTCCAAAAATATTTTTCTCGTATTTTTCCTGCGTGCCCGTAAGGTTTTATGTTCTACACAGTAGAGTTCGAGAAACAACCCGACCCGAAACCTCGGGTACCCGTGAATGAAGAATGAGAGGGAGAGAAATCCGAAACCTGCTCGTCAAAATCGTAAAAGATCCGATACCTGAGAGTCGAAGTGTGCTCGAAATCGCGCGTTCTCGATTCATACTCGCGCGATTTGCATCGTGAGATGAGTCATTCTCATCATTTCGACCCCGCGCCCGTCTATCGACTGGTTGCTCGAGCTTTATGACACGTTTGTCTCACAGTCTAAGGCTTATTCAGTGGTTTGGAACGTTTTTTCTCAAATATAGTTTACGATCTAGCTCTTTTATCATGTTCAATCGCACTGTTCAGCTAAAATGCTCCAACTGAAAAAAGTATCGCCCGGCAAGTGCCGCATAATGAGACAACAAGACCGGAGAAAAGATGAGTTGTCGTTTTTGCCTTCACAAGCTGATCTTTCAACGAGTAGTAGTGACGCGACTTTTGAGTTAATCTGATATTTCCAGCTCGGAAAAGATCTAGCCATCTCAATGCTTACTTCAGCCGATCCACATTTCTTGTTTGATTGGTAACGAGCCAATTTCAGATTTGAACGATAGAATTGAAGAAATCGAAATACGCACTAGAACAAGCTTAATTAATCTCCGATCATGTAAAATGATATAAGGACGGTTATTGTACATAAATAACTTTCACAATTAACTTTCTTTCTGAGCACTTAGCTCTTCAGTTCTCCAAAACATCCTTTTTCCCGTACTATTTTGAATTCAATCGAAAGATCTTCTAGAAGTATATCTCTAGTCAAAAGATTATTCGATTTGGATCAGTAGTTTTTTAGTTATGCGTGTGGGAAGATCCCAGGTATCGGATTTCTATCCGATACCTAACCGAGGTATCGGATCTTTTCATTCTTCACTATTCGAGCGCGATACCCGGTGCGATACCGAATGACCCGCCCCGAATTACGAACTCTACTACACAGTGAAGCATCTTGTAAGTAACATTTGGCATCTTTCCACCTGTTTACTGCCCATCCCATCGATCGCTTCCTTCCTCCCAGACAGTCTCTTCCTCTACTCTGGTTTCTCGTGACTAGTTGCTAACTAGTTGGTGACTATCACATTTTGACGCGCAGTTGTTTGTTGTTCCGCGCGTAACGAAATTGCTATTAAACTATGACCGCGCTTAAAACTAAGCATTAAATATATAATTGATGCTTGACGAGCGTAAAACCATACCAGAAATCCCGTTTTATCATTAAAAACTAAGAAAAACAAGTGAAAATAGACAAAAATCGCGAAAAACGAAGTGAAAAGGGGCGGAGC
This sequence comes from Pristionchus arcanus, assembly GCA_900490705.1. Classification (NCBI taxonomy): domain Eukaryota; kingdom Metazoa; phylum Nematoda; class Chromadorea; order Rhabditida; family Neodiplogasteridae; genus Pristionchus; species Pristionchus arcanus. The sequence continues at coordinate 93,508 of LS487538.1, forward strand.
TAACGCGATTGCCGCACGGAATATTTTAGTAGGAATGCAATTACCATCGTAACATTTTAAAAATGTGATAGTTGCTGGCGGATAGGGAAACAACTAGTCAGGATACTAGTTAGCAACTAGTCAGCCACTAGTCAGCAACTAGTTGGGGGGGTAGGCCACGTCCACTTTCAAATCGGAGGGATACTGTATTATTGATCGATATCGTATGAGTGAACCTCATACTGTAACTGATCCATACATGGAGCGTCCATGTATGGTAGTCACATTCAAAAGGCCATCCCTTATGGGATAGCAGTTGACAGCATCTACATTCGGGAGCCGTCTGATCATCATCTGACGAGGGAGAGAAAAATAAGCGCTTATAGGCAAGGCGAGTGCTAGTCACGACGGGTAGGAAAAGACCTTCCCAACTAGTGCTGACTAATTGCTAGCAACTAGTCAGCGCCCAACTAGTCAGCTACTAGTCAGACCACTTGTCAGCAACTAGTTAGAGCAGACTCCGCCCACCCCAACTAGTCAGCAACTAGTCACGAGAAACCAGAGTACCCTTCCGATCGTCGCACTCTCTCACTTTTCCCTTATCTCTCGTAGGAAGGAAGGACTGTCTGGGACGAGGGAAGTAGAGTGCGCAATACGGGTCGCCGTCTCTCCATTTCGCATACTCTCTCGCCTCTCTGACCGGTGAGAGAGCACGTGAAATGACCCGTATTGCGCACTCTAGAGGGAAGTGATCAATCGGAAGGGGGAGACTCGAGGTAGATCAGGGGCCGTCTACCTCTTCTCCTCCCTCCTCCTTCCCCCGCCAAAATCAGTCCATCGCGCCCTTGCAGTCATTGCTGCGGTTTTCGTATTGCTCTTATCTAATAGAGTGCGCAATACGGGTCGCCGTCTCTCCATTTCGCATACTCTCTCGCCTCTCTGACCGGTGAGAGAGCACGTGAAATGACCCGTATTGCGCACTCTAGAGGGAAGTGATCAATCGGAAGGGGGAGACTCGAGGTAGATCAGGGGCCGTCTACCTCTTCTCCTCCCTCCTCCTTCCCCCGCCAAAATCAGTCCATCGCGCCCTTGCAGTCGTTGCTGCGGTTTTCGTATTGCTCGTATCTATGTGTTTTGCGCGCTAGCGCGCGCTCTAGCTTTTCCCGCCCATCATGTCTTGATAATTCGTCGCTTGCTTGCACTCGTGCTTCTGAATCCGTTCGGCGTCTATCTTGATTAGAGCTCGAGAAATGATACCGCCGTCTCTTCATTTCGCACACTCTCGCGCTTCTCTGACCGGTGAGAGAGTGCGCGAAATGAAGAGACGGCGGCTCATTTCTCGAGCTCTAATCTTGATACTTTTCATCAAACGCACGAGTGCTCGTTCTGACCGTTTACTGATTTAGGGCAGCAATACAGTTTGCTTAGGATATTTTGATTTAGAGAAGGTGAAGCACGGGTGCTCGAACTTTCCTAGCTTGCTTTATGCTAATAGAACCGTGAGATTGCGTAGATAATGTACTTTGTGGACGTTTTCATTAGCTCGGCCGGAGGGCATCGCCGATTTTTCAATTGCGTTTCGCGAGTCGTTCGTTGTAGTGCGCCCATTTGAGTAGCGTATAGCAGTCCGCTCTCCACCACCGCTAGTATTGCATGATCAAAGGGAGGGACGTGAGCTTTCCTTCAGTTCCGATTTCTTCGTAGCATTTCGTTCCGCCTTCTTTTTCTTCTTGTTTTCGCGTGCGTACCCGTCTCGCCAACCTTTCCAACGATGAACATTAGAGCTCGAGAAATGATACCGTCGTCTCTTCATTTTGCACACTCTCTTGCGCGCTCGATCGACGAGAGAGTGTGCGAAATGAAGAGACGGCGGTATCATTTCTCGAGCTCTAATGATCATTGTAGACGCCGCCGTTGCAAGCGCCCGATGCCGTCGCCCTCGACAGCGACTCTGCCGCGAGGATAGTCCTTTTTCACGTATTTTGTTCCGTACAATCACCGGGAGAAGGCCAATTGCGCTCCTTCCAGGAATATGAAAGCTGCCGGTTGCTCTGTCACGCGTCGTCGTCGATGAGCTCGACCCTCGGTCGTCGACTACACCGCAGCGGAGGCGACGATTGCTGCCATCCATCACCTACCGTACCTACCGTCAACCACCACACCCCTGGTACGGTTGAATAGGATTGAGGATTGACTTTTTTCTTCCATTTTTTTGCATAATTTTTTACATTAGATTTTTATTTACTATTTATGTTACATTCAAATTGCATGTCTGTCCGTTCGTCTATCGCTAACTAATTAACAAAGTGTCTGACCGTCCAAGTGTCTGAATATAAGGGATTGTGAATACAAGGGTTCGAAACCACCAACTAGTTGAGCGATGCAAAAGTTGAAAACCGTTTCAACTTTTGCGTTTAACGTTAGATTTCTTATAATTGAACTAGTTCAATCCACAAAAAACGCTCAACTAGTTGTTGGATACGAGCCATTGTATTCACACCCCCATATATCTAATGTTCACTAAATGGTCTACATAGATAGTTTTCTCATGGTTTCTCTCACGGGCTAAATATATTTTTCGTTTACTTTGAACTTGTTTGGCCAATGTCTTTGCAGGCGTGGCGCTCTCTTTCGTCTCTTTCTTCCTCTTCAGCCGCAGTTGAAGGTTTGCCAACAAACGAGCAGAAATTAACCAATGTCTTTCCAGGTTCTCGAGTAGGGCTGTCAGGGTGAAGAATCCGTCTCTTCATTCTGCGTACTCTCTCACCGGTCAGAGTGGCGAGAGAGCATGCAGAATGAAGAGACGGATTCTTCACTCTGACAGCCCTATTCTCGAGTCCTCGTCCTCTCTCATCTCTCTTCTGCTTCCGTCGTCCTCGTTGTCGAGCCCTCTCGTCTACTTCGAAGACTCCTTCCTTTTTGCTTGCTTTTTGCTTTGCGCTGACTGATTGACTTGCGTCTTGAGCGGGGAGGGGGGCGGGTAGTATCGATGACCCTAATTCTCATCCACTCCATTTCAGTGCCGTCTCGATGCTTCGCCGAAGAGACTCTTCGCTCTTCTCGCCGGCCCCCGCTCGTGCTCGATCGACAGAAGCTGCGCCGATTGAGGATAAGGGATTGGTAGAGCCGGTAATATTTTGTGAATTACAGTAGTTATCTCGTGTCTTACGGTAGTTATCTCGTGAATTACGGTAGTTATCTTGTGAATTACGGTAGTTATCGTGTGAATTACGGTAGTGATCTCGTGAATTACGGTAGTTATCGTGTGAATTACGGTAGTTATCTCGTGAATTACGGTAGTTATCTTGTGAATTACGGTAGTTATCTCGTGAATTACGGTAGTTATCTCGTGAATTACGGTAGTTATCTCGTGAATTACGGTAGTTATCTCGTGAATTACGGTAGTTATCTCGTGAATTACGGTAGTTATCTCGTGAATTACGGTAGTTATCTCGTGAATTACGGTAGTTATCTCGTGAATTACGGTAGTTATCTCGTGAATTACGGTAGTTATCTCGTGAATTACGGTAGTTATCTCGTGAATTACGGTAGTTATCTCGTGAATTACGGTAGTTATCTCGTGAATTACGGTAGTTATCTCGTGAATTACGGTAGTTATCTCGTGAATTACGGTAGTTATCTCGTGAATTACGGTAGTTATCTCGTGAATTACGGTAGTTATCTCGTGAATTACGGTAGTTATCTCGTGAATTACGGTAGTTATCTCGTGAATTACGGTAGTTATCTCGTGAATTACGGTAGTTATCTCGTGAATTACGGTAGTTATCTCGTGAATTACGGTAGTTATCTCGTGAATTACGGTAGTTATCTCGTGAATTACGGTAGTTATCTCGTGAATTACGGTAGTTATCTCGTGAATTACGGTAGTTATCTCGTGAATTACGGTAGTTATCTCGTGAATTACGGTAGTTATCTCGTGAATTACGGTAGTTATCTCGTGAATTACGGTAGTTATCTCGTGAATTACGGTAGTTATCTCGTGAATTACGGTAGTTATCTCGTGAATTACGGTAGTTATCTCGTGAATTACGGTAGTTATCTCGTGAATTACGGTAGTTATCTCGTGAATTACGGTAGTTATCTCGTGAATTACGGTAGTTATCTCGTGAATTACGGTAGTTATCTCGTGAATTACGGTAGTTATCTCGTGAATTACGGTAGTTATCTCGTGAATTACGGTAGTTATCTCGTGAATTACGGTAGTTATCTCGTGAATTACGGTAGTTATCTCGTGAATTACGGTAGTTATCTCGTGAATTACGGTAGTTATCTCGTGAATTACGGTAGTTATCTCGTGAATTACGGTAGTTATCTCGTGAATTACGGTAGTTATCTCGTGAATTACGGTAGTTATCTCGTGAATTACGGTAGTTATCTCGTGAATTACGGTAGTTATCTCGTGAATTACGGTAGTTATCTCGTGAATTACGGTAGTTATCTCGTGAATTACGGTAGTTATCTCGTGAATTACGGTAGTTATCTCGTGAATTACGGTAGTTATCTCGTGAATTACGGTAGTTATCTCGTGAATTACGGTAGTTATCTCGTGAATTACGGTAGTTATCTCGTGAATTACGGTAGTTATCTCGTGAATTACGGTAGTTATCTTGTGAATTACGGTAGTTATCTCGTGAATTACGGTAGTTATCTCGTGAATTACGGTAGTTATCTCGTGAATTACGGTAGTTATCTCGTGAATTACGGTAGTTATCTCGTGAATTACGGTAGTTATCTCGTGAATTACGGTAGTTATCTCGTGAATTACGGTAGTTATCTCGTGAATTACGGTAGTTATCTCGTGAATTACGGTAGTTATCTTGTGAATTACGGTAGTTATCTCGTAGATTGACCCCATACACCTCCCCATGGTCTACTGCTCCGTCGCTCTCGTGGTCTTCTCGAGCTTATTCTCGATATGAAATGCGAATAGCTCGATTAGGCTGAGGGAGCACAGCGGTAATACCAGTTCAGTTTCTCGTTGCCCTAAACCCTTAGCCAAGCCTATGAACTCTTCAATGCAAAACGGTTGTCGGTGAACCATGCGGCATAGCATAATGCTGACCCCTCGTATAATGCTGACTAGAGTTCTCTTATTGGAAAATTTTCCGGATTTCCAATAAGCCGAACAAGGAGATTAACCGCACTCGCGACGAGAGAGTGTGAAGAATGAGCAGACTATTGGAAATCCATTAGTGTTATTGGAAAAACATTTTCCAATAAGAGAACTCTAATGCTGACCCTTCATATAATAGAAAAAGTCGGCTCCCTGTAAGAAAATTTTTAATTTTCTGCGTGTTTTGTGGAAAATATGATGGTTTTTGAGAGTATAATGGTTTCCTAAGAACCGAAAATCGATATTCACATTTACATGCACCTGCACCTGCAGCGCACCTAAAATCACGAATGATTCCGGTAGCATATCGTGCACGAAATTTGAATAATCACAGTAAATACCACATTGAATGTTTCCACTGCTTGTGCAAAAAGTCACTGGCGCCTATTCTTTGCAGAGATACATTGCTTTTCATGTCATGCCTAGCCCTTTCAATCTGCGAGTGAAATTTCTTGTGATTACTTGTTCTTGTTTGCTTCTGGTTCCTTTGTTATCGATTTTTATCATATCAAGGCATGACACCGATCATCTCCTGCCTTGCTCTACTAATATCTTCATTATCGTTTACTGTCTCCACAACTCCTCAGGTATGAATTAAGTGTTTGCAAATAAATCTCTTCTTTTTACACACTGTTTCATCGCTTTCTGATTATGCGGGAAAAGGAGACAGATTATTTCTTACCAAGCAGTCTGTTACGATGCGGTTTTCGCGAAACCATGAAAAAAATCTATATCGATCCGGGTTCAATACGATAAAGAATCTCTTCCATAATTCTCTTCAAATTCATTCATTCCCTCTTTTTGCAGTGCTTCATTTGTAAAGAATCTATGCCGAATATTTTTTGTAATAATACTTCATTCAGAGGCCCAATAGCGATCTTCTTGGAAGCATCGTCAATGGCCAAACAGTCGGTGATATTCTCAATCAAAACGGTGACCTTATGAAGGTGGACTTTTCCTGTTTCATTCCAGAAAAATTTGTTTTCAGAAAACCGAACAACTCGAAGGAATTATCAAGGATTCTGACAGAGTAAAAGACATGGTTTGTAATTATTATTATATTATTTTTTCGAAACTTTCTCAAATTTTAGTGTTACAGATGCGCAAGGAAATCATGAAGCTTCAGGCCGACTTGGAGCTGTGCCTGAATTATTATGAGACACTATCCAAGCAAATCGGATCATTAGCCAAATTCTCGAAGAACTAGATTTCTTTCGTTTTTCGGCTATATACCGTAGTAACGTAGATCAATTTTATTTGTGTTCTCTTTCGTTTTTTCGTTACGTACTCATTCGGGCGTGGACAATGAGTAGGGAATAAAAAAATATTTATCGATTGGCAAAACTCGGTACCAAAGTGACGATCGTATCCCTTGGTTGATTGCGACGACTAAAATATTTATTTATTTTAATATTAAGTCTATTTTGAACTTTCAAAAGTATTCTTGCCTCACGGATGCCCGATAACTTGGCGTCGTTCGTATCAGAAATATTGTGTGAAAGCTTGCGTGTAGCAGTTGCAAGCATAATACGAAATTCACAAAACCTGAAAACTAATATGAGCGTTAAAAATAACTTTAAAAAATACCTGGACTGAACCAGAAGAGGACCATGGAGAAAACGTACATGAATATGGGAACGATTTGTATGATCAATGGGATTGTGAGCTGAAATTGTAATGCGTTGCAAGCTTATGATCAGTATTGAAAAAAATGCAATGCGATTCTGCTATTACTTTGCTCTAGTTCAATTACGGCATTGAGATACGCTTGATTACTTAAAAAATAATTAGGATAAATAAATAAATATAATAAAAAAATAACCTGCATAATCAGCGTGTTCACAAGCCCTCTCTGCATTTTTCTTGTTCGCTCACTCATGGAGACTGTCTGATATATTATTATTTATATATATATTTAAATAAACATTTTTTTTGAAATATTTTTAAAATATGTAACGCACCTTCATCGACAGCATCCTCAGCGTTTGAAAAACGAAGAACGCACAACCGCAGACGGTGAGAACCATTGACTCAAATTTAAATATGGGCAATTTTCAACAACTACTATTTTTTTCATGTTTCCCAAAACTATGCTCCGAAGACTATTATTTTTGTTTTATTTCCTTTTCACCAACGGAATTGCGATGTAGTAGTTGTGAGCTGAACTTTTGTTCAAACTGTGAAACATACTCCAACAACCAAAGCTGCCAGCATGATCGGTATCCAGAGAAACCGCATGATCGAATAGGTAACGCCGTGAAGATTCGGGTTGCTGTTCAGAAGCTCGGAGAGATACAGTTGATTCTGAATTACAAAAAGTATTAATATTTTGAAAATTCATTTAGAAAGAAAACTTTAGATAAAATCTTACTTCATCAACCATAAACTCTCGAATGTCTTGCTGGCTGGCGCCAGCGATAACCATGCCTGCCACGGGAATTTCAAGAATGGCCCAGTAGAAGAGACGAACTGCTAGCTTCTCGGCTACCTGGAATGCAAACAATCGGGTCTCTGAAAATGTTGTATTTGCAATTTTTATTCTTCTCTTCTTCTCTAAAAATTTTTTTAAAATGTCCTACTTCAGACTTATAGAATTGTAGGGCCTTAGGGTCCTAGGGCCTTAGGGGCTTAGGGGATTGTAGGGCCTTAGGATTTAGGGTAAGGCAAATGCTGGGAGAAGAACTCACCGTAACTTGCCGATGATTTGTCATCCTCACGATTGTTGTGTACTTGTAGTGGAGGGTGCAGGTAACAAGAAGAGCCACTTGTATCATCGTTTGGAAGAGGAGTACCTGAAGTAATTTAAACTTGGTATAGGCAACAAACATTTATTGAAGTGACACGGTCATTCTGGGGGCAGAGGTCATTTATGTTTTCAGAATGTGAACCTGAACACTAACGCTTACAACAATTTTCACTTTTTCAGTAAAACAAAGTCGAATTCATCAGTTGGTCCCTATCTCTTCCACATTCGTATAGAACTTGAAACCTATCCGTTATCAGGGATCAAATCCCACATTGAATAATTTGGGTTCATTTATTGGAAACGATTCCGGAATTCCAATAGTGAGAACACAGGATTCACTCTCTCTCATTCCTTTCCAATAAGAGACCTTGTCCGGTGGGGCGATTTCCAATAGCTTATTGGAATTCCAATAAGAAATACCCAATCATTCGAAGAGAGGGAACAATGCGAGAGCGGTTTAATATTTCCAATAGCTTATTGGAATTCCAATAACAAGTAATTTCCAATAAGCAACCACCCCTATTATCGCGCGCTATTGGAAATGGGAGGGAGAGAATGATCATTTCCAATAACGAAAATTTTCCAATAAGGGAACTCTATGAATAATCCATCCTCCGTAAATGCGATCAAATTGTGAGTTGGGGTGATAATGGAAATAGCAAGGACTCACCACTCCCGCATGCATGCCTGTTTCGGCCGTTTATGTGTGCAAAGTGTACCTTTTCCGCCGGTTTCATTCGCAATTTTGCTAACGATGCCAAAAGAGTCGCATTGATTCAATCATTAACTCACCACTCCAACTTGCATGCCCGCCTCGCTTCCGCAAATGAAGCCCATGCACAATGATCCAGGCAGAGGGAAGAGCAGGACGGGACAGACGAGGAAGCCCCAGCAGAAGTCGACGATGAGAATAGCGACCTGGAAAATTTGGCATTTATATCTCCTTCTTTATGGTGTAAATCCGTAAATGTTCTGGGAGGGGGGTTCCTACAACGAGTCAACAAACAACGATTCAGAAATTGGAGAAGAGAGAAATCATTGCAAAATCGTAAATGACAGTCGAACTTATTGCTCTCACAACGATCGATCTCGAAGAAGAATAGTGATTACAATTATTGGATATTCCCCATTTGTTTTCGATTTCATTTCCCCTATAAATGTGCTGGTCCATATCGCAATATTCCATGAACAAATCACAACAGAAATCAACGATGAGGATGGCTATCTGCAAGAGAATGTGGTATTATTCTGATTTTCGTTCTTCACAGCGACCCTTCCAGTTCTATGGGTAAAGGTAAAGGTAACGGTAAAGGTCATCCCGTTAATCAAGGAACTTGCGTCCTGCGGGAGATCACTGCTAGGTAGGCCTTCCCATGTTCTATGTGAACATCATTAAAATTTGAAAGATTATCTCGTTAAATTTCGCTTTTTTTCGAACGCATGGCGTTCCGATGCCGTAAATAAGTTGATACTCGCTCCCACAACGAGTCAACAAACAACTTGCCACTACGATTCAGAAATTGGAGAAGAGAGAAATCATTGCAAAACCGTACGTGAGTGACGAGAGTCGAACTTATTGCTCCCACAACGAGTCAACAACTTGTCACAACGATTCAGAAATTGAAATCACCTGCATAGCAATCAAATATCGCGCCAACGGTCGTCCGTGCCAGGGCGTTTTCGTCTTCATGAGGTATATTACAAGGATGCTGAGGAGGAGAGTGGAGGCGCCTGGAAAAATATAATGTATCAATATTTTTATATATGTTAATATAGTTCCGGAATTCATCATTCTATCAAAAATTTTCCACGTTCACTTGCCTGCACAGTGGGAGCTTTAATTTAGAGGGCTAACAAAAAAATATTTAAGATCTTACCGATCACATGATGGTAGATGGGCATGAAATCTATCCAGAACACTTCCAGAGTGACGTTACTCATACTGGGCTGAAACGCCATTATCTGAAATCGAAAAAAGTAGATGCGAACAAGCCACTCAGGAAAATAATGAGGAAATACACATTCTTAAAGTGCATGCAAAATAGTCGCCAGAGATCGATTTGTAATGGGTTTTCTCGTGACAAGACGTAGAAAGGAAGAGGATGAAATGTTTTCGAAATGGTGGTAACTACTTTTTCAGCTGTTGTGTTGCGAGTGAAGGGCCAGGTGCAACAGTTTCATCAATTTTTATCAACAATCGAATAAAAATGTGTGATGAATATAAAGAAGAAAGATTAAGTTCTCATCAACAAACGGAAAAGCGCAAGAGACATGAGGAGAAAGGCTCTTTCTTACAGCACGGTAATTATTGAGAATAGTAGAGCTCGAGAAATGAGCCGCCGTCTCTTCATTTCGCACACTCTCTCACCGGTCAGAGAAGCGAGACAGTGTGCGAAATGAAGAGACGGCGGTATCATTTCTCGAGCTCTAGTGAATAGGTGAAGAACGACTAACTTCACTCCGAGCGCTAACTCGAGTAGGGTTCGAAATACGGATAGTCTCTTCATTTCATGTGAAATGAAGGAATTGCCCGTACTTCGAACTCTACAAGAAAGCACACAGAATGCACAGGAGAGTTCGAAATACCGTTTCAGGATAAGCCGATTCTGTATTTCGAACTCTACTAGAGAAGGAGGCTACAAAGGCCTCTGCGGCATCGGATCCTGACGCTTGGGCACGTAGGATGTGTCCTGAAATGTCGTAATCAACATATCGTCCGTATTTTCGAAAAACAAAGACCAAAGATCAAGTACCAACCTCGTAACCCTCCCTGGTCCACTCGGCCTTGTCTGTGTTAACTGTCAGGCAGAATATGACATTGCAGAGAATGAGCATGACACCCTCAGCCACGAAGAGAGTCGGCCATTCGTCTGGAAATGTATATATTTTAAACCAGTCGATTTCGCCCCCGCCTTCGGCGGGGTATTATCGAATCTTCCTCAATGTGCGAAGCGCTCTCCCCTCGTTTCACAATACAAAAAACCCGGAAACTGTTCACACTTGTTTCCTCTGCGTCTCTGACCGAGAGAGTTTCTCTGGCGCTCTCGCCCAGGTGGACAAACGTGAACACAGAGAGACATTTCTCCTTTATTAAGGAGTATGATATCTTAAAACTGATTCGACGTTTTTTGTGAATTTCGCCAGATTTATGGGTTTTTTATCTACTAATGATCGTGTATTAGTAAAAAGTCAATTTTTTACCATTTTCAGGAGAAATACCTGTATTTTAGGATACGGTTGTATATAAATCTGGACTCACTGTACTCCTCATTCCTCGCAATTAGCGCATTCAGCAGAGAAATGAAGAAGTGCGAGACCAAACAGACGGCGTGCACGTTGGCCACGACGAAGACGGAGTACGCGCCTGAGCAACTCTTTTTTTGTATTCAGAAAGGTGAAAAATACAGCATTCTCCCCCGACAGAGAAGGAGGCACACTATACATACGCACCCGCTCACTTTGCATGAATCGCAACTGCAAGGCCTGGGCGGGGGGAGCGACCGCCCTCCTCGCCCAGAATGCTGTGTATGTGAAATCGAAATCCATCTTTACAATGTTTCGAAAATAAATCAAGTTTGAATTAGAAACGGATTGAGTTTCACGAAATTCGTAAAAGCGAAGGAAACCAGCTGATATCGATAGTTTCATGAGATGCGCTCAAGAAAAAACAAAAAAAAATACGAAGAAACAACGAACCCGATCTGTATCGAATCGCCGAGAAGAATCCGCCTCCAGCGAAGCCGAGGAAGGACGAGGCAAGCGTGTAAAGCACCTGACACATTTGTTATTGTTGTTGTTATTGTTGCTTGTTATTGTTATTGTTGTTGTCAATCCTTACTATAACAACAGTCGGCTGGTGGTCCGGCTCGAAGAAGGCGATTGAGATGCAGAGGAGGCCTGCAATAGGCTTTTGTTGTCTGTCTAACATTAAGGAGCATGACCCTTTTTACAAGCCATACAATTTTTCAAGGTTAGTATATTAGTCAGCACTAAATCGGTCAGCTATTCATAGTCTTACCGGGCAGCACTGTGGAAATTGAATTATAGACTCGGACACGCAGGAGCTTGTCCTTGCCGAGTTGACTGTAACGAAATCGGATAAGAAGGAATGTCTAAGAACTGCAACTGATTGAATATCCAAACGAACATCGTGTCCATGTTTCAGTGCATCTATATCAGTGACAGAATTCCGATATGATCAGTATTTGGTCTTTTTTTCCATTTACCATTAGAAAACGATTAACTCAATCGCGAACTAGAATGTGCAGACTTTTGGCAATTCGCCTCGATAGTTTAGCTAACATCGAACGGCGTGAATATGGAAGGTCTTACGGCAGCGGAATAACTTTGAGCGCGGCGGCCACTGAGATGGAGAATCCGAGCAGCCGGGGAAGGGCGGAGAGAAATCCAGTGGTGATGATGGAGAGGGAGACGACCTGAGAGCAGAGCATTGTTATTTTTACGCGTGTCATGCTTACAATATTAGAAAATTAATTCTAAAAAAAATTAATTGATTGAAATAATTGAATTAATTGATTGATTGAATTGAAAATTAATTGATTGGTTGAGTTTCAGGCATTGCAATAACAAGATTGAAAGTTGACAATGTATTCAGGCAGGTTTGGCTTTCCTTAAAAAATATCGCACCTTCTGCAACTGTTTCCCAGGAGTTTATGGTGTTTTTGAAAATTTTAAAATTCTCTAACCATTCATAAATAGTCTTACCTTATTCAGAAACAGCGGTATGTACTGCAGACTCATCTGCAGCGCGGTGAAGTACCCGAACGCGCCGATCATCGTGCCCCAGAACTGCAATATTTATATTTTATTTTGCCCATTGCATCTTATTTTTTATCAGCCCCTATGCGCTTGAAAGCAGTTTCGGGCAGTAACCGAATTAACTCACAGACAGATCCTGGTAGATGGATAGATACGGCAGGTGGAAGGTGAGAATGGACGAGGAGCAGTGCTCGGCCATCGTTCCGTAGAATATCTTACAAATAAATATTATTTTTAGGGATTTTGACAATACTGTCGACAATTTCAATAGGGACAATGAAATGACGGCTTCAAGGGTCAAAAACGAAGGATTTACTCACCTCAAACAGCCTTCCCTGCCGCACAGTCCGCTGGAATCCTTCCGAGTAATGGTAGGCGATGAAGACGAGAGTGATGAACATCGTCCCTGAATCAAATTTTTGAGAAATGGCTCAACACAATTTCCTTCGGTCGCCTATGTTTCATTCATCAGAATTGGTTGTCAGAATGCGTTTCAAAAAATCTATGAAAATCATTGCATTTTACGATATCGATTTTGCCTTGATTGGAAAGTGAAAAAATTCAAAAAAAATAACATTCCCTTTCTGGATTCCGCGACATTCATGAATCTCTACGTCGTATCATGAATCTTGCTGCAGCGAGAGATACCGCAAAATTGAAAGATCTGTTAGAAAAAGTCTCACATCCCGCGAAGATGTAGTGGACGGAGTAACAATACTAGCTTTTCATCACTTTTTTCTCCTAATTTTCAGGCATGCAAAGTATCATCGATAGATGCTATGAAGCGGACCAATTCATGAAACATCTCACATCCCGCGAAGATGTAGTGGACAGAGTGCCATCCTAGCGTGGACCAGCAGAGTACACCGGCTAGAGGGAATAGAAGAAGGGCGGAGAACTGCGATTACAATTTAAATTTCCTTTGTTTGGACACTTGTATCCTCTGAATAAACCAAAACGCAAGAATTCCTAAAAAAGAATCGTTGTAGGAGGTCAAACTTAAAAAAAAGATTATTCCATGATAAAAATGATAACCTGCAGATAGCTGAACAACAGAACGGTAGTCATCGTGAAGTCCTCGATGGAGAGGTAACTGCCGACTTTGGCGATGACGGGGAGGAAGGCGCCGAAGGAGAAGCCTGGATAATAATTCGCGATCACGCAGGATCACGCATTACGCATTATCACGCATCATCACGCACGCATTATAGCACTCATTATAGCACTATAGCATCACGCATTATCACGCATTATAGCACTTTATTCGTATCCGCGTATTCTTACATCCAACAGAATATTCATATCATCACTAACTAGTTGTGTGTGTGTGTGTGACTTTGTATCAATTTTGTTTTTATGGAACAAATCAAAGCTGAGAAATACCTCACCTTGAATGATCCTGACTATAATCGCCAATGAGAATAGCTGGGCGTTGCTCACGAGCGGCAGAGCAGCAGTTGTGAGTGAAGAGAGGACGAGACAGAAGACGAAGGTGCGACTGGAATTGGTTCATCTTCGTAATTTCGGTATCGATTATCGGGATGTGTTGTTTTATTGCGCAGTGACAATGTTTTTTTTCTTTACGCCACATACTGGAGCTCGATTGCTTCCTTCCCTCAACACTAGATACTATCAGAAATGAGGTTGAAACATATGTGATATCTAAGTAGGGTCACGAGTATCTTCGCTAACTCTGAACGCCTACGAAAATAGTACTAAGGTCACATTAATCCATGCATGTTTTACCATAATGAATGGACTCAAAGGTCTCCTAAATTAGCGTTATCATAAGCCTTCTAAGAGGCCGTTTGCGAAAGAATCGGACAAGAGTTGGCACAGCTCAAAAATATCGATTTTCTGAAACTCTCGGATTTTAGGTTCTTGAGGGTGCTGAAGACGATGGGCATATTCATTTTGCATGTTGGCCGCCCGTTGGCTCCAGAAGGCGTGACGTCGAAAACAGTTTTTCGAGATTTTCTCAGTTTCCAGAAGAGCTAAAATTAAGCGAGAATGGCTCCCGAGGTAGAATCACCTGCCGATCACGACTGACAACTTTATTTTTCATTATTTTCAGAAATAATTTTGTAAATAGGAAGTTCTCGCAGAGTTAATAGCAAAAGGGGAAAGTACCATAGATCGGACCAGAATGATGCAAGGATTCCAAAAGTGTTTTTAAATTTTCATTCCTGCATGCAAATAAGGTTTTATGCGCAAGATAGTGTACTTTCTTGCAAGTAAATTTTACCATCCTTCCACCTGTTGACTTCCGATCTTTTATCGATCCGTGTCTCCTTCCCTGGGGAGGCGAGAGAGCATGGGGAATAGAGAGAGCACAGAGACTGGGAAGGGGTCAAAGTAGAGAGACTCGCGTAGATCAAAAGATCGGAAGTCAACAGGTGGAAGGATGGTAAAATTTACTTACAAGAAAGTAAACTATCTTGCGCATAAAACCTTATTTGCATGCAAGAATGAAAATTTAAAAACAGATTTGGAATCCTTGCACCATTCCGGTCCGATCTATGGTACTTTCCCCTTTTGCTATTAACTCTGTGAGAACTTCTATTTTACAAAATTATTTTTGAAAATAATGAAAAATGAAATTGCCAGTCGTGATCGGCAGGTGATTCTACCTCGGGAGCCAAATTCGCCTAATTTTAGCTCTTCTGGAAACCGAGGAAACCTGGAAAAACTGTTTTCGACGTCACGACTTCTGGAGCCAACGGGAGGTCAACATGCAAAATGAATATGCCCATCGTCTTCAGCACCCTCAAGAACCTAAAATCCGAGAGTTTCAGAGAATCGATTCTTAGGCGAACGGCCTCCTAAGGATCAACTTAGGTTAAGATTAGTGCACACAATGGATGAGAGCAACTCACCTGAACCCGAACTTCATGTAAAAAGACTAAGTAATCGGAAAGTTGACATATTCACTCCAATAAGCATGCTATTTGTAGATATCGTCCAGTTCCTATATTTTAGGATCTTGAGAAGACAATACCTCACCTGAATCCGAACTTGTGATAGCACGATGCGACAGGGAAGAAGGAGAGAATGGCCCCAATAGGAACGACCATCATCAGCGAGGCTTTCCCATTTGCTCAACCAGGGCAAATTCAAGCATCCCAGCAAAATCCAGTACCCCCCCCCCTTCTTGTTATGGATGTTTTACTCTTTGACTCATTCCTCTACGGTAGATGCCGAAATCCTCTAAAGTTCAATAAACTCACCTGAATCCGAACTTGTGATAGCACGATGCGACAGGGAAGAAGGAGAGAATGGCCCCTATTGGCACGACCATCATCAGCGAGGCTTTCTCTGCATTCGAGAGAAAGTTGCGCTTGAGTAGGGTGATGCTGAAATGGTATATTGAATAGATTTTTAATATGTGTGTTGCTGCAATTTGATTGTTAATCCGAAAACAAGCAGTGGACTTGAATCCTTGTCTTTCAATTTTTTTTACTGCGGGGTGGACCAGAATCGCAACTTTCTCCTTAGTTGAATATTTGAAATGCACTTGAAACATGCGTGATCTCTCATTTTCACAGCCTTCCATCAGTAGATCAGCGGGGGCTATGTTTCATGGGTGGGATATGTTTCAAGGTTGGACTAAGAGTAAGAACAGAACCTCGTAGCAATTCCATTTCGG
This sequence comes from Pristionchus arcanus, assembly GCA_900490705.1. Taxonomy (NCBI): domain Eukaryota; kingdom Metazoa; phylum Nematoda; class Chromadorea; order Rhabditida; family Neodiplogasteridae; genus Pristionchus; species Pristionchus arcanus. Next base: position 109,792 of record LS487538.1, read on the forward strand.
GAGATGAGGAATAAGAAGTAAAGTTGTCAAAGTGGTTGTGTCTATAAGGTCTACTGTGAAATCTTTTTTTTTGGAACACTGTCTAGGAAAAACCCTCACAATAATTATTTCGATTCTGTTAGGCGGTTACTCCTTTCGTCAGAAATTTTATTAGGAATGGTAATAAAATCAATAGTCTCGGAATCGGGTGAATCTTTTGCGATTTGCGTCCTACTTTTTTACCACTGGCAAACGTTTCTGCCCTCAATAATATTTTCCAAAGTAAGAAAAATTCGCTTTTCTTACTTTCTTCCTATTCCATTGTGCTCGTCGTCCGATTGCTCGTAGTCGTACAACTTGTAGTCTGAATATTATTATTATTTCTAGATTCATCTCGCGATCACGAGAGTTATTTTCGGATATGGTAGATCGCGTTCGGAATGGAGAGAGCAGTCTTGTTTATTTTTAACAAATTACTTCAATGTTCCTGCGCTCCCGGGATCCAAATCAGAGCATGACAGAGAAAAGCCAAAATGATAAGATTTCACAGCGCTTATCCGATCGATTACAATCTATTCTCGTTTGTTGATCAGTTTTGTTTGTTTTTCAGTTGTCATTTTGCGATGCTTGAATAATTATCAACTCACAATCACTGGCCGATCCATTTCCGTACTCGTGGAACTGCGTGATTGTGAAGGACGTCGTCAGTCCATTGGCAGAGATGGAGGTCATGCCGATGAGAACAATCAGGATGAACTTGTAGGGGATCTGAAGAAGAACATACATCACGATTTAAACAAAACGCCCTTGATATTGCTATAGTAAAATCTGCACTTTCAGTGGAATGTCCAAAATGTCTGATAGGTATCGGTCTAATTTGCCCCGGATTCCATCTCAGCCAATGGAACTAGTAAGCCATTAGCGGAGATGGAAGTCATACCGACGAGGACGATGAGGATGAATTTGTAGGGGATCTGAAAGATTCATATAGATTAGAGTTTCAACTTTTGGGTGGCGCCTAGGCCGCCTGAAAATCAATTATCGCTCGAACAAAGAAAATGAATAAAGCCTGATTGACCTGGGGAGAAAGAATGGTAATTGATTTTGGGCGCCTAGGCGCCCATTCATTCCACTCTATTATTCAATGAAGGTGGGTCGACTCATTTCGAAGCACCGAGAAATGAGAGAATGGAGAATGCGAATATGTTTCGTCGCGCATTCAAGATTTTCTCACCCATCTATCTCAAAAAAATGAAAGGAATAAGGAATAGGATAGAATGAACCGCATTCGTGGACTGTGAGACATCAAAATGACCTGGGAGGTCGGATTAACAAGGACAAAGAAATCTGACCTGTCAGGTCGCACTCATTTTAAAACGCGTTCTCTGTAAGAACGGGACATGGCTCGGTAGGGGGTGGCACAATGGCTCAAAATGCTCCAATCGTGCTGAATGTTTTTGTGGATACTCCCTAGTGGTCAGGTATGCTCCCTGCAACTTTTCATGATGATTCATGCATTTCATGCTCCAAAAATGAAAATCACATTTGACCCTCGTGTGATACACCATTCGAAAGAGCATCGAAAGTTATGTCAGACACTAAAATATCGTCGCAAAATATGCAAATTTATTATTTTTATTAGCAAAAATAGCTATTTTTGAGCAGTTTTCAATTTTTTTCACCTCGAAGACTCCATTTCCCTAAAAAGTGCTTTTGCTAATTGGATTCCCCGTGAAATTTCGAATCGACGTTATATTTTTAATATACGAAAATATTTCCGCAATGTTGTCGCAGAAGCCATCTAGTAGCATGCAATCACCGACGCGGGTTCGAATCCGCGCCTCTGCGTAATCTTTTGCCGGCATGTTTACTCATGCAAATGATGTTTTGTCGATGCAAAAACATGTATCTCATACATACGGGTTGTTTTGACGATGTTTTGACCACTTTTCATTTTAAATTTTTGTCATGCCTCACAGACGATTTTTCACATAAGGGTCCCCCCTTTGGTGATTCGGGTTCATCTGAATGGCAGGCTAAAGCAAAGGGGGACCCTTATGTGAAAAATATGTTTCGGGTGAAATCGGAAAAATCACCTGAAATGTGGTCAAAACTTCGTCAAAACAACCCGTAAGTGTGAGATACTTGTTTTTGCATCGAAAAACATCATTTGCATGAGCAAACATGCCGGCAAAAGATTACGCAGAGGCGCGGATTCGAACATGCGTCGGTGATTGCATGCTACTAGATGGCTTCTGCGACAACATTGCGGAAATATTTTCGTATTTTAAAAATATAACGTCGATTCGAAATTTCACGGGGAATCCAATAAGCATAAGCACTTTTTAGGGAAATGGAGACTTCGAGGTGAAAAAATTTAAAAACTGCTCAAAAATAGCTATTTTTGCTAATAAAAATATTAAATTTGCATATTTTGCGACGATATTTTAGTGTCTGACATAACTTTCGATGCTCTTTCGAATGGTGTATCACACGAGGGTCAAATGTGATTTTCATTTTTAGAGCATGAAATGCATGAATCATCATGAAAAGTTGCAGAGAGCATACCTGACCCCTAGGGAGTATCCACAAAAAATTTCAGCACGATTGGAGCATTTTGAACCATTGTGCCACCCCCATCCCGTTCTTACAGAGAACGCGTTTTAATACCTGATCAGGTATTTCGACCGCGTCATTTTACCTGATCAGGCCGAATGGCCCAAAAGTGGAAACCCTAATTTATCTACAGTCCGGTCGGATCACTATGTGAAAACGGGATTCCCCGCGCATCCCCGCGCATCCCCCCACGTCCCCTCGCCTTCTCACGGCTTCAGCTTTGGAATAATCGGGTTAAATTGTTGATACACAGACTCCTTGTGTCCTTCCTCATAGTTTCATGCAGAAAGCAAAAATAAAAATATTCACGTTTCTATGAAAAAAATATTTGAATAAACAGGTAAGCGTTGCGCTCCACCTAGACTTACCGTAGTTACGAATTCTTGAAATTTGTGAGTTGGCTTAACTACGGTAAGTTCAGGTGGAGCGCACAGCTTATCTGTATTTCCAATTATTTTTTTCTCAAAAACATGAATATTTTTATTTTTGTTTCTTACATTGATCGATGACTAAGGACTCCAGTAATCTGATTTTCAACAATTTAACCCGAATATTCCAAAGCTGAAGCCGTGAGAAGGCGAGGGGACGTGGGGGGATGCGCGGGGATGCGCGGGGAATCCCGTTTTCACATAGTGATCCGACCGGACTGTAGATCTTCCCAAAGTTTTCTGCTAAAATGTACATATGGATAAATTCCATCTCAGCAAATGGTCAAGCTATTGGTAGGAATTGCCGTTAGTAAAACAAGGAAGAATTGTATCTAAACCCCCATAAAAATTTGCATATCGATTTCTGCTGCCGAATGAATCATTCAGTGTCGGATAGAAACGAAAATTGATTCCCACTCGTATTTCCTATTTCTGACCAAATAATTGCACTCACCGCGGGTTGCGGCGGTTTGTCATGCTTCAGTCCGTTCTCCAGATCAGCAGTTGGACGCCGTGGTCCCTTCTCCGATGGATTAACCGACATTATCGATTGATTTGAATTTTAATCGATTCTCTTGTTATTGTCACCTGCAATACAATTAACGATACACTATTAATTAGGAACGATTAATAGACCAAATGTTAGCTAGGCAAAGGTTAAAAGTCAATTGGGAAGTGTTTGGAAGCAAAAATGATGAAGTTGTGCCAGTGAGGTGTGACTGTTAGCGGGACTAGCGACCAGAAGGAAGGAATACTCCCGATCTCTCGAGTCCCAATGCTCTCTCGCTACGCCCTTACTGGTGAGGAATCATGCAGAATGAAGAGAGTGGCACCTCTAGATGGAATAATTATCGGCGTCTCTCATATTGATGTGGTCTCTCGTCGGTCAGACAGGGCGAGAGATCATGGGTAATGGAGAGAGTCGAGAGACGGGCTGTCAGGGTGAAGAATCCATCTCTTCATTCCGCGTGCTCTCTCACCGATCAGAGTGGCGAGAGAGCACGCGAAATGAGGATTCTTCACCCTGACATCCCTAGTCGAGAGGCGAGAGGAAATCAATCCTCTTACCGACACCCCACTCACACAGATACCGATTCTGCATGTTGATAGCTGACCGATCTATGGAAGGAAGAGGGAGAAAAGAAGATGTCAAGTCGAACAAGGGGTTTCGGGTAGAGTTCTCTTATTGGAAAATGATTTTCCAATAACACTAATGGATTTCCAATAGTCTCCTCTTTCTTCACACTCTCTCGTCGCGAGAGCAGTCAAATCCCTTTGTTCCTCTTATTGTAATTCCGAAAAATTTTCCAATAAGAGAACTCTAGTTTCGGGATGAAGAATCTTTATTCTGTGAAATTTCTGCACTAGTCAGAGCTGCATGCATTCGAAATCAAGTCTTGTTGATCCATAGCGATCCATGGAAGTTTGAGTTTCAAGAATGAGTAAACGGCTTTCAAATGATGTAATCTTGTGAACTCATCATTTGAACCCATCAGATCAAAAGATTGCTCCACGGCGGATTATCATCTGACTCACCATTATTCCACTAATTTCTCCTTTTTTTTCTATTTTTAACCCAATTATGCGTTCATTATTCGCATTTATGCATCAATTGGTACCATATTGAACTGTTTCTGTTCTTTTCGCTCTTTGAAAGTGTGCAAATCGCCACTTTTTCTTTTGCGTTAGCAGTGTTCCCGGGGATTAAAGGAGGAATTGAATGAATGGAGGGGATGAAGGGATCGGGATCACTTCTGCTCTTCCGCATCATCAGTTTGTGCTGTATCTAGCCGGCCAGGCACTGTGAGATACGGAAGGGAAGCGAGGTTCAAGAGTAGGGCTGTCATAGAGAAGAATCCGTCTCTTCATTCTGCGTACTCTCTCACCGGTCAGAGTGGCGAGAGAACATGCAGAATGAAGAGATGGATTCTTCACTCTGACAGCCCTATTTAAGAGATGAGTGTCTTCATTGCCCATACTCGCAAAATTTTCTGATCGACGAAAGAGTGTGTGGATTGAAGAGACGACAAGCCATCTTTTCAATTCAATTCAATTATTTATCCGCCAGGTGAGAAATAGAAAAGAGGGAGTATTGATGATCTATTTTTTTTGTTATTTTTTTGGCAGAGGTCTTTCGTCTTGATGGCCAATCGGTTTGGAGTGTGGGGGCTTCGGGGGGAACAGCAGGTTGGTAGCAGAAAAATCAAAGGCGCAAGAGTGAATCAGATGTAAAAGAGATTTAGTGGGCGGATAGCCGAAAGAACGTAGCAGTAATGCCATCGTTGGTCAGACTGCGTGAGATAGCAAGTGAAATGGAGAGTGTACTCTGAAATGGAAGTGGATGGGATTAACGGGGGGCAGGGGGAGTTTATTCACCCCTGCCAGTTCAATGCGCCTCGTTCCATGCATAGTTAGTCTCTCCACTTGCCTGCTCGGATACTTCTTTCTCTCGTCGATTGTCATTCTCAGGAAGGGGTGAGTGAATTTGTTCATTTTTTCTCATTTGAGGAGCGATTGTAAAATAATCAACTGAAACTTGTTCATTCCTCATTGAAACATATCCAATTATGTTCCTCTATCCGATAGTTGCTCCAATGAGAGTTTATTCACCCCATCGGCATTACACGAATGCGCCTTGTTCCATGCCTAGTTAGTCTGTCTACTTGCCTGCTTGGATATTTCTTTCTGTCGTCGATTGTCATTCTCAGGAAGGGGTAAACCAGCTTATACTTGATTTTTTTGTTTATTTTATGAGCGAAGTAGAGCGAGATTATATAAATATATTCTAATCCTTTTTCATCTCTCGGTGAAACATATTTCATTAAGTCCTGCCCGCCTCTCCGGTTTGTCTGTGAACAAGGAAAAATATTAGAAACAAAGTTTATTGCTTTTGCACTACGAATGTCTGATAAAATAAATGTATGGAAATACTTGTGATTGTTTGAATTTCACAGATGTAAATGCACAATTTCTTTCAGTTCCTCCTCCTTCTCCTCTTCCCTCTGCAGTGGCGCGGATCGAGAGAACTGCGCCCGGCCCTTCGTGCCGTTCAAGACGAGATATCGGGTGGGTCAAAGAGTATTTTCCATCAGTAGGAACGTTTCGGAAAGCCTGTCGTTTACATCATCTTTGATTAGAATTCATGCAGCATTAGGTGATTAGGGATGAGAGTCCGCCCCGTCGTTCCGTTCAAGCAGCGATATCGGGTGGGTCGAATAATTCTTAAAGAAGGCGTCCCACGAACCGCGCGGGCGACTATGCAAAGTGAGGAATGAGAGGGACGCTCTCTTCATTTCGCACGCTCTCTCGCTCGTTGCCTGCGCGCGCAAGGTCACTTGGAACGCTGCCAAGTGCTCATGTCTCAGTTCAAACGAAAATTGAAAACATGGGAGTTTCGAAAGTGTTATCGGGTAGCCACGACCCATCATCGCACATCGAGAAGTCAGTTAGTCAGATATTCGTGGGACGCCTCCTTTAACATGAACAATAATCTGTAACGAGAAACTTGCCAGAGATTTCGAGTGAATAAGAAATAGGACTGCAAAAAAATCCATCAGTAAATGTTAGATGTTCACTGTGATTGCGCAATTCTGATAGTCTGGTGGTCACTGTAGATCACCTGTGTTCAAATCCAAGTATATTACACTTCATTGGTCCGATTCTTACACGAACGGGCTCATAAAGAACACGACTCGGACCCAGTGTGTGTAAAGGGAAAAAAGGCTTTCTTTGCTGTAGAACAAAGGGGAGGCTCAATTAAGTTGTGCTCGGAATGACTCGAGCTTCCATTTATACAAGGGTAACACGAAACAAGAAAGGCATGGGCTCATCTCTTAGCGCACGGTTTAACAGATACGCAAAAAAAAGCTAAGTACAGAAGCAGTGGGGGCAGTGGGAAGGTTCGCGATAGAAGTGGAACAAGAACAATTCCTTGAACTGTTCTACTATCCACCATTCTGTTGAGGTTTATCACCGGAAGATGCTTCGTTCTATTAGAATAGACAAACTGGGTTCAGGATATGCATAGATCGAATGTTCGTCTGAACTCCGATTACCTCGTCCAATAGTCACGAGTAGATTCTGCAAGAGTCTTAATTTAATTGTTTATCTGTCTATCTAGATTAGGGAAAATATGGAACAGTTTCGAGCGTATAATAATTTGGATGATTGCCTAGGGACCCTTTCAAACCCTAAATTAAAAGTTAATAAAATTGCGCGCAATCCAAAAGCGCACTGTTCCCGGAATGATGCGATTTGAAGATCAAATCCTAGGATTAAAATAAGAACTTACTCATATTTCCTTCACTCTTCATGAATGCATTTGCTCGAGCGAGATTCAAGTTGCAGCGGGCATGTAGAGCCCTACAAGAAGAAACGTGATAAATGGAAAGAACAATTAGAAGTCGATATCAAAACAATAAAAATGAAATCAGAACACGAATCAGCGACTAAGGAGAAAAGATCTCGTGGATGGTGCCCGGCTGAAAGGAAGAAGGAAAGTAGAGGGATGACTCCTCCCTCCTCTTTCTTCTAGTGGGAAGAAAGACGAATACAGACTGCACTCGTGACTCACACATGTGGGAAGATTTTGTTCTTCCTTCGATCAGCACTTAGAGGGAGCTGAGTGTGGAAATAGGAAAGGAAAGACAACGATATCTTTAATGATAAACATTGGCTGGCAATATTGGATGTAGAGGTCTAAGAGGTCTACAATTTGCATGGTTTTCTCTTCTTTTACACCTATTGTCTTCAGTAGAATTTTGAACAGATTGTTTCAATGATCGTCTCACGCATCTTCGCTCTTGTGCACTGACGATGATGAATTGTCTTCGTATTCGATTTGTTCACAGTACACTTTCGTTTCTCTGGCTGACGACTAGGGTTCCCTTGATGGAAAGTCTTTCCGGAATTCCAATAAGCGAACAAAGAAATTTGACTGCTCTCGAGACGAGAGAGTGTGGAGAATGAGGAGTTAATGGAAAATTATTGGAAAGTACTTTCCAATAAGGGAACCCAACTGACGAGAGATCAGGCAAAATGAAGAGACGAGAGCATTGTCCTTATAGATTGTACTACAATCGTTGTACTGTTTCGCCCACGGCGTGCGTTACCCCCAACGATAGCAAATGAAACTATGTTTATTCAATAATGAGGCTTGAAGTAGCGAAGTGATGAGAGCCTAGGGGTATTGAGGAGAGCGCGTGTTCTTAGAAGTTTGACCACAGCAACTTGAGTGGAGGGAGCATTCTGCAAAGAGTCTGATCACTTTTCCTAGAAATATTTCTTGTGCTCTACAACCAAGATGTGAACCGCTTACCCGTTTCCAAACGGTTCAGAAGGTGTGCTGCCGATAAACCCACGTCAAGAGTAAGGACGTGAAACGACCCACGTAGGTATAGAAGGAGTACCTGTCAGTGATTAGTTTTGTTCGGAGCATTACTCTAGTCAGAGGCGAGTAGGTTGAAGATATCATTCAATTTGTTCTACTGCGGTCTGTACATAAATCTTGTATCAATGAAACCTGTTATGGAAGATCCTTGATCGTTTGACGAAGCCTCCAGACCTGGTCACTCATCTCATGGAACTCATTGATTCGAAAGACTTCAAAGGGAGCAAAATTAGATTTATCGACCCAGGTCGAGCAAGATAGCAACTTTGCCTGTTCAAATGAATTTCAGAATTCACCTAAGTATTGTTATGGTCCGAAAAAAAGGAAATTTGAATGCAAAGAGCTCACCATATCATATTATCATCATTCTTTTCATTTGTACTCGTGCGAAATTCGAGTTGGGAGGGGCGTGTAGAGCCCTGGAAGAAGCAACGTTTTACCAAATTTTTGAAATGCGAAACGACTTTATGTGAAGTGGCTACAAATTCATGAACGAAGGCAAGTGCGAAAGAAAAAGAGCCCTCCGCATCACTTGGGCTGAAGCTCGAATGCGGCTAAAGAGAAGGATGCATGCAAACCCTTCATTGCAGGGAAGGGATTCCGCTCCCTCTCTTCTTACAATTCATTCATTTTCATCTAGCGACGAGAAATAAAGGCAAAGTGTGTAATAGGGCTATCAGAACGAAACGTGTCTCTTCATTTTGCATGATCTCTATTTACTTTGAACGGTGAAGAATGAAGCGACGGATTCTTCATCTTGATAGTCCAAGTGTGTAACCATGACTCAGTCCCATTCTATGGAGAAGAAAGACAGTGGTCTGTCACTGAAAAAGATAGTCAGTGTCGAAAAGGCCAGCATGGTCAGGAAAATGGCAAGTGGTAGATACAAAGATGATGCACGGCCGTTTTGAGCACATGAGGATGGCATCAATACAAAGCCCCTGGCCCGATATTTCGTTAACAGTATCAAACTTGTCATGATTTTTAAAAAAAATATTCAGTTCGCCGCACGTTACTCTCTTCTCGGTTGTGCCATCGAAAATAACAAATAATAATAGAAATAATGACAGCCAACTATTCACAGCTGTTTTTTATTACGATTTTTTACTTTTTTTTATCTTTTTTATCTTTTTTTAAATATCTTATTTCTAGTTCGCCGCTCGCTACTCTCTTCTCGGTTGTGCCATCGAGAAGAACTTCTCCACTCTGCTAACGGCCATTCTCTGCTTTCTTCATGACGAAAAGAAGTTGGTTTTACACATCTAAAAATCACACTTTTCTGTTTTCTAATTCGTTTTTCATGAAGTAAGAAATTCAAATTCTTCCAGATTTGTAAGCAGAGAAAGGCGGCTGGTGAAGGAGGATTTTCATCACAGGTGCTTCTAGGAGTCAGCTTTTATTGCCCTTTTATGTTATTTCATGGTTTATACATTTACATGCTCAATATCAGATTCTGCGGGCCTCGCAACGAGGCTTCTTCAATAGAAAAAGCGACCAAGAGGATGAACGGGAATGAGGTTAGTTAACGAGCAGAGGAAAGCGTTGTGCTGTCTTTATTGTATGGCCAAAAAAGGATGGGAGCCTCAAGTTATCCCATAAAGATTACAGCACTTTCACTTATTAAAAGGCGACTGGAGTATTTTTTTAAATGTTTTTTCTACTAATAGATTGCCCGAATTCATCGTTGAACCTGACCCAACATCCATTTGAAAGACTCGTGAAACTGCGCGTCTAGAATTCTAGTAATGAAAAATCGGGCACGATCGCTTCTCATCGCTTATTTTGGGCGCGAATTTGAATTTTAAATATAATTGGCAACCTTCCAGACCACGACCCTCTTCGCGATCACACGCGAGCCCGTGGATCGATTCATTTCTGGCTTCGTCGACAAGTGCATCAAGTATTATCTTCATTACTGTTTTCAATTTTTGAAAAATCGATAAATCGAGCGTAGCTTCCACACAAATTTACTTCAAATAATATGATCAATGAACTGTGTAGAAATGATAGGTAATGGTAAAAGGGCCCCCTTGGTTGGCCTGCAGATCCACCCAACCAAGGGGGTTAAGAAATGCTGGTAGATAGTGCCTAGTAAACACGATCCAAATTCGACGACGCGTTACGCGTTAGTAACCCACTCAGTACTTTACTTTAACTTTACTTTATTGAGAGAGGAAACCTGGCAGCATCACCCGGATCGCTGCTGCGGCTGCTTTTTGATTAGGACTTTTTGATACTCGCTTTTTGATTAGGGCTGTCAGTGTGAAGAATCCGTCTCTTCATTTACTCTCTCACCGGCCAAAGTGACGAGAGAGTATGCGAAATGAAGAGACTGATTCTTCACCCTGACAGCTCAATATGTGTTCCGAATTGGATACCTCGGAACGTTCTATAATCTTTTCAACCTCCATGAGGCTGTTTTTGTTGATGATAGGGTCTAGCCGATGCGAAAAATAGTGCAACTATCACTGAACATCTTCCAGAGAGGAAACCTGGCAGCAGCACCCGGATCGCTGCTGCGGCTGCAAGCGGGATGTCGACTGCTTCGTGGAGAAGATGTATGCGAGGATACTCAAGTAAGTTGACGGAATCGCCCTACATAGAGTATCCAGTGTACGAAATTGGGGCCCAAAAATGGATGTGGAGGAAAGGTGATGTGAACTGCTTCGTGGAGAAGATGCACATGAGGATACTCAAGTGAGCATTGCTCTGCAGGCTATTCTGCACATTCATAGTCAACGCAATAAAGCTCACGAAGACTTGCAGAGCGGAAAAGCTTAAAAGAAAAAAAATAAAAATAAAATAAAATATTTAAAAAATAAATTAACGTACCGCAGAGTCTCCCCGTTGACGGGTGCGTCGCGGTGAGCCACGGAGGGTCACCCAAGGTCACCCCGACTTTGAGGCAGCTTTTCACCCCTTCAACGTGTATTATTTTCTTTTCTTTTTTGGGTATGACCACATCTCACTAGTGCCTATCGATCTGTGTGATCAGATCTTTGAATTTCCAACTTGATCTTTGATCTCAGGCTGTCGCTCTTGTGCTCCTCCCCTCTCCCCTTCCCTCATTTGCCTAGAGAGGCGGACCGCTTAATTTGATCTCGAGATGAGGGAAACCGAATGATGCAAATACAGGGAGGGAGAGGGGAGGAGCACAAGAGCGACAGCCTGAGATCAAAGATCAAGTTGGAAATTCAAAGATCTGATCACACAGATCGATAGGCACTAGTGAGATGTGGTCATACCCAAAAAAGAAAAGAAAATAATACACGTTGAAGGGGTGAAAAGCTGCCTCAAAGTCGGGGTGACCTTGGGTGACCCTCCGTGGCTCACCGCGACGCACCCGTCAACGGGGAGACTCTGCGGTACGTTAAAAGGCAAAAATAAAACCAAATTTCAAAAAATTAAAAAAAATATATAAAAATTAATTCAAAAATAAGAATAATTCAGTTCGGAGCTTCCCGCACTCGATAATGCGCGTGGATTCCGTAAAACGCGCGACAACACGATATTCTATTGCGAAATATCGAAATTATATAAATAAACATCGAGTATTAACGATTGTCAATGATCCGGAGCTTGACGTACTCGAAAACGCGCACGCTTGCCTCAAAACGCGTCAAAACACGCACCCGTGTTGCGAAATATGATGAAATAGCATGAAAACAACTCCCCGCAACTCCTCAGCACTGCTAAAACTCGAGCAAAAGCATTTGACACCGGCGGGATTCGAACCCACAACCTGCGGCGTTCAAGGAGCGCTCCTTATCCACTCGGCCATGATAACTGCTCCAAAACACTTTGATAAATTCCCTAAAATCGAGTTATCACTAATTATCACCAGCAAAACACAAGACAAGCCCAGCAAAACTATTTGGCACCTGTGAGAATCGAACCCGCAAGTTACCGCATTCGAAGCGCGCCCCTTAAGCACTCGGAAATGATAACTGCTCCAAAACACATTGATAAATTCTCTAAAATCGAGTTTTCACTAATTATCACGAGAAAAATTCAAGAAAAGTCCGGTAAAACATTTTCTCAACGTTAATGTTCCAACCTCCCAGTTACCGCATTTGAAGCGCTCCCCATAGCCACTTGACCATGGAAAAACACTAAAAACTTTTCGATAAATTTTCTAAAATCGGGTTATACTGAAATAACTCAAGAAATAAATACGACAACGCGTTCGAAAGTTTTTGAAAATAATCATGAACGCACCCGAGCGAATATTGAGCACCCGGATTGACATT
>LS487538.1:123195-157691 GCA_900490705.1 Pristionchus arcanus
GAAAAAGAGGAAAGAAACATCTGAGATTTTTTGATATGTTGTGACCCTTGTGGAAATCAAAGCCCTGGATTTTTTTCATTTTTAGGAGGGTGGACTGAGACTCTACAAGCTAACGCAGAAATTGCCAAATCGAGCAAAACTCGTCATTTTGCACCGCGCACCCTGCAGTCGCGGCGTGAAATGAGGAGGAGTGGGACGATTTACATAGAATAAATTCAATTAACGACCGCCTTTGTCTCATTTCACGCCGCGACTGCAGGGTGCGCGGTGCAAAATGACGAGTTTTGCTCGATTTGTCGATTTCTTGTTTAGGTTGTAGAGTCTCAGTCCACCCTCCTAAAAATCTGAAAAAAATCCAGGGCATTGATTTCCACAAGGGTCACAACATATCAAAAAATCTCAGATGTTTCTTTCCTCTTTTTCGAGAAATAATTTCCCGAACTTTGGCTGAAATTTTCAAAATTTGATATTGCAAAAACGACCGGCATAGGTGGATAGAGCACATCAAGTTTACTCTAGAAAAAAATTTTCATGAAATTTTGTTGATATTTCGCTGAGCAACACTTGATTTTGTTTGAAAAGGACTCAACTTTGAATGCATGTAATTATGCAAATTTATTTTTTTGAAACATCGCAATAACAGAAATCGATGTAGGCTACCTAGGGCTATCAGAAAATGTAAAAATCTCATAGTGCTATTTTCTGCTGTACCGGAGGTGGTGCGATTCTTAGACGAACGCACTGTTATGGGTATCAGATGATAGCATCCGTAATCATTCTAGTCAAGGAAAGATCAGACTCGATCATGTTCAGAATCCTCCCTTCACTCGAGTCGCACCGATCACTCCACGATCCAGAGTGACGAGAGGAAAGAGTACGAGCAGAGGATACGAAACTCTCCTCGAATTATGGAAAGGATAGCGCGGATGTACTATTATGATTTTATTCTGTTCCATTATCCCTTACCGGTTTTGTGATATATTAGGAAGCTTTTAATCCAACAGATAATAGCCATGAAGTTGAGGAATGAATAGCGAGGATGTTATTATGATTTTATACTGTTTCATTATCCATTGCCGAATATTTGATAAAAAGAGATTGGGAGTCATTCTAGTTCACACGATGATAAGTAAAAAAAAGGATACGAAACTCACCGAAAATCATGGAAAGGATACCGAGGATGTACTATTATGATTTTATTCTGTTTCATTATCCCTTACCAAATATTTGATAAAAAGAGATTGAGAATCACTCTAGTTCACACGATGATAAGTAAAAAAGGAAATGAAACTCGCCTCGAATTATGGAAATAATAGCGAGGATGTATTACTATGATTTTATTCTGTTCCATTATCCTTTACCGGTTTTGTGATAAACTTAAAATTGAGTGTCGCTATCTTCGAGAGATTATTGTCCAACAGGTAATGCAGCCGAACACCGCACGGCCCCCTAGGCCACGGCCATGAAGCTACTCTGGCTTCTCGTGACTAGTTGCTGACTAGTTGGGGTGGGCGGAGTCAGCGCCAACTAGTTGCTGACAAGTGGTCTGACTAGTAGCTGACTAGTTGCTAGCAAGTAGTCAGCAACTGGTAGGGAGGGTATTCTCTTACCCGTCGTGACTAGCATGCGCCTTGCCTATAAGGGTCTGTTTTTCGGCCCTCTTCAGATCAGAGTCTGATGATCGGACGGCTCCCGAATGTGGATGCTGTCTACTGCTATCCCCCCAGGGAAAGCCTTTTGGATGTGACTACCGTACATGGACGTTCCATGTATGGATCAGTTACAGTATGAGGTTTACTCATACGATATCGATCAATAGTACAGTATCCCTACGATTTGAAAGTGGGCGTGGCCTATCCCCCCAACTAGTTGCTGACTAGTGGCTGACTAGTTGCTAACTAGTATCCTGACTAGTTGTTTCCCTATCCGCCAGCAACTAGTCACCAACTAGTCACGAGGAACCAGAGTACAGTCGCCCTATTGCCTGATTTTGCAATCAAGTTGAAATGTCTTACAACGATGTCCCTGATCGTCATTTACCGTCAAGCAAAACCGCAAATTAGCAGTTGAAATTACTGTAGATCGCCGGAATCCGTTCTACAGAAATACTACGCTTACGCTGTTTAGCAAAGCATTTGGCAGCACACATTTTACTGATCTCCGGACGTTTTTCTCAGCCCTAAGTCGGCTCATAGGGGGCCGTGACACCGCATTTTTTCTTGAGTAGATTCGGCATTCGGACCGATACGAAGCTCAACTTGAAATATCAAGAGGATTCTTCAATTGAAGAGAAACCGAATTTGAACAAATTCCAAAATCGATTAGAACAAAAAGATTTGTAAAAGATTATTGTTCTTCATTTCCATAAATTGATCCGAACAAATATCATAAATCCTCAATTTGCATTCAATCACCTCTCTTCTCGCTCTCCCCTCTCGCCTTCTCCACTTCATTTTCAGTTCAGTTCGCCATACGGAGAGGCTCTCCAAATCTGAGTGAGTTTTCCCCGTACCCTGAAGCCACCATCACCATGTGGTGCCACGACCCCGCCCCAAGAACCGTGCCCGGTGCCTTCAATACCGTACCATGGTACCACGAACCCGACCCATAGAACCCCGCTCGCTGCCCCGATGCCTCCAATGCCGCACCATGGTACCACGACCCCGTCCCTAGAACCCACCCCGGCTACACCGGTACCCCCATCACCGTGCCATGGTACCACAATACCGTCCATAGCACCCCCCCCCCCTTGAGTATCCCACCTCATACCGTACTCTTCTCCATCCATTATGGCGTAATCTATGAGACTACCGTACCTTCCTCCATCGATCGCAATACCCTAGGGTTGGCGTTTTGATTCCTCGATGATTCCCGGAATCAAATGATTCCCATCATTCTCGGAATCATTGATTCCGAGAATCGGTGAATCTCGGAATCATTTGATTCCTGGAATCATTTGATTCCCAAGTGCATATCTCAGGAATAAATGGTCCGATCGACATGAAATTTTGAGGTAGCACTAATAGTGGCATGCAGATTGCACATGCTTAATTTGATGACGATTGGACGACTTTGTTTTTGTCACCTACTCAAACCCTGCCCAACTCATTCAAAATTTATCGAAAGATATCTTTTTTCGTTTCCACTAGCGATCCAAAGTTACTCCATCTTGTTCAGGATAAGTTTCATCGTTTATATCAGTTATTTGCATTTCCTTTGATCAAGTAAACCTCTGCTCCTTGAAGTGCGAAATCAAAGAGAAAACATGCCCAATACTCAGATCATATTGTCCATAGATTATCAAACAAGATTAATTACAAAAAATGCTTTTAAATATCAAGAACTGTCCCAGTTTTCGCTGTGAAATGATCTCGGAATCATTGATTCCGAGATTCTCTTTCCAAGGAATCATTTGATTCCTTGCAAATGAGAGAGAACGGCGAATGGGAATCATTCGATTCCTCACCTCGCTAGGGGGTGCGGTCTTTTCGGAATCAAAACGCCAACCCTACAATACCCATGGCTGGCACCGTATCCCTCCTTACCGTACTCCTTCCAGAATGGCCTTCGCTCTCGTACTTCTTGTTCTCGTTCTCGCTTACATTGGATACCGTGTTTACTCGGTAAGCCAATCGATCGATACCGTAATCTCACCGTACCCCATTCCAGAGTCCCACTCAGGCCAAGGCCGATGCCGATGACCCTCGCTATCAGGTAGAGTTACCGTACCCCGTCAATCGATAATTGGTAGCTACCGTAACTCCGAAATCGATTCTTGATAGTTACCGTACCATCAACCGATTGTTGGTAGTTACCGTACCCCTCGATTAATCGATAATCCCTTGCAGACGCTCCGTATCTCGGAGAATGTGGCCTTCGAGGACAAGAGTGGCTCGAAGAGTGGAGCCAAGAGTGCACCTAAGCCAGCCGCTAAAAGCACGACCAAGTCAAGCAAAAAGAAGAATTAACCACCCCTTCACGACTAAATAATCCCTAATTGGAAGGGCTTTATCGATTACTGCAAAACAACGAAACAAACAAACAATGTCTATACACATTCTATAGGGACTACTAACGAACAGATATCCATTGATACGGTATTCAGTCAATGAAAAAAGTCAATTATCGATTATCGATTGACTACCGTATCCTCTCATTGGATGGTTTTGGTTCCCTTGGGGATTGGTCGACTTCGTTCTCTCGTCAGTCTCGCCTCTTCCTCTGCCCGTTCTGCTGATTCGTGCACATTCTCCATCTCGCGAATCTCCGCCAACGATGAGACTATCGATTTCTGCAAGTACCGTAGTTGAGATACCGTAATCGGGATACAGTACTCCTCATTTTGCAATGGATATCAATCGTAAGCCTCATAATCAGTCAACAATAAATTAGGAAAGAAAATCAGTCCACGATAGACTACTACTACTGTAATCCCGTCTTCAATGGTTCTACAGTATCCCTTACCGCCAATCGCAGCTGGTCCTTCTTCCAGTCGAGCTGGAACTGCGAAGTGACCGGGCACGGACGACCATCTGAGAGACCATCTATTGTACTGGGCTACAGTACACTGTTGATACCGTACCACTTGTCTTATTATAAATTTACGGTAATCGACATCATACTTTGCGTTTCAGAAATAAATCAATATCATTTGATCTTTACCGTGCCCCTCTTCTAACTACCGTATGCTTACCGAGGAACGAGAAGTCGGGCTCAAGCGCGAAGGCCTTCGGCTCGGGAGAGACGTAGACACTGTAGATTATCAATTAATCACCGTCACCTCATGCTTGTTATTGAAATAGACTCCTCTTCCCTCAAATCCTTTCAAAACTTTGCAAAAGCCCATCACATTAGTTTCGAAAAAAAATCAGTCAGTTTTGAATTATTATCGATTCGCTACCGTATACTCACGGTTTGCTCCAGGCGCGGAATCGGCCACGCACGGGCGATTGGCGTGCCGCGCACGCGGGAAGGGAGGTGGACAGCCGACGGACGGCCGACACCAGCGAGGAGGACATCCTAAAGGACAATTATTGATTGATATCCAGAGATACCGTAATAAAATGTCAGTTAGTGATTGACGACGAAGATACCGTAACCGGACCTATTGCC
The DNA here is from genome assembly GCA_900490705.1 of Pristionchus arcanus. Taxonomy (NCBI): domain Eukaryota; kingdom Metazoa; phylum Nematoda; class Chromadorea; order Rhabditida; family Neodiplogasteridae; genus Pristionchus; species Pristionchus arcanus. The sequence goes on from LS487538.1 coordinate 128,308, forward strand.
GTTTCACATTCAAGATCGCAAAACAAGAGCACTTATTGCTGAACGTCCTTCATTTTTGTAGATACCGTAACCGTTCATAATGGATGCCAGTAATCCACAGACGTCGATGTCCTCACAGATACCGTATCCGGGCCGAAACCGATGCATTTTCGAACAAACTACTTCGAGATTATCATTTATTCCTTCTGCACGCCTTAAAGGCGTCGACTAAACTGGCGCGGGAAACAATAAAAATACAAAAGTTAGAGCACAACATGCAGCCGGGTGGTGGTGATACAACCTCTAGTTCGAAAACCGACGATAGGCTAATAAATATATGTGTAACAGGAACATTATTGAAACAAGTTTGTTTTTACTGCAAATGATTTGGGGGTTGTATGATAAATAGATTACTCTCGGGTGGTGGTACGCTAACAATGGGGAATGAATCAATAATTCAGGGATACGGTAACAATGGGGATCAATCGATAACTCAATCGGGTACGGTACCAATGGAACCAAAACCAGGCGGGTTTCAGTTCCACATCTTCATGGTTCCGTCCCAGGAGGCGGAGATGAGCTTGCTCTTCTCGTGCGGATGCCAGAGGACGGAGATGCACGTCTGCTCGTGTGCCTTCCATCTGAAGGAATGAAAGAATTAGTATTGAACTCGTATTTCAGTCATAGCAAGGATAAATTGTTTTTTTTTAGATTTTAAGGGTGAACGTCGAAACAGGAAAGTCGTCATAGGCAAAGCGAATAAATCTGGTGAAATAGTTCAGGATCAATCTACTGAATTCAACGATCAGAAGACGTCATCCTACCTGGCGACAATCTTGTGCGTCCGCCAGTCCCAGATGAACACCTTGCCATCGGCGTCGCCCGATGTCAGGAAACTGGAATTAAATAATTAAATTTAAATTAATTTAAATATTAAAAATAAAAATAATAGTATCTAACCTCATATCCGGACTGAAGTCGACGGCGCACGCGTATCCGGCCGAGTTGTGGCCTCTGCAAGCATTGTTATTTAAATATATTTTTTTTGATAATTTCCCTATTTGTTAGCAACCCCATTAGAATCTCAGAAAATATGGGGAATCGGTGAAACCATAATTCAAAGTAAATTTCGAAAACACCGATATTAAAATATTCGATTACATTTTTGCAATTCATCTTTTTTGTCAAAGTTAGCAAGACAATAAGAACCTCAGAAAGCATAATGAATCAGTGAAGCCTCAATTCATTTTGTAAATTTACAATGCGAATCGCAGTTTCATTGATCTCTAAAAAGCCCACCTGAAGGCCTTCTTCTTCGCGAATCGCAGCTTGTCCTCAATCAGCTGGAAGAGCACGATGCGATTGTCCATCGACTGACCGACGATCCATTTGTCTGCAAGGATGGTGAGCATGATTAGGTGTCCGAAATTGAAATTGAAATGATGAGGGCACCCGGCCAACATGGCAGCAAATTTGCGATTTTCGTCTGTCATTGAGAGAGTAACTATGTTGGTTCGCGCTTCACGACTCCTAGGTAAGGCTGAACCATTGCCAACTACAATGCCATCTTGATAGGGTTTGAAAAAAAAATCACAATCAAGACATCGATTATAAGTGTAACCAGGAACCCGTCTAGCAAAAAGTTTTCGAAAATGAGACATGAATTTTAAAAATCGATAATGGTACCGTACCAGTCGGCGATTTCGTCATCGTGGGCACCGAGTGCATGCCGGCATTCTGGATGAGCTTCGTGTCTACTGGGATCTCCCACTCCCAGATACGGAGGGACTTGTCCTCTGAAATGGGTTTTTTTTTTTTATCCATGTAGACAAAATCAACTACAGGAACACAACTGAGACGATAAGGATTTGATGAAACCACGATCCATTTTGTACAAAATTTTAATTATGTGAACCTTGAACAAATCAGCCTTAGAAACAAAATTAAGACGATAAGGAATCAATAAAACCACGATGCACAATGTACATAAAATTAGGCATTTCTTGAATTCATTCGCATCAAAAGTATTGGTAAGAGGCTACATATCGAATGCGGAAGATCTTCTGAAACTAACCAGCAGTGGTGCAGAATCTCCTGTTCTTGTCGAAGAATGTGATCGAGTTGACGCCGCCCAAGTGACGATCATATTCCTGAACGAATTAATATTATTTATGAGCGGAATTTAGCAATATATAACAATAACACGTTTAATTAGAAACTAATCTCACCTGCACGACATCTCCGCTCCTCGAATCCCACTGCACTATCTTCTTGTTGCTCATACCTGGAAATTTCATGTTTCATACATTCATCTATTCAAGAAGTCAGCACACCACGTAATGAGAATCCCATAAACATTAGAAACTCTAACAATCTTCTTGTTGCTCATGCCTGGGAAATTTAAGTTTCACGGAAGCACGATATTACAAGAGCAAGAAGTCAATTTTTTTAAACTCTTGCACATTCAACAAAAAAAATTCTATCCTCTAACAAGCAATAAGTAAGCGGCCGAGAATGCACTGTAGCGTCCATAAGTCCTGTTCGAAACACGAACTCACCAGCACACAGCATGAACGTCTTGTCCTCATCCGGATGGAATTTGACGCAGTTGGGTATGTGACCAGTGTGGAAGCGCTGCTTGACCTGAACAAAACAGGTTACTTCCATTTTGAATATTTAAATTTACAAAAATTAAATAAAATTTACCTGTCCCGTCTCCGTATCCCACAGCTTGATGTACTTATCGTACGAGGCCGAGGCGAACTCGGTACCGTGGTAGTTGAAGGCAATGTCCCTGAAGAATACCGTTTTGAAATTATAAATATATTTTTTTACAAATTTAATAATCAATAAAACCCCACTTGATGGGCAGTTTGTGTCCCTCGTAGGTGCGAATGATCGAGTGCTTGTTGTACACCTCCCACAGCTTGATCTGGAACGGCGGAATTAAGAAATTTAACAATTATAAATGATTTTAAAAATTAAAAATAACAAAAAGTAACCTTGGAATCCATGGAGGCAGTGAGCAGAAGGTGACCACTCTTCGGGAACAGACGCATCGCGTTGATGCCCTTCGAGTGACCCTTGTAGGTGTGCACCTGAAGATGCTCAATTTAGTTTAATTCAAATCAATTCAATAATCTATCGTTCAAGGTAAGAAGTGAAACGGTTATAATACAACCACAACGTACATGTTGCATGAGATTTATATAAAACTTAGCAACTTCAAATGTGTTTTGTTGATATTTTCCAACAAAGTTAGTCTGAATCTCAAACTCACCAGCTTCTTCGGGATAAAGCATCTGTCCGGGACGGCATCGTCTCGCAGATTGACGCCTGTGAAGGAGGGCACGGCCATGAACGAGCGACCCTGGTAGTCGAGGGCCTCTTTCACTGAAAAATAGAGGGTAATTAGTGTAATTAATTAATTAATAAGATGATTAACCTCACATGTTATATTTTAAAAAATATATTTTCTAGCCAAAATCGACTCAAATATAGGGCATTTTCGGGGAGTCAAATAACCCGTTTCAGTTGTGTTTCAACTCACAGTGGAAAGTAGTCTTCTCCTCGGCCGAGTGCTTCTCCTGTTCCTGCTCCTTCTTGTACTTTCTCGACTTCTTCTTCCGCTTCTCCGTAATTGCATCCATTTCCTGAATATTTAATAAGTATGTAATTTAAATATTTAAAAGTCTTTTCATAATTTGTGTTCCGTATGCGAGCACCATAGATTACGAAAAATGCGTAAATGGGATGTCAGCTTCGTGAAATAGCGATGCAGCTAGTTAAGATAAAGCAAATTCCAAACCTTCTGCAGCTCCGGGTCCGGAATGGCAACCGTCTTCTCATCCTTGTACTTGGCCCATGGCCCTGGAAATATAAGTTTAATAGATACAAATTTAATAAAAAACAATTACCTTCATAGCCCTCGACGTCTCCAGCATCGTCGTTTCTCGCCCTCTTCCTCTTCTCTCCTCCCGTTTTCGTCGAATCGAACAGAGATCCGCCCTTGTTATCCTGGGCTTTCTGCTTGTCACCTGCAAGTTAATGAGTTGTGATGCAACTAGGAACTTGTCTCTCGATATCGGGGAAACAAGGTCATGTGGCGCTAAACAGTTCTAAACAGTAACAGTAAATTATTCAAAATGGGGGAATGGTTATTGTAAGTTTCTGTTTCAAAGTCTAATCACCAATGAAGCTATCTCCATTCTCTGCGGTCGGATTCCTTGCGTATCCAAGTGTGTCGAACGACCGAATCTCTCGATCGAAGTGGAACTGATTGATGTGCGCAGGCTCGACGAAGCCGGTCAGCGTGTTCTTCGCCGCCTTCTGACGGTCCGTCTTGAACGGGTTTGAAGGACCCGCCTGGAAATATCAATCAGTGACGAGCTCCATTTACTAACAGTGATTACGTGGGGTACAATTCGCAAAGGTTTAAAAACATGACGGACGCACCGGCACTTATTTGCGCATGTAAAGTCCAGCATTAGATAGGTTATTCAACTCGGATGACAATAGTCAGAGCGAAAATATGAAACAAGAACAACGCTGACCTCTGGCAGGAACAACTCGTCGTATCTCGGGTTGTGATCGAGCTGCTTCGTGTCTGGGTTGACGACGGCGACGTACGTCTTCTTCGCGTCCGGAACTACGAACGGAGCGGCCTGAAATAGCTAGGATAAGCTTGGAATTTGAGTTAAACAACCAACCTGAATGGCGAGCCCGAGCGAGGTGCCTGTCGGCGGGGCGATCGCGTGGTCGTTGTCATCACTGTCACTGTCGTGAGCAGTGTATCCCCGGAGGAGATCCATCTCCTGTAGAGAAAACGGGTAAGTCAATAAACGAAAGGACAGTAAAAGCCGTTCAAAAATAAAATTCGAAAACAATAGTGTCGAGCTGGCCTGCCTATTTGGCGGATTCCGCACACAAAATTTCGCTGAGTACACGCGACGAGAGAGTAAGCAAAGAAGAGAGGACAATTTGGCTACCACTTTACAAAAGTGGCGCGAAACTGTTCGAACTGTGATTGGAATTTTGCCAACTGAGTATCGCGGAATTTGCTGTGGAGAGGCAGTTCCACGTTGCGTCGATGCAACAAGCTCTTTGTTCGATTGTTATACCATGTTATCAGGGAGATATCCTTGTGAAACCTGTTTTAGCCTGTCGATATCGCATCCCACTTCAAGCTAGACAGACGATTTAGCGTATTTCCACGTGTTTAATTCTTTTATGTTGTGTTTTCAAGTTGTTTACTTCGTAATCAGTCTTGTTTTAGAAGACATGGGAGCCAGCGAGAGTGTGCCCATTCCCGGTGGAGGATCAGAAGGCTACCACATTCTCAGAGTGAGCATTTTCATTGGTTTATTTGCCACATCGATTAAGTTTGGCGATGACATTTCACCGATGACATTAATCTTCCTCTATCATTCTCGTTCGCTAACCCTCTTTCCATTTGGAACTGTTGCTCGAAACATATAAAAAAACTACCAATTTCATGTCTTCTCGTATTCGGATATCTATTCGGTTCTGTAAATTATCGGATCCACCAACTTATAGTTTTTCTAAAAAGTTGCAACATGAATCCTGCAGGTTCAAGAGAATTCGCCTGGTCAGCAGGCTGGACTCGAGCCCTTCTTCGATTTCGTTGTCTGCATCGGACAAGCGAGACTTGTGAGTTACACGATTATTGCTTTGCTTTTAATGATATCTCAAAGCCCAAATACACCTCGTTTCTTGCCTTATACATTAAATAATAACCTGGGAATATACTATCAGACAGCGCGAGAGAGCATGGGAAATGGAGAGAGTCAGGTAATTACTGGCCGTTTCTTTCTAGGACAAGGACAACGATACGATGCGCGAGGTGCTCAAGCAGCACATGGACCGCCCGGTGGAGCTTACCGTCTATAACAGGTTATTATTTTAATTAAAAAAAACAACAACAACAATAACATTATATTCATCGCTTTCTGTTTACGCATCACCATTATACAAAGACAGATTCGTGATCAAATTTGACAGCAACTTTGGGAAATTTCAAAGTTACAACGATTTTATAAAGTTGTTTTCAAAATAGATATTTTGCAGCAAGACGCAGACGGTCCGCCAGACGCAGGTGGTGCCCTCGCAGACGTGGGGCGGCCAAGGCCTGCTCGGAGTGTCCATCAGGTGAGAACTTGTAGTGCCCCTGAAACACAATATCATCTAGCCCGCTTTCCTCAGTTGTTCATTACTTTCTTGATTTCATCGCCACGCTTCCACGCATTAAGATGTGTACTCGCTGCTATCATATTTTGTCACCTTGAAGCACAAACGAACCATTGCGAATTGTCTTGTTGCGTCCATCAGTCTGTAATACAGACTCTGTATCAATGGCTCATTTGTTTTCTTACCTTCAAAAGCGCAAAACACGCCGCGTAGGCTTGTTATTTACACTGATTCTTATCTAGGGTTCTCCTAGTGGGAAGTATTCTGGAATACCAATAGTTCGATCGAATAAATGGTCTACCTCTTCGTTTCGATTTCAGTAAGCGAATATAGTAATCTCTTCATCGGATTCTGCTCCTTTTACACTTTGAAGGACAAATGCAGTGGCAGAAACACTTTCATTGATTTAAATAATTAATGTAATTCAGATTCTGCACGTTCGACGGGGCGTCGCAGAACGTGTGGCACGTGCTGACGGTGCAGCCGAACAGTCCCGCCTCGATTGCCGGACTGCAGAGCAACACGGATTACATACTGGGAGCGGAGTGAGTTACTATTGTAGATTGGGTGAAACCGAAACCGACCTTGTGAGTTTATTAATATTGGTAGCATTTTCTGGCAATAATTATGTTCGGGGAGCGGGTAAGAAAGATCATTTACGCGTGAAACTGGCAGTTGTGAAAGGGGAGGGGGCTGGCGATCAATCCTGCCTCAATTGCCGGACTGAAGAGCAATACGGACTACATATTGGGAGCGGAGTGAGTTAGACTTGTAAGCCTGTGAAACAGAAACCATGCTTGTGAGCTGAGTAGTATTTCGTAGCAATTGCTGCGTATCGTACCATTATTTTCTGGGAGTGGGCTGGGTAGATCATTTTTGCGCGAAACGCAAAATATTTCGGATATTTGATGCGCTGCTGTAGATACGTGGGAGAGCTGTTAGGATTTGCTGAATTTTAGATGGATGGAAGGAGAAATCGTGTGTTGCAGACACATGGATGGGTATGGATTGGTTGAAACGCTGAAAACCTTGCTCATAAATAAATCATAAAAAAATAACTTGTAGGTCCGTGCTCGCTCAAGCTGAAGACCTCACTGCACTCGTGCAGGCGAACGAGGGCAAGCCCCTCAAGCTGTACGTCTATAACGTGGACTCGGACGTCGTCAGAGAGGTGTGTTGTTGTTGTTATTATTATTTTGTTAAAGATATGGGGACAATTTGGGAAGGGTGCCCTGCATTATGCTTTTCGGTGGCCTATGCACAGTTCTGTCAAATTGATAATAATATCATCGCAGGATTACTAGATAGCTATTTTCTTGATTTCAGGTCTCGCTGACACCGAATTCCGCCTGGGGCGGCGAGGGTTGTCTCGGGTGCGACATCGGTAAGCATTTTCTTGCTTATTTGTCGTCTCTCCCAATTTACTGTGCTATCTCGTCCTATCTTTTCTTTAATAGATATGTGAAGCACAAAGCTCGTTTGATAGTTCTTGAACTTCTTGATTTTTTCATAGTTTAGAAAAAATTGTTCATGCTGCATCCAGCCAATTATAGTTGGTTCGCGAAAGATTGGAGTGACCGGAGGGAAAATGATCCTCTCTGCAGGCTACGGCTACCTGCACCGTATCCCGATCTCGGTGGACCGCTCGAAGCCTGCTGGTCCTCCCCAGCCCACGCTCATGCAGCAGCCGACCAGTGCTGCAGCAGGGGGCGGAGCCTACGTGGCGCCAGTCGGAAGGACGGGCATCCCGCAGATGGATCAGGTTAGGGTGAAACCTTGATATTCGGGTTTATTGGATAGATTTTTTTGTTTTGGATCTTCAAGGAGTATTGTTTTGGTTAGAAGGAATCGGAATATGGTAGTGGTGAAACCTGCAAGTGAATGCTGAAAGTTGTCCAACACCGGAATTGTATAAGTGGATCTGACTGAATATTGAGTTGTATTGCGGATTTGGCAAGTGCCGATTGTTCTTGCTAAGTATATTCAGTAATGGCTGGTTTGTGAAACATAATAGTTACTGAAGGGTCTGAGGTTAAAACTTTTAGGTGATTCCTCCTCCCGCTCCGCTGTCCTTCCCCGACCCGAGCTCGCTCGCGTCCCAGTTTGCAGCCACGACCATCTCGGCGCCGGTTATTATTATTATTATTATTGTTGTTGTTGTTATTTTAATTTTAACTATCTTAAATAATTAAATTATTACTTCATTATTGCAGTCGTACGGCGCGCCGCCTCCTGCTTCCAATGGCCACGGCCACTCGCACGAGCACGGCGGCCACGGACACAGCCACGATCATGATGATCACGGTGGGTGGATCGGGAACTGACTTATTTAAATTATTTTGATTTATTAGTGATGTATTCTGAGCCATTTTATTGGTTGCTTCAACACTGGGAAAATTTTAAAAAATTGCACACGGATTGGTCGAGTTTCATAGATATTATTGAAGCATGATTGATTCCGGAGTTTGATTTCTCTTATCCTCTCAATCTCAACTTCAATATTTCTATTTCCCTCGTCTAATTACCCTTCGTTTGTTCGGGTTTCACGAGTATCCCATATTGATGGTAGCAAGGCATGGCCAATGCGACACCGTTGCCTGCTGAAATCTAAAAAAAAAGTTCAACGTTGTGTGCTATCAGGCGGTCACGGTCATTCCAAGATTCATCAAAAAAACCCGGCTTCCGGTCGTTCTAAAATCCGGCTTCTTCTCCAGGCGGTCACGGTCACTCGCACGATGACCACTCGGGAGGGCACGGTCACTCCCACGATGGACCGGGAGGATGCGGAGGAGGAGGACACTCGCCCTCGCCCGCCCCTGCCATTCCCGCCTCGCCCTACTCGTACCAGGTATGCGACCGAGAAGCGCCGGGTTTGATTAGGATGATTGCTTGCTAGGTGTGCCGGGTTAACAAAAGCGTTCCGCCACCAATGAGTAATTGCAGGCACCCGCAGCCCAGCAGCAGCAGTCGCCGTACAACTACGCTGCGCCTGCAGCGGCTCCCGTGAGCAGTGGTGAGTGTGCTCTAGGGGCGACGGGTTAGAAGGGATGGGGGAGTGGAGTGGAGTTTTAAAAAAAGGGCTAATTTTTCGTTATTTTCAATTTGCCGGATTGCTATAATTGACGATTCTTCCGAAATTTGGGTTCTTGGGAGATTGGTGAAGCAAGAAGGGAGCGGGTTAGTGAACTTTTTTCACAGAATGGGAATTTGCCTGATCTAACACGATTTATTTAGTTTTGTTTATTTTGTTTATGGTTTTTTCGACATCCGATGATCCGATTGAATTTTCTACCGAAACCTGGCTACTTGAGAGATTGGTGAAGCGAGACGGCGGCTGGTGTAATATCAATGAACAAATTACAATTGTATATTTTGCAAAACGAGATAAAAACATATCCAATTTGAAGCCACCCCGGTGCACGACTACTCGGCAGCCGCAGCTGCTGCAGGATCCTTCGCTGCGCCCCCTTCTGCTGCACCGACGCCGTACTCGGCGCCCACTCCGGTGCCGGCCGCGCCCACTTACGGCGCCCCGCCTCCGGCAGTCTCCTACCCCTACTACCCGCCGTCGAGTGGTGGGTTTCTTGCTTCACCTCGCAAGAGCGTTACTTTTGAAAGAATGCTCAGTGAACAAGACTTGTTAGTGAGCTGTTCTAATTGCCGTTTGTGTCCCATCCCTACTACCCGCCGTCGTCTGGTATGGTGCTTTTTCGCTTCTCCAATTGCTCAAGTACCGATCATTCGGAGGAGACTTCAATGGACAGTACTCACATAACAGAGGTCTTCTGAGAGATTGCATGAATTCCAGACCCCCCATTGACAAACTGTTCAAAGTGCTTCGATTTGGCCCAAAATTTCAGGGTTCATGCATCCATGGACCAAGAATGTTCAGCTAACTTGATTAGACTTCAAACTCATTTACGCCCAGAAACCGGCTCCAGAGCGGTCGGATTTTCAAAAAATCATAACTCCCCTTAGGAAAATCGAAAAATCTTTTTTCAAAAACTGTTATAACCGCCTCGGAGAGTAGAACAAAATAACTTTTTGGATGACCATTATTGGGAAAAAATGACCTTGAAAATCTCAAAAATCGCTTATTTCGGCCAAAAAATCGATTTTTGCGAAAAATAATTGCACTCACCCGGATGAAATTTTGATGGTTTTTGAAAGTATTTGGGGTAGTACTGATGTGCTCAAAAAATCTCGTCAATCGATTAACATAGTTTTTAGATATAGCGTCTCAAACATTGCAGACTGCGGCATTTTCAGCCATGATCATCAACACACTTTCTCTGATTCGACTAAATAGAGCATGAATTTTCTAAGAAATTGTGGTAATGACCGAATTCATAAATTACTGACATTTTCTGAGCCATTTGGCTTCTTTTTCTTCCGAACACCCACATTACGGCGAAAATAGCAATTTCCGACAATTCGATCCAATCAACCTCACGTTTCGCATTTTGATCAGTTAGAATACACTTTCTAAAAACATTAATCTGCAATTTATCTCTCAGAAACTAAAAATACGATCAATGGACATTAATTGGAAAGAAATTGAAATGACCTACCACGTGTCTTCTGACAGATTGCATGAAAACCGTCACCCCCCGGCACTAGGAGCCCCAACTTTTAGTAATCTCAATGAAAATTCTATGGCAGCCTATATTGGCCACGAGAAAAATTTCATAACACATCTTTTGTCCCAGAAACGGCTTTTAGGCATTTTCCGGCTCTAGGGCCGGCTATGCCATATCTCAGCTCCCAGATGAGCTAGAGACCTCCGGTTCGGCTTAAAAAATGCGGAGAATTTTTCTGAACGTCTTTCCTCCAATAACGGTAATGATTTCTCAACTTTATCAGATCGAAAACTTTGAAAAACCTATTTCAAAACCAAAAAATAATGTGTCCTGGAAAGGGGACCCCACCCTTCCCCATGGCAACATGAAAAATTTTAATATACAATATCATAAATAATATATTTATTTATAAAAAATGGACCTAAGGGCCTAGGGGTGATCGACTTTCCCGAGCCGAAAATGACGTCAGAGTGCAATATTTTCAAGAACACTTTTTTGTGTTCGGCTATGAATCGTCACAGTAACATGCCGTAAACGCGCGAAATATTGTTTTTCAAGACAATTGACTATTTTCGAGACGATCGAGAAGGATTGAATAATTTCCGAAAGTTTATGCCATTTTCTACATTTCATTGTTCGAAGTGCAGAAAAGCGATTCTCTTCGAACCGAGCGGTCAAAGGTGACAAAATCACTGATTTGGCAGATGCGGTGAATTAAATGCGGTGAATTAATTGTTGGTATTTTAGCGCAATCTAGCCGAATCGGACCTCAGAAATGACTCCAGACCATGAATGAACCCGAGGTCACGGTTCGAAATGGACCAAAAAAAATTTTTTAATAACTTCATGCAATGTAATATGAGTAGTAACGTCTCCAACTAGATGATTCTGGCTCACTGTAAGTACGGTGTAGCTACGTAAACATTACAGACAGTCAAAATACATTGCAAATAATTGAAAAGAGATTGAAATTCCAACCGCTAGGTTCGAAGAGAATCGCTTTTCTGCACTTCGAACAATGAAATGTAGAAAATGGCATAAACTTTCGGAAATTATTCAATCCTTCTCGATCGTCTCGAAAATAGTCAATTGTCTTGAAAAACAATATTTCGCGCGTTTACGGCATGTTACTGTGACGATTCATAGCCGAACACAAAAAAGTGTTCTTGAAAATATTGCACTCTGACGTCATTTTCGGCTCGGGAAAGTCGATCACCCCTAGGCCCTTAGGTCCATTTTTTATAAATAAATATATTATTTATGATATTGTATATTAAAATTTTTCATGTTGCCATGGGGAAGGGTGGGGTCCCCTTTCCAGGACACATTATTTTTGGTTTTGAAATAGGTTTTTCAAAATTTTCGACCTGATAAAGTTGAGAAATCATTACCGTTATTGGAGGAAAGTCGTTCAGAAAAATTCTCCGCATTTTTTAAGCCGAACCGGAGGTCTCTAGCTCACCTGGGAGCTGAGATATGGCATAGCCGGCCCTAGAGCCGGAAAATGCCTAAAAGCCGGTTCTGGGACAAAAGATGTGTTATGAAATTTTTCTCGTGGCTAATATAGGCTGCCATAGAATTTTCATCGAGATTACTAAAAGTTGGGGCTCCTAGTGCCGGGGGGTGACGGTTTTCATGCAATCTGTCAGAAGACACGTGGTAGGTCATTTCAATTTCTTTCCAATTAATGTCCATTGATCGTATTTTTAGTTTCTGAGAGATAAATTGCAGATTAATGTTTTTAGAAAGTGTATTCTAACTGATCAAAATGCGAAACGTGAGGTTGATTGGATCGAATTGTCGGAAATTGCTATTTTCGCCGTAATGTGGGTGTTCGGAAGAAAAAGAAGCCAAATGGCTCAGAAAATGTCAGTAATTTATGAATTCGGTCATTACCACAATTTCTTAGAAAATTCATGCTCTATTTAGTCGAATCAGAGAAAGTGTGTTGATGATCATGGCTGAAAATGCCGCAGTCTGCAATGTTTGAGACGCTATATCTAAAAACTATGTTAATCGATTGACGAGATTTTTTGAGCACATCAGTACTACCCCAAATACTTTCAAAAACCATCAAAATTTCATCCGGGTGAGTGCAATTATTTTTCGCAAAAATCGATTTTTTGGCCGAAATAAGCGATTTTAGAGATTTTCAAGGTCATTTTTTCCCAATAATGGTCATCCAAAAAGTTATTTTGTTCTACTCTCCGAGGCGGTTATAACAGTTTTTGAAAAAAGATTTTTCGATTTTCCTAAGGGGAGTTATGATTTTTTGAAAATCCGACCGCTCTGGAGCCGGTTTCTGGGCGTAAATGAGTTTGAAGTCTAATCAAGTTAGCTGAACATTCTTGGTCCATGGATGCATAAACCCTGAAATTTTGGGCCAAATCGAAGCACTTTGAACAGTTTGTCAATGGCCACCTTCTGTCTCTCAGAAGACCTCTGATAACAAAATACTTTCAAAAAATGATTTACTTGAGTCAGCGAATCGCCTTCCTAACCGTTTACCTGTACCCCCTTTCGGTATTCTAGTTTCCTAATGTTAGCTATGTTATTTCACGATTGAGCGTGTACTACGGTAATTTAGTTTATCGATTTTCAGGCCCCGCCCCTCCGGTCACCTCCATGCCGCCCACGATGCCTGCCCACACGTACGCGCCGCCTCCTCCCTCGTCGTTCGCCCCGCCCCCTCTTCCTACAAGCTCCGCCCACCAGCACCAGCAGTTTGCGGCCCCACCCCCGAGCGCCTTCATGATGCCGCCTCCGAGGTTGGTTGGTGATTGAGTGGGGTACGGTAGGGATCGATATCGATCGGTGGGCACGGTTATGAGGTAAATTGACGATTGAGGCGTACTGTAACTGTAAGTGATACGGTAGGGATGGATATCGATCGGCATTGTAAAGGCAATGATAGAAATGGTCAATTAATTGTTACGGTAGAGATAAGGGTACGGTAATGAACGCTATCGATTGCAGCATGCCCTCGTTCGCGCCGCCCGCACCGCCCGTGTTCAACCGTGAGTGATTGGCGTTGTTATTGTTTTGATGGTAGTTGTTATTGTTTTGATAGCTATTGTTGTTATTGTTTTGATAGCTATTGTTGTTATTGTTTTGATTCTTCCAGCTCCCACCGGAGGCTCGGAGATTCCGTCGGTCGTGCCGAGCATGTTCTCGCAGCAGCAGCAGCACCATGCGCCGCCCGCGCCCATTCAGGTGGATATTTATTTATTTTAATTGTTAAAATAACAAAATTGGAGAATAGAGATGAAATTGGTGAAAATATTGAACCATACGTTTCAGAGTATCAAAGATTTGTGATATACTCAGGTCGGAAAATAGAAGTGCTGGGACTGAGTTCGTTGCAAAAAATAAACACTGATTTTGAGGAACTATTCAACTATTCATCAGTTAACTAATTAATTTTGTCAGATACCTCTTGCTTTGAGCTGGTTTGAGAAATTATTGAACCAGGCGTGTCAGGGATGTAGAGATTTGTGATATTCACGGCTTGTCCGGGAGTTTTGTTTGTCGAGCGTATTCTGTTCATTAAATGTTTAAGCCAATGATCTGACACTGTCCATTCTCTCTCGCCAGGCAGACAAGTAGAGAGAGTGTGCGAATTAGAAAGAGTCAGAGATAATCTCTCCCTTTGCAGTTCCCGATGCCGTCGCTGTCGTCGATGGGCATCACGAGCATCGCCCCGGGCACGATCCTCCCGCCTTCGGCCTTCCCACCCGCCCCTCCCGGAGGTATGCTTGTTGTTGTTGTTGCTATTGCTTGTTATTGTTATTGTTGTTTATGATCAATACTCTTACCCTCCTTACCCAGTCGCACCTCCCGGAGGTAGTAATAGTAGTAGTTGGTGTTGTTGTTGTTGAAAGCTAAAAGGGTGGTTTTGAAGTGTTTTTTAATTAGAAAATCTCACCCAGGCATCTTGGTGGTGCAATGATGTATGATAGTGTGTTACGTGAGCGGAACAGGATTTTCCAAAAATAATATCGAGAGGATCTTCTAGCCTCACATTGGGACTAGTTGACTCTGTGTTTCTGGGAAAAGTTAACCTTGAAAATAAAGTCTTATTGCAGGCGTGCCTCCTCCCCAGCAGCAGCAGCAGCAGTACTATCAGCAGCACTAAGGCAGCGACTACGGTAGCCTACCGTACCACCTCAGAGAGAGATTACGGTAGCCTGACAATCGATTGACTCCTGGCTGATGAGTGACCAATTGTGATAACTCCCTTCCCTTCGTATCGATAGTATTTATTGCGCCAAACTGTTAGTCGGGAATGTAGTTTGTTTCTTTTTTCCTCCTTTTTCTCGCTGGTTTTACTTTTATTTCCATGCGTAAAAACGCTTACTTCATATATATGTACAATTGTAGCAGATACGTAATAATATTTATCCCTAAGATATCATAGATTTATTCTGTCTGTTTTAGCCAATTTTCCGTTTTTCGTGTCGTAAGAGTTAAGAATAGTATCATATTTCCGTTTTTTTTGCCTGTTTCCCCCGCGGCGAAGGGTTGGTTTTCCGTTTATTTCTTTTTACTCGATGATTCCGAAATGTAAACTATCGATAAAGAATTCAACTGGATTGCATGATGCACGAGAATTTTTGATGAACAGTAAGGGTTGTGTGCTCTCGTTTTGATATCTGCGGAGGATTTTGATATTGATAATTTAAATAAATATTTTAAATCATTATTTAATTTCGCAGGAGAGATGACGTCGATTGAGATCGAGTCGGCCGAGTAAGTTTTTTTAAAAATTTATATTTTGCCTGTTCGATTTGGGTTTCGAGGATTTGATAATGCTACTGAGGCTGTTGTATCAGCGTTAGAAGTGTGGTGTGAAAAGCAGAATTGTGATTACGGAACGAGCGTCCTGGGAAACCCGAGTTGTTTGACGATATTGAGGTGGAGAGTCGGAGGCGGGGAAATTCGGGAACAGTGATGAGCGTGAACCTCCAATTCCAGGTTTTCCGGGGGTACAAGAGGGGGATTTTACGGGGGTCTAACAGTGAAAAATCGATATTTTTCGAGGGTACTGGGTCTGACCGGGGGTCCGATCGCGGGGGTACACCCCAAAGTAGGAGGGGTCGCTCATCACTGTTCGGGAATGATCAGTGTCATTGCAGTGTGGTCCGACTGATCGAGCAGTACCTGAAGGAGAACAACCTGATGCGCACGCTGGCGACGCTGCAGGTGAGGGAATGAATAATAAAGAAATAAAACAATATTTCGATAAGAGATATGGATCGCCGCTGCACACTCACTGGCGTCGCGACAGGTTTCGTGATAGCAACTAGTGGTGAAGCGCGAAGGGATAGGGTTGTTACTTTAGAGAATTTTGTATTTGTGCGACCCCGCTACAGACTCATTGATACCACGAAACCTTCTACTTTACGAACTAGCGGTGAAGCGCGAAGGAACGGGGTTGGCAATCCGCGCATGACTCCTCTCAAATACATTTTTTGTGTATAATTTGCCTTATATTTTATTTATAATTTCAAAATTTAATTTAAATTAACTTTCAGGAGGAAACGAACATCACGCTGAACACGGTGGACAGCATCGACTCGTTCTGCCACGAGATCACCTCCGGTGAGTTGATCTTTGATCTTTGATCTTTGGTCTTTCAAGATCGATGATTGTTGTTTCTTTTAAAACCTTCCTAGCGCCAACTCTATTGAAACTATTAAAAGTTCTGCCAATTCAAGTATCGATGAAGCATGTAGCAAGTAGGTTGGCATAGACACATGATAGGTAATCGATAATGTAACGCGGTAACCTCGCATTGGTTCTTGATCTATAATTTTTTAAATCTTTTCGCAACATCCATAATTCGATTGAAATGAATAAAACTATCGATATACCAAGTAATACTGCAGCTCGAAACGAGTGGCTTCGCTCATTGTTTCATAGTTTTTGAGATGGGTTGTCTCTAATCTATGACATTTGTATTTTTTGGATCTCCCATTCCTAATCCTCACATATTGACATAGTACGTTTGCCTGTTATAGCAAGTTGTGATGAAGCCCGAAACAGCTTAGTTAACATTTTCAACTTGTGGATCCCTAGCCTTCCATTCTTTTATTGTATGACGATATGATCGCAGTATGAATTAAATAGCAGCAGAATGATACGGTTACCGGTGATCTTTAATCTCTGATCTTTGATCTTTGATCTCTCTCAGGTCACTGGGACACGGTGCTCAAGATCATCCAGCCGCTCAAGCTGCCGGCCAAGAAGCTCATCGATCTGTACGAACAGGTGAGGGATTTCGAGTGTTTTTCGCCTGATTCTCTCAGTTTGGCGTGCTCTCTCGCACTATCTGGCCAGCGAGAGAGAATGAGAAGTCCTTGAATTAAAAACAAATTGGCTGATAGTTTATCATTATAGTGCCAAGTTCACAATCGCTCTATAGTAATTAGTTGTTCTGGTATTCGAAATAAAATTTTGACTTTTTGGCTCTCCTTGATTGTGCCAGGCGTGTTTCGCGAGTGCGAGCGACCTAGGGGATCGGTGTTCAGCCGATGTTATAAGTCTGGTACCTTTCGGTTCTTCGCAATTTCCTCTTCTTCGATCGTCTATTAAAATATAGAAAAAAGAACCTTATTGAAAATGCTTCATGCTCAATGATTACAATTTTTATATAATGTTTTAAAAAATATATATTTTCTCTTTCTGCAGATCATTCTGGAGCTGATTGAGCTGCGTGAGACGGGCAGCGCGCGGCTGGTACTGCGCCAGTCCGACCCCATGCTGCTGCTCAAGCAGATCGATCCGGAGAGGTACGGTAGGGGTACAAGCCGGTATCGATTTGGGTACGGTATGAGTATGGGAGTATCGATTGATGATGGGATAGGGCAGGGTACGGTAGGAGCCAGTCCGACCCCATGCTGCTGCTCAAGCAGATCGACCCGGAGAGGTACGGTAGAATGGATACGGTAGGATCGATTGGTGACAGAATAGAAGTGTTTATTGGACTTACGGTAGGGATAAGGTGTGATCCTTATGAGTGGTCAGTTGAGTACCATTGATTTGATATCATTTAATTGTGTATTATTCATTTTAATTAATATTATACTTCAGATTCGGCCGACTGGAGAACCTGCTGGCGCGTCCGTACATCGAGCCGCGCGATCTGTACGGAGAGACGAGCAAGGACAAGAGAAGGCAGGCGATCGGAGCGGTGAGTATTGTTGTCGTTGTTGTTGTTGTTGTTGTTGTTGTAGATGGGAAAATATCACCGGTTTGCATGGGGGGCAGCTTCCAGGAAGGTTGATGTTGCCACCGGGAACTTTGCAATGGAAATTGTGTGAAAGTGTAGCAAATGAACATGGATATAGAGATTTGTGAGGCATCATGGAAGATTGATACTGCTGGTTCGAGATATGAACAGAGGTAATCGTCTGGAAGCTAATGAGATTTCTCCTTCCTCTGGAAATTGTTATTATTGTCGTGACTATGAAGCGTGGATCTGGAAATGCACACAAAAAGATAGTGAAGCTTCCTGGGAGATTGATGCTGCCGATTCGGGATATTAACAGAGAGACGTATGAAAGATAGTCCCATCTAGCCTCGCGTTTTTTAAATAAAATCTATAATTGTTCTCACGGGAAGTGTATTGGCGAAAAGGTATATAAAAGATTCCTGGGAGATTGATGTTGTTGCTTCGTGATATGAACAGAGAATTGCTTGTTGCGTCAATGATGTTGTCATCCTCTTAATAATTTATGCGATAATTTATTTGCCATTAATATCTATATTTAATTCAGTCGCTCTCATCCGAAGTCAACGTCGTGCCTCCCGCGCGGCTGCTCGCCCTGCTAGCGCAGTCGCTCAAGTGGCAGCAGCACCAGGGACTGCTCCCGCCCGGTAAGTGGATATATAAGGAAAGGGTGTGTGCTAGATGCGCCGGGTTAGAAATATGGAGAGTCGGGTGGTCCGTAGCTTTGAGTGAATAAGGGCTAGCAGCTCCGGGTTAGGAAGGGTTGTGGCGTCGCTCAAGTGGCAGCAGCACCAGGGACTGCTCCCGCCCGGTAAGTGGATATATAAGGAAAGGGTGTGTGCTAGAAGCGCCGGGTTAGGAATAGGAGGGGGAGGGCTCCCGTCTGAATTGGTCTTCAAATTTCAGAGGACTATCATTGATCTCCTACATGGTGAAAGCGATCTGGTTAACGGGCTGACTTTGTCTTAGTTTACCCGTCACTTCAATGTGTCTCTGTTATTATGGGGAGAAACACGGGTAGACTCGAAAAAAAAGTTTGTTTTATGCAATGAACATTCTGAAGAATGACCCAGTCAGTTGGGTGTTTCATTAACGTTATGGTAGGTAAACCCAAGGGTGGAATTTGATCTCATTGGGACAGTTCTTTGTGTTGAAAAAAAATAACAATCGATATTAATAAATTTGTGTTTACCTGTCCCGCCCAACTGTGGTGATGGCTGTAAAACCAATGTTATGGTGGGATCAACTGCCTCTTATCAGGCACGCTCTTGGCCTTGATTAATCATTGTACTGCTATAGATTCGCTCAGGATTTCGAGTGTCTAGACTTTACCTTGTTTTTCTACCAGTCACTCGTATGTTTCGTCGTAATGATAATAAGGAGAGCAGAGCGAAGACATTGATTTCTTCGGGGAAGGCGGCGAAAAAACACAATAATTATTATTCAAATAAAACAATCATTTTATGAGACAAACAATAATTCATCACTTGAACCTTCTCAGGCACCCAGATCGAACTATTAAAGTTACTTATCGATAATCACAACTACTGTATCTATACCGTCTCTCAATACCGTATCTTCTCAGGCACCCAGATCGATCTCTTCCGTGGCAAGGCGGCCATTCGTGAGCAGATCGACGAGACGTACCCGACGCAGCTCGCCCGCCACATCAAGTTCAGCGCCAGTGAGTTCCCGGTCCCGGCTCTGCTATTTACCGGTTCCGGATGTGTTATTCCCCGGCTCTGCTATTTTCCGGTCCCGGCTATGTTTGATTCCCCGGCTTTGCCATTTCCCTGTTACTACTGTATTATATCCCGGCTCTGAGGAAACTCACAGCCGGAACAAAATCGGTAAAATTGGGGAAAAGTTACGATTTGCTCCAAGCATATTTCGGTTTCGATGGAATATGAAAGCAAGGAGCTCGAGGGAAGAAGCAATAATGCCATCTTTTTTCATTCTCCAAGTAGAAAATAAAAACGTTCTTCAATTTTTTGAATTGATGCAGGGAATTGGAGGTTTCATGGAAATTATGAAAGGGAGCAGCGCAGATGGAATTCGATAGACTATTGTAGTGCATCATAAAGAATATTTGTTTAATTTACTAAATTATTTCTTATTATTTAATTAATTAATTATCTATTGTTATTATACTCGGCAGATTCGTACCCGATGTCTGCAATCTTCTCGCCCGACGGCCAGTTCCTCGTCACGGGCAGCAAGGATGGCTTCATCGAGGTACGGTAGGGGTACGGTAGGGAGGAGATATCGATTTGTGGGGGTACGGTAGCTAGGAGAGTTATCGATTTTAGGGGTACGGTAGCTTGGTGAGGAATGGGGTACGGTAGGATAGGTGTTATTGATTTGTGGGCTGATGTAGTCGAATAGGGCAGCAAGGACGGCTTCATCGAGGTACGGTAGGGGTACGGTAGCTAGGGGAGTTATCGATTTTAGGGATACGGTAGCTTGGTGAGGAAGGGGGGGGGTACGATAGGATAGGTGTTATTGATTTGTGGGCTGATCTAGTCGACTTTTACCTACTTAAGGGATTCGGTAAGAACTATTAATTGCCTTGCAAAATGGCATTTGAAATGAGAATTCGCAGGTGTGGAACTTCATGAACGGCAAGCTGCGCAAGGATCTCAAGTATCAGGTTGGCAGAGTATTTAGTGTATTTAAAATTCTGTGACTGAGTGCGCCTGTCCGTCCGTGTGTTCATACATTTTGCATAACTACCGGGCCGGTAATCAGACCGCTACTAATTTAATGGAATCTGATGTCTGACCACTATATATTTTGCTATCCCCCAGGGGTCGGCAAATTGGTAGTAACTTACGAAAGTTAAACGTGCCCTAGAAGTCTGGCCAGCAAGGGATCACGCAGGCCTCGCCGTACCGGGCCCTGTGTACCCCACCAGGCGTGGCTGTCTCAAGACAACAGTAAAATCGCCTTGATTGTGGAAGCAACTTTATCTTTTTTTTAACTATATATTTTCGGTCCCCGGTTGGCAATGAAAATGTATGTGTGTGTTTGCATGACCTTCGCGACATAAGTAATACAAAAGAGACGACCGGCATCATCTGCTCCCATTTGAAATTGCGAACTATCACGAGCAAAAGCTAATTGTAAGATAGGGTGGGAAATATGCTTTGAATGTAGGACGGTGATCTAACGTTCCACGTGGTGTAGTAAGCGATGGAAGGTATTGTGAGATAGTATCTTGTAGGACGTTTCTGCTCTAAACAAATATCAATACACGTTGAGCCGAGGATAGGATGAAAAATATTTCGGCTGCACCATGGCGATTTCAAGTATCATCTCGCCTAGTAATATAGTGGGAAACTATTTCCATCAATTCCTCTTTGGCTCTTGCGAGAAATAACCAACTGTTATTCAGGGTGACCTGAGTCGGGTAGTTGATTCGACATGGGTGTCTACGGTTCCATAGTGGGTAGTAGAGTAGTGAGAAATGATGTTTTGTAATTTATATTCGCAATGCTTGTCTAGAGTTCCATAATTGGTAGAAATATTCTGCGCGATCCTCGTAATGCAATACTTCCTTCACAATAACACTAATTAAAATTTTTCTACTATCAGTCGATTAATGCTATTAACTGGACTAATTCCCCTAATTCCTCAGGCGCAAGACAACCTGATGATGATGGAACACTCGGTGATGTGTCTGGCCTTCTCGCGCGACTCGGAGATGCTGGCTGCCGCGTCGATTACGGGTGGAATCAAGGTACGGTAAGAAGGAAGGTTACGGTAGGCAGGACAGGAAGTTGGTGGGTACGGTTGGACCTTTGGAGAAATTAAAGTGAGAGTACGATAGGGGTGCCCCGGGTATGGTAGAAATAGAGCGGTTGGACGGTGTCAGGTAAAAAGCATGTCAGATTAGAGGTTATCAGTGACGAGGATGAATATTGCTAATATTAATTGTGGCGCGAGTGTTCAGCTCTTCGATTTGGCCTGGATGTCTAGAGTTCCATCGTGAGCAGTAAGGTAGTGCGCGATGCAAGGCAGCGATTCCATCTTGTGATCGTCGGGCTATTATAAATCAAGCAGAAAGTAGTAAACCTATCATGTAGCAAGCACTTCGGACTATGAAAGACAATGAGGAACAAATAGTGTTTAAAAGCTGCAGCACTGAGACTATCACTCACCGATAGCAATCACTCGTCTTGTGCTGGTGCTGAAGCGGGAATGTGACGGCGCTGGTCATTGCCTGTTTTCTAGCAGTTTGGATTGAATTGATTGTGAAAGTTTGTAGAAGCTTGAGTGGAAAGACAAGTTGTTCGTGAAGCAGTTAATTTATTTTTATTTATTAAATTACTTTTATTATTATTATTATTATTGATTTAGGTGTACAAGGTGCAGACAGTCTAGTTGCTGTAGCCAAATATTGGAGATTCAAAATGTGTTATTTAAATATTTAAATTAATTCAATATTAATTGTTGAGGTGTACAAGGTGCAGACGGGCGAGTGCCTGCGGCGGTTCGAGCGCGCCCATTCCTCAGCGATCACTGCGATCCGCTTCTCGAGGGACAACACACAGTTGCTGACGGCGGGCAATGATAATGTGATCAGGTCAGATTGATCTTTGATCTTTACGGGCTGCCTACAGAGGGCAATGATAACGTGATCAAGTGGGGGAGTTGTATTTTATCTGTGCTCACTGGTCCGTAAAGTTGTCGACGCTTTCTTTTTTTGGCAAACCAGACAATCGTGAGTATAATTGCGACGTCTTCCTGCTTGGCTAGTAGTAGCACTGTTGGCGCGCCAATCATCCTGGTTGTCAAACAGGATAATACGAAAAAGTTTGCGATATTTTTGAAATCAATTTCAGTGGATGATTAGTGCGGGTGGGATTTCTTGTCCTAGTAGAACCGGTGGCGCCCCCATGATGTGAGGAAAAATTAGACTTAGATTTCTTTTGTTTTCAACCCAAATCGCTCAGCACCCATTACAACGTGACACTGATTGGCTAGTTGTAGAAGTGTTGGTGCCCCAATCACCCTTGTCCCCGGTCGCACAAGTATTGCGAATTTTGTTTGTTCACTTTTCTTTTTGTGTTTTGTGGACATTAACGGAGAAAGATTGCCGCGACGCGGAATTTAGTGCCCTAGTAGAGGCGTTGACGCCACAATCATCCGGGTGTGCTAACTTATTTATTAACGGTTATTAATTAATCACTATTTGCAGAGTGCACGGCCTGAAGAGCGGCAAGTGTCTGAAGGAGCTCAAGGGCCACGCCTCCTTCGTCAGCGACGTCATCTACAGCGAGGACGCGCATCAGGCGGTGAGATTATTGATTTTATTGATGGGGTTACGGTAGCCGACGGATGGGAAATGTCGCCGCAGCTCACCACGCCGAGTGTGAGCTGCGGATGCATTCGCGTTAGTTCGTAAATATAGCTTGCATTTACGGATAGGTAAATATTTTTTCCACACTTTCATGCTTCAGGTAACGAAAGAATGATATTACATGTCATACCAACTAGCTGTGAAGCATGAAACAGCAGTGATTTCGTTTGACGGAATCTCGCTTCTTAAACTGATTGAATCTATTTGATTTGTTTTTTAAACCGAAACCGAGTTAAGCAACCAACGAAATCAGTCCGCGCACTGCTATGTCAACTAGCAGTGAAACACGAAACATCAGGGGTTGTGTTTGGGGGAATTTTGCTTTCCAAACTGAACAACTAGCATCTAAAGTCCTTGCAGCGGACTCTAGTTTTCGTATAAATAAATATTACGTTATTTAATTTAATCATTAAAATATACTAATTGCTGCTAATTTGACCTTTTGATCTTTAATCTTTGAACTTTACCTTTTTTACAGATCTCCTGCTCGGCCGACGGGTACGTGCGCGTGTGGTCGCTCAAGACGACCGAGTGCGTCTGCGCCTTCAGAGTGGCTGGAGGTGAGAGGGGTGGTTGATCTTTGATCTTTAAACTTTGGTCTTGAGTCTTTGTGGTAGGTCTAATAGGGAGGGAGGGGTTCTAGTATGCGATTGTGGCTGTCGGATTCCGAGTGGCTGGAGGTGAGGAGATTGATCTTTGGTCGTTAGTCTTTACGAGTTTCTGTAAGGGAGGGGAGGGGGAGGTCCCTATAGTCGATTGCGACCAAGTTCAGTGTGGCTGGATAACAGTCGGAAGATCTGTTATCTGCGATCATTTCTTGTGCAACTGGTAGGTGGGTTACGGTTCTAATGATGGAGTATAGCTGCGGGTTCAGAGGGACGGCAATGTGCGCGATGGACCATAGTTAATTTCAATATTAATCTTTGATCTTTGATCTCCAATAGTTGATCTTTGATCTTTGATCTCTCCCATTCTCAGACAAGGCAGTGATCTCGATCGCGTCGATCCCGAAGACGGACCAGTTCGTCGTGTGCAACAAGTCGCCCATCCTCTTCATCGTCAACCTCCAGGGACAGGTACCTGATCTTTGATCTTTGGTTTTTGTTTTTTAGTCACTGATCTCTTGATCGTTGATGGGTCATGCCAGGAGTCCTCAGGTCGGATATAATTTTTTTTTTGCTTTGAGAATATATGTAGCTAGTATCATTTAGAGTATGTAAGTAAGCATATTATGGATATTATGAAACGCGAACATTCGGTTTTATATCCTTTGGAAATATAGATGTGTTTTTTTTCTTTCTTAAGGATGCCGACGATTGTTTTTTCCCTTCTTGCGGAGGAGGATCTCATTGCTCCTTGGAATTGACTTGATTTTACATGAAGCAGTTGAAACATAGAACTCAGCGGGTCTTTCACTATTTTCTTCATCGCTTACAATTTGAGAGGCCAAGAACAATTTGAGAGTAAACCCCACATAATATGAATGTCCTGAAACACGAATGTATGATGTGCGTTAAAAAAAGTTGCTGATCTTTGATAGCGCCTAAAACACGTGTCTTAGAAGAATGTTTTTTCTTCTTAAAAAAGAATGGCTGAGCGACATTACCCACCGCATTGGCACAGTGTTTCATTATACCGTTGAAACATGGAACAACCTAGCTAAGAACTATGGAAACTTTTATAATTAAATTGAATATTTAACTAAATTACAGATGATCCGCACGCTGTCCTCGGGTAAGCG
Organism: Pristionchus arcanus; assembly: GCA_900490705.1. NCBI lineage: Eukaryota > Metazoa > Nematoda > Chromadorea > Rhabditida > Neodiplogasteridae > Pristionchus > Pristionchus arcanus. The sequence goes on from LS487538.1 coordinate 153,408, forward strand.
TGAGGGAGGAGACTTCCTCGCGTGTTCCCTCTCCCCGAGAGGAGAATGGGCGTATGCAGTGGGAGAGGACCACGTGCTGTACTGCTTCTCCATGCTGAGTGGACAGCTGGAGAGCACACTGCCGGTTGGTTTTGCATTTAATTGTGGAAATACAAAACAATAACAAACAACAACGATGTTTTTAGAAAAGAAAACGGGATAATAGCTTGTAGTGAGGTTGGGTGAATGGAGGGGGGGGGGGGGGCCTAAAGGTGAGGGAATGGATAGAGAGAGAGGACCACGTGCTGTACTGCTTCTCCATGCTGAGTGGACAGCTGGAGAGCACACTGCCGGTTGGTTTTGCATTTAATTGTGGAAATACAAAACAATAACAAACAACAACGATGTTTTTAGAAAAGAAAACGGGATAATAGCTTGTAGTGAGGTTGGGTGAATGGAGGGGGGGGGGTGGGCCTAAAGGTGAGGGAATGGATAGAGAGAGAGGACCACGTGCTGTACTGCTTCTCCATGCTGAGTGGACAGCTGGAGAGCACACTGCCGGTTGGTATTAGTTTAATTAAATTAATTAGCTGGTTAATTAGCCATTTAAATGGTATAAGCGTGAAAATGTAGTTGGGAAAGTACTAGAGTATGTAGGGGGAGGGGATGCGGGAGGATAGGGTGATAGGGCGGAGACTTCCTCGCGTGTTCCCTATCCCCGAGAGGAGAATGGGCGTATGCAGTGGGAGAGGACCACGTGCTGTACTGCTTCTCCATGCTCAGTGGACAGCTGGAGAGCACACTCCCGGTTGGTTGTACATCTAATTGTGGTAATACAAAACAATAACAACAACAACGATGTTTTTTTTTGAAAAGGGGAGGGAAGGTGGGCCTAGAGGTGAGGGAATGGATAGAGAGAGAGGACCACGTGCTGTACTGCTTCTCCATGCTGAGTGGGCAGCTGGCGAGCACACTGCCGGTGAGCTAATTAAACAATTGCTGAAGGGGGGGGGGGGGGGGTGTTTAGGTGAGTGGAGTGAGGGTCGCCGGTGGTCTCGTGAGCATCAATTAACTGCAATCGCTACTATCATAGCTATGAGCTGACTGTGATAAGGCGATCCGCCTAGTGAAAAAAATTTTAGAAAGCGGGAGTTGCTTCTGAATTATGAGGCTATCTTATGACATAGGCAGCGCCGACCGACCAATTGTTCTAATCGACCGTTATCTTGAACTGCGGGCGATACCGAAAATTTGACGTTCTTGCGCTGAAATGAATACACTAGGCTGAAGGGGGCATAAGAGCGCTCGGGAAGATTTGTATTTCCATTTTTGTTACACATTTGTGCAGACACAGTTGAGCTATCTCGGTGCTTGATCTGTGTAGGCGGGTTTCATTTGTGAGAATGGGGAGGCTGTACTTCGAGGGGAGATGCCTATCTGGGATGGGATGAAGGAGGGAGGGGGCTAACGATCGTGCGCTCTCCATTGACCGTGCTCTCTTGGCGGTCAGACAGTGAGACGATATGTGGGAGGGAGTCGGGCTATTGATCGTCTGGTGGGGATGAATGGTGGGACGGTTGGTGCAGTGACGTTCTTGTGAGAGGTGAAAAATAAAATACATTAAAAATAGGTCATATCATGGCTAAGTGATAAAAGAAATCGAAGGTTGCTATTGGGCAATTCGAAAAGGAGTCTTAACATCTATCGTTGTGTGCCAGACTCAATCGCCTTTGAGTTTCATTCGCCGTAAGCGACTGCTCTTCACTTAGCGATGGGAATGGGAAAGGAACGTGGTGATTCAGATGTATGGATTTAGTGTATAAGAGTGTATTAGACGGAGAATGGGATTGTTCACTGGTGCAATGGGATATCAAATTTGTGCCCCGCAAGAGACCGCAATTCACCTAGTGACGGGATGAAATGATTGAGCCTAAAGTTGTGGATACAACTGTATTAGACCGCATGATGAACAAGAATTATTGCATGTGATTGTCAATTGAATTTGGAGTCTGCTAGAAACTTCGATTCATCTAGTGCTAGAAAGGTGACGGGATCGGCATGTTTTCTACGTGTAGATGATGATGGGAATATATCGGAGATGGGGATGAATCATTGATGTATTTGATAGCCAATCGACTTTGAGTTCCCCTACACGCCGCAGTTCACCTGGTGCCGGAAATGTTACTGAAACGCAATGATTGAGCTTCAATGTTTTATATTTGTGATTGGTGTACACTATACTCCAGGAAGGACCATCATCGTCGCATCCCATAACCTATCCACTTTGAGTTATGCTAGAAGCTTCAAATTACCTAGTTCTGAAAATGCTACGGGAACTCAACCATTGAGAGAGAGAGCTTGGGAGATGTCGAAGACGTACACCGTAGTTCTAATTGATTATTGACTTATCAATCACTTTCCAGCTGTCGGACCACTCCCTGCTCGGCATCGCTCACCACCCGCACCAGAACCTGATCGCCACGTATGGCGAGGACGCCCTGCTCAAGCTGTGGAAGGACTAGATCGATCGATCGATCGATCGAGTTACCGTACCCCTACCGTAATCCCACCAATTGATAATGTACCGTACCCCTCGTTGATCTATCGTATCCCCTCCGATTGATAATTGACTACCGTAATCCCTGATCTACCTGATACCGTGCTCTCCTCCCGTTAATTTCAATGAGCACCCATCCCATTTTCCGTATCCAATTGTACCCCTCCCTTCTCTATCTATCCTCCCTCCGTTTCTCCCCTCCTAGCCAATCGCACTGCTCCCCCCTCTCTCGCTCGCACAGTCTATTAGCAACGTTTCATGGAAAGGTTCCCCTCGCCTTTATTCCTATCTATCCCCCCGATCCAGGCTCATCTCTGTTTCAATCGAATTGCATCAATTCCACGTAGTTTCGCATACAATTTTCACGAATTTTCCAGTCGAGTCCTTATCCGTTATAGCGCAATGTTTCTCCGCGTCGTCGCTACCTCTAGTAATCATTCCCTCTGACCGTCTGACCGTCTCTCAATTTCGCATGCTCTCTCGCCGGTTAGATCAATGCTCTCTCCATTTCGCATGCTCTCTAGCGCTCTCTGGCCGCCGAGAGAGTAAGTGAAATGGAGAGACGAGCAGGGCTCCTTACGGAGCCACACCTCACTCTCGACTGAATCACCGAATCACCTAGTGGCGGGATGACGAGAGATGAGCGCAGTCTTTAGATTTGTCATGCTATCTCGCCTTTCTCTGACCGACGAGAGAGCATGGGGAACGGAGAGAGTCCGTCTCTCGATTCACCATGCTATCTCGCCTTCTCTAGCCGACGAGAGAGCATGGGGAACCGAGAGAGCGCCAAGTAGCACACACTTTCGCTTTTCTCTAAGGGACTCATTTCGATCTCTCCTGATCTCTGACAAACCCTTACAATTCTCACATTGTTATTGCATCTCTTTGTTTCTGCCTTCTGACTCTCTCCATTTCGCATGCTCTCTCGCTCTGTCTGCCAGGCGAGAGAGTATGGTGATTGAGGAGGGTCAGTGCTTCTTTCGCTTCCTCCCCTGGTATGCGCCCTCCCTCTGTATGTCTGTCTCTTTCTCTCTGTCTGTCTCTTTCTCTACCACCCTCCTCGATCAGCACACTATCTCGTCAGCGCGAAGCGTGCTGTCCCCACCCCCCATCTGTACACGTGTAACCAGCACCCGACCCGACCCTCCCGACCCCCTTTGTTATCGATTGATTGTTGACCTACCGTAATCCGTAATTATTGACTGATTGTATTGTATGAACAGCGCTGAATAAAAGCAGCAACACCCCTGAGTTTTAGTGAGAAAGTTGAGTTCGACGGTTGCAAACCCGTGTAAGAGTACCGTAATGCGTGAATTGAAGGAATTATTGATTTTTTGCGAGTACCGTAATCCGTGAAAAATCGAATTTTTGTTTCCTAAAGGCGTGCGACACGACGGGTAGATCAGCAGCTCGTCGCAGCAGCGCCGATCGATAATTGAGAGGTACGGTAGATTTATTGATTGTCCGGGGGTACGGTAGCGGGTGGTAAACGCAGGAAAAATACACGAAGGAAACAGGTGAAAATGGGTGCGGTTCTGTGGTTGTCGGGGAGAAAAGGTTTACAGGGGAGTGTTTGGCATTCCTGTGCTGGCCTTATCTTGTGTTGCTCGGGGTTGTTTTCGCGCGTTCTTGAAAATAGTGGTCATTTTACTGTGAGAATCAAAGCCGTAGAAAACTAAAAGCCGGCATAGGAACGGAACGGAACGCGAAAATAGTACGGTATTTTTCGCACTGGGTGTAACGCTGTG
>LS487538.1:157807-243161 GCA_900490705.1 Pristionchus arcanus
CATCACACTTTAACCATAAACCGGCAACTTTTCGTGCCCGCGCACGTGTTTTCTTCCTTAGAATGTGGAAATTTTGATGCCGCTTTGTTTTCTGGCTTTAATTATTTATTTCCAAGTGTCTAAGAGCGCTAAGGATGTGGCACGAGCATTTGGCTATTAATTAAACACAAAATTAAACAAATTAGAGCAGGAATTTTGCGGTGAAAGTGAAATAAAAGGCGAAAAGTGTCACAGCGTTACACCCAGTGCGAAAAATACCGTACTATTTTCGCGTTCCGTTCCGTTCCTATGCCGGCTTTTAGTTTTCTACGGCTTTGATTCTCACAGTAAGTGTAGTTGTTCATGTTTCTTACCGTTCCGGTGTTATTGTTTGAATATTTGCCATAAATTGTATGTTTCAAGCAGCAAGCTTCTTGTTTCATAAGAACGTTATGTGAACATGCGTGATTGAGCGTTGATTCGCCAACGATGGCTGTTTGGTAACACTAAAATATATTTCATTTGTAGTTAGCGTACGTTGAGTGTGTTTCGCGGTCTTAAATAAAGGTAGTTTCTTGTTTCACGAGCAAACTATCTTCTCATGCTCACGTTGTCGTTGATAATTTGGGAATACGGTTGTGACAACTGACCAAACCTATTTTCTCTTGATAATAATTTCGCTTGGAAGCTTGGTGTTTCATGAGCGTCCTATCTTCCCATTCATGCATTCACAATAATACCGCATACGCAAACTCCTTACCAAATATTACTTAACAACATTTTGTTACATTCTTTTTTAGTCCAATGAGTTTCACAACTTATTGAGAGTTTCAAAGTCTGACAAACTAGAAGTTTGCTGCTTCATAACATTCTTATCTTCTTATTACCACTACCTGAACTTGTTGTGTAGCTTTTCGCTCTTAAACTCTCCAAACTTTATTTTACTGCACTAATTCAAACAGTTTTGCCGTCCAAAATAGGCTCAATTCTGCAAAAATGTCCGGCCAATTATGCAGTGAAGACGTCAGTAGTCGCATGTTTCCTCATCGGGCGAAGAGAATCTCATATTTCGAAAAGGGTGAGAGAGCATGCGAAATGAGGAGTGTGCAAGACGACGAAATAGGTCAACAAATGAGGTATTCGTAGAGGGTATAAGGAACGAACTGGGAAATAGGTAGGCGGGTTAGGCAACCCGACCTGAAAGAATGGTGGGCGAAAATGAGCTGGAGTTGGTTTGCAATTGGGTCGAAATGAGCCTCCAGTGTTTCTATAGCGATCCAGGGCTTCCCTTTCTTTGTGTTTTCTCTTCTCTTCTCTAATTCTCACCTCGTGGCCCTCCATACCTTCTTTGTTCAAATTGAGGATTTTTTTATCCATCGGCTCCCGTTTTTCACGGTTCCTTCGGATAAGATTGTGATGGTCATAATTTTAATGTCTCTAGCACTTGCGTTTCGCGCACTCCTCAATCCCGGTTGCCTCCTCCTCCTTCACTAATCGCTTGACCCATATGTGCCCGCTGTTTCTTGTCTCGTTTCTTGTTACTTTGCGCGCTCACCGCTGTTCCTTTTTGTGACTCGAGGCAATGGAGATTGATTGCGGATGGGGAACGATTAGTCTTATTATATTTTCTTGTAATCGGCCACTTCGGCGAATCAGCGGGCATCTCAATCATTGTCTTACATAGAGTGGTTGAAATATGACAGTCGCTAGCGAGGCTTTCTTGATTTTGCACATTTGAGAACCTTCTTGCTAATCGTTTGACCCATATGAGCTCCTGTTTCTTGTCTCGTTTCTTGTTCCTTTGCGCACTCATTGATGTTCCTTTCTGTGACTCGAGGCAATGGAGATTGATTGCGGATGGGGAACGATTAGTCTTATTATATTTTCTTGTAATCGACCACTTCGGCGAATCAGCGGGCATCTCAATCATTGTCTTACATAGAGTGGTTGAAACATGACAGTTGCTAGTGATATTATCTCGATTTTGCACATTTGATACACTCCTCGCTATTAGCTTGACCCATATCCGCCCATGTTTCTGGTCTCGTTTTTTTGTTCCCGTGCGCTTTCTGTGGGTGTTCCTGTTTTGTGACTCGAGACATTGGAAATACATGGATTCTGGATAGACGAAAAAAAAACAAACAACAAATTTCTTGATATTCGTTTGTACTAGCAGACTTGGAAGAATCAGCGAGTATGGCAGTCTTATGTAGAGCTACTATAACGTGATAGTCGCTTGTTTTCTCGATGTAGAACATTTGAGATTTATTTGTTCATACTTATTGGAATACGGCACTGCCTACTAGTTTTACTTTGACGATCTCGTTTCGATGAACCGTAATGCAACGTGCATAGCGTGGCTGAAACATGGTAGTCGCTTGTTTTGTTACTCGATTCAACAGATTAGTTTTATTTTTATTCTAAGGATTTCATCATCGAGAGATTGATAGTCCATTGACAATTTGCTTGTATTGCATGCCTGAAACGTAACATTTCCTACCCGAATTCGTACGTGCTTCTGTCGAACTGTTGTTCTACTGTAGTGTTGTACTGTTGTTCTGTCGAAGCAATCTTCTTAGTATTAGTTTTAAACATTTTTTCTCTTTTCAAGATTCCACGAAGGGACAATTGATGCTCCATTGACAATTTACTTGTATAGCATCTCTGAAACGTAACATTTCCTACCCGAATTCGTAAGCACATTAGCCGAGGCAAGCCTAATCTTCCTAGTATTAGTTTTCAATAGTTTTGTTTTCTTTTCAAGATTTCACGGATTGGCGATTGGCACTCCTTTGATAGATATCTTCCATAGCCAGCCTGAAACGTAACATTCCCATCCCGAATTCGTAAGCTCATCGGTATAGGCACGCCTAATCTTCCTAGTATTAGTTTTAAACATTATTTTGAAGCTATCACGAAGGGACGATTGATACTCCTTTGATATATATCTGCTATAGCCTTGCTGAAACGTAACATTTCCTACCCGAATTCGTAAGCTCATCGAGGCACGCCTAATCTTCTACACAGAGTGCTAATCTGCCCCCAGATTTCGCACCCGTGTCTCTGACTCTCTCCATTCCATGTACTATCTCGCACTGTCTGACCGGCGAGAAAGGAAGTGGATGCGAAGATTCAGAGAATGCCTTCGCTCTTTACCCCAGTCAAAGCCGTAATTATTATGCGCAGCCCCTGCGTCACTCACTCATTCATTCTCTCATTCATTGACCGAGTCGCAAATCCCTGCCACTCGTTCACGTCTGACGTCTCTCCTTTTGATGTGATGTCTAGCGCTGCCGTACCAATAATTGAGCATGGAAAATGGAGAGACATCACCCTTTAACGACAATTTCTTGCCCCCGTAAGTGCAGTCCGTGCTGTTGAACAAAAGTCGTTGAGTCGCGAAATAATCGTCGTTGTGTTTTGGGCGCTGTCTACTACCCTTTTTATTGAGCTTCCAATAGGAGGTGAAAGGCGCCGTAAGTCTGCTTCTCTCCAGGTAGCATGCTATCCCGATTTCTCTGATCACAAAGTAGGTCAGACTGCGCTCCCTTTTGAGGGGTAAGGTAGCTGCTGAGGTGTAGTTTGCGTAGTGAGATGAGGCGGAAGGTGTCGGTAGACACAGGAAATTGTACTCGGGTCTAGTCGCCTCCATTTTTTGGAACAATTGGTAGTTCCCGGATCCGGATCCGATGTTTTCATGTTGGGATTATTCAAGATAAATGAATAATCAGCTTACAGCTGTGATCTGTATTACTATGGTTGTTTTCGAGTGCCTCGATGCTCGGAAGTAAACATGATTCGGAAACGCCAAAGTTGTATTCCACTCCGGATTGAATAACTTTGCCCAACTCGTTATGCCTCTACCTCCTATGATAATTTCTATAATATTGCGATGTTTTTGGCACACTATCGGTACATTGGCTCATTTCTATGCGAGTGTTTCTGCATCGCAATTTTCTGAGGGTAGCCGCATAATGACTGCGTGGCACGTTTCTTTCCACTTTGCATCCACCTTTTCACGTCTTTCTGGTCCATTTTGAGCGATTTGATTGCACTTTTACCCTATGCGATGTCAATTCATGTCTCAACAAGTCACTCCGCACCTTTTTCCTCGCTTGATGTTTGACGCCTACACGAGTAATTGTCGCGCACTCTCCATTCAGCCTGATCCCTCGTCAGTTAGAGAAGGCGAGAGAGCACGTGAAATGGAGAGACGGAGACGTGTCGGATAGAGAAGGCTGTCGTCTCTAATTGCATTACCCCCTGCGAGGAAGGAAGGAAAGACGACTCTAATCGAGAGGAGGAGAGCCGAGCTCGCACCTTTGAGTAGGAAAGGAGGAAGGATTATCCATGTTTGCACTATTGATGGAATATCACCGTCCTTGTCTTGATATATTTTCCATGACTAGATTGACAGGGGATTTAGGAATATCCATGTTTACACTATTGATCTACCTTCCTGAGGCCATCACCTTGCTTTGATATCGTCCATGGATTTGCCGAGATTGATTCTAGTGGCTCTGAAGGCGTGTGGGTAATAGCTAGGAATCATTGTGCAAGCTTTCATCGTTTTCATCGATAGGTTGATCCTTGAACGTCGTTGCTCAAGAGAGAAAGGACGGGATAAGTCATCTTCCCCTCTCCCTATTATGCTTCTTTTCTCCTCCTTTTCGCCGGATATTTTGATGATTAATGCAGCCATTGACGATCTTTTCGCTATTCTTGTTTAGACCTTTCCTTTTCCCTTTTCTCATCTTTTCTTGCACTCTGTTCTGTTGATGGAGGATGAAGATATGGGGGAATGAGCAGATCGAAGGCTGTGGAGAATTGGATGAGTGAACCACAGCCGTTTGGTATTTTTCCACAGTATGGCATGCGATTACTGCGTAAAATTTGGTGGCTGTAATGTCATGAAGTTTTGAAGCACGAAGCTACGTGGGGCGCATTTAGTTCAGTTTTATCTGTGTTGACGTAGGAGATGAAAGTGGTCGATAGTAGAGTTGTCTAAATCGCGACAAACAGCGTGAAGAATGTTTTTTTCAGGTTTATGGAATATCATTTCCTTAGTACACACCTATTATTAATCCTGGAGTATTCTATGTAATTTCATCGACGTATGAAACACAAAGCGTCAGCGTGTGCAGATCGGATTTTTTTTCAGTATGCTCTGTGTTGGTGTAGGAGATGAAAATAAGGAAAACATTTATCTTAAAGATCCTTCAAACCAATCAAAAGCAGCAATAACCTATTTAAGTATGGATATGACTACGGCCACTAGTGTAGTTCAGCACTCCCGAAACTGCGATTGAGTGCTTGTTCGCTCTCCACTTCTCTCCTCTTCGCGATTGATAGATCCATAAAGAGGAGGGTGGAGCTTATGATTTCGAGCTCAATTCTTCTCCTCCTCCTCATCATTCTACTTCTATAGGAGGAGTTTGGAAATCCCGTGCACCCCCGTGTCCACGGCGTATTCTCGAAACTATGGATAATCTTTTTGATTCCTTACCACAAGCTAATTCTAGAACTAAAGTGTCTACTATCTGTCGAAATTGCCATGCTTCCTCCTCCCATTTCTTCATCTTCTTTAGTAATCTCCCCTCATGTCCAATGTATTCACGCAATCAGCTAATTTTAGCATCAAAATCTTCTTAATCTAATTGCAAGGAAGTGCAAGAGTCTATCTCTATCAACGCTTCCTTACTTCCTTGCTTCCTCCTTCAGTAATCTCACCCGTATCTGATATATTGGCGGCAAGCGTGTGTATTAATCGTCTAGTATGTTAACTCATACGTATCGTCTTCAGAATCACTATCTGACATTCATTGTCCAGCTTATCCGTCGACATCTTCCCCTTTATTCTCACTTCCTCCCCAGTAATCTCCCCTGTATCTAATGTATTCACGCAATCAACTCACTTAATCGGCAAGTATGACAACTCGTACGCATCATGTCGCTATCGATTGCGACATTTAGGCTAATTTACCGGCTACGTTTTTTTCTAACCGTACTTCTTTCTCCTCAGAATTCTCCCCCCGCATCGGATGTATTCACGGAAATCAGCTAATTTAAGCACAAGTAGCATCAAAATCGTCTTAAACTAATTGTGAGAAAGTACGTGCAAGTCTCTGTCGGTGATTACTCCCTGCTCAGTAATCTCCTCCGTATCTGATGTATTCACGGGGCAATCCGCTCTCTCCTTAGCACTTCGCGTCTCTAATAGGGGAAAGCTAAATCGATTATATTATGTATTCGCCTCTTAGCGTCGACGCGAGATTGTAGCGGGAAGTGCGAAGGGGAGGACTTAGAAGGGTTTTTTTTCCAATTTTGCATTTTTTTATACTGTTGTATTCGTTCCAAGCATTGATAACACTACGCCCTTTCACCTTTGATTAGATACCGAAACATGCATTCGCCAGCGTGCTTTGCTCCATAGTCTTTGCTGAAGAGCGAAGGGGAGGAATTAGAAACGTTTTCCTCCTGGTTTCGTGACGCATGAATTATTTTACTATAAAGAATAAGGGTCCACTATTGATATCACAACGCCCTTTTCGCCTTTGATTCGACACCGAAACATATATTCGCCAGGATAGTTTGACTAATTCAAAAACCACGCTATGGCGAAGATGAATTGCTAAAATAGCTTTGTCGGGGCAAATTTGTAAGCGGAAGTGCATCGGTTAGTCGTACCCTAATTTTTGCCTCCCACTTAACATACCATATTACCGTGATTAGAATGCGAGAGAGTATGCAGAAGTAAGATACGAAGATATCTATTTATTTGATTCTATACACTGAATAACATACGTCACATCTCCGAGATATCATCGAGAGACCTTTCCACGTATTGCGTCCCTATTCTTCGATCCATCGTGACTGAACTTCTCGCGTGTTTGGAGTGACTAAGGGAGATGTCTTCTATTCAAAACAACGGCGTTAGAAGAAGTTTATGCGAAGAGAATTAGAAATTTCACTGGTCGTCACTCGTCTAAATGTAAAAGCCGCTTCTTATGCACTCAATTTCTTTAGTTCTTTTCCCAGTTGGCTTTCGCTATTCGCGATCAGCTCTATTCTGTCCTTTTCCCTCTTCATCATCATCTTCATCTCCATTCGCATCTATTCACACTCCGTCATTTTTGTCGGCTCGACACCTCTTCATTTTTCCTATTCTCCGGACTGCTCTAACCGGGCAGAGAGCCGGTAAATAGAGAGAGAGAGAGCGCGCGCCTCAGATGACCTACGACTCGACTCTGTCACTTCCCATGAATGCGCTATGAATTGAGAAGTGGGAGATGACGAGAGATTAAGGGAATTGAAGAGAGCGCCGAGAGGAGGAAGGAAGGAGGCGTGAAGGAAAGACAATGATGGAGAAGCAAGAGGCAGAACCGTTCCGCCGCGGTTTCAGAGAGTAAGAAGTTCGCTAATTTCCGGTCCTAGCCGATTGTTCTCTGGTTCTTTCTCGATTTTTTGGCATTCGGGCCATGCCAGTAGCTCCTTCGCGTTAGCATGCTTACCCAGAGCACGCGGGCTACTGGCTACTGTCTCTGGACGTGATCGAAATCATCAACAAGCTTGGATACTGCCAAGATTTTGAAAAACATTAGGATTTGATCAACTTTTCATACGTGATCACTCATCGCTATAGCCGACTAGAGAGCAGGCCGAATGGAGAGAGCACCTTTTTTTTATAGCGGCGTTCCTATTGTGAGCCGACTTTGGCGTTGGCACACCTGTTGCACATGCAAACTTTCTCGTTTCTCGTCGCCCTCGCCCGCTTTCTAATCGGCAAATGCACCCAGCGTCGAGCGCCTTTTATTGCTGGCGTTTCCAGTTGGCCTTACACTTTCCTTCTATTCCGTACAAACTGTGAAAATTTTGGCAATGAGATCTCCATATCATACTCAAATTGACTTCCTCGCCCGCTTTCTAATCGGCAAATGCACCTAGCGTCGAGCGCCTTTTATTGCTGGCGTTTCCAGTTGGCGTTGCTTTTCCACTTTCGCGACCTCTTCTTACAGCCATCGAATTAAATGGTGCTTTCCTTGTTTTGCTTTCTTTATCTCAGAAATTAAGAGGCGATAACCTAGCGGTGTGCAAGTGGCTTTCCAGTTGGCGTTGCTTTTTTCCTCTTTCGTCCGTCTCCGCGACCTCTTCTTACTCTTTGTGTTCGCTCAACCACTTAGACGATTACCGACTTATAGTGAACGCCTGTATATGAGCATATAGAAAGCTAGCAGTTTCCTAGTGGTTGGACGTCTCAACGCGACCTCGTCTTACTACCTTTATGTGCCCCTCGAATTGTAGTAGACTTCCGCCATTTGACTCTGCTTCTCTTACTTTTGCGTGCTATTTTGGCTTGTCCTACTACTTGGCTTTTGGCCGTCCGATTTTCTACCTTTTTTATGACCCCCGCCCCCTTTCCGAGTCGTGTTTAGTGCCGCTGCCCATTGTGCTATGATTTTGAATTGGCTCAGGTGAATTGGCTCCTGAATGGGCTCGATTAGATGACGTTAGGAAGTTGGTTTTGTGGACCAGTATGGATTGGGCTCGGGGCCTTGAAAATGATTGATTTATTCCTCTCGATGACCTGAACATTGATTGAGTCCCAATTCGAAGGCTTACATGGATTTGTTGAAACATGGTGTAAGGATTGTTGCCAACGCTTTTTTCGCCAACGGCCTTTATGTTTTCCGTTGAACCCAATGATTCCCTTCCACAATGCGTTTCATTCATACTCGAGAGCGTGTCTAATCCGAATCTTGTCTCTCTTTTTTCATTTCCCCCCTTTTTGCTCCCTTTCGTTTCTGCCCGCTCACCCGTGTACATTAGGAGACTTTCCCCGTGTGCCGACTGACTTTTATTATTCCGCCTCCTTACTCTCGCATTTTTTGCTCGAATAATGGTTGAATGTTAGAATATTAGGTAACGGGAAGCAGGGCATAACAAATCTGAGGAAAAAAAAGAGAACAGGAGTATTGCTGTTTCGCTGTTCGTTATAGTAGTCTGCTCGTAATTAAAAGATAACGCAAATAATTCTACCGGCTTCCCGTCGGATACACTAGAATCAAGTACAGCCGCAGATGTTTTCAATTCAGAAAAATAGGCTGTGGATGATGCTGAGTCATCTGTTTTCTCCGAATTACTCGTATCCGCTCATATCACCTTCTGATTCTTTCACGCGTGTCGCTTTCTCTCCATTTCACCTGTTCTCAAATGATCATTACTTCGCTCGGTTCTCGCTCATTGCATTAGCGGAGACAAGCGAAAGACTTGTAAGGCAAGAGAAAAGGGTGACATTCGACAAGAGAAGTGAGATACGCAACACGCTTCAAGAATCGATCAGAATCTCGCCATTTACACGTCATTTTTGAACTATTCATCATAGATGCTATATTTCCTCTACCTCGGACTTTGATCTACTCAGTTGCTCGCCCATTATAGCTCTTCTGCGATGATGTATGGCTGTTTTTGTAGGCCATGTCAAGTCTCACGCACACCTTTTTGTGCGTTTTAAGCCGCCGGAAACACCTCTGCATTTCGTGACTTTGTCTTTCTTCTCAAGTCTAAGATGACGAGAGTGCGTGTGCATTGGAGAGATTATAGCTCTCCAATGGAATATCATCAGATTTCTATTGTTACTTCACACTGATACCATCTATCCCGCTCGAATTTCCTATTCTTGCTACCAATAAGAGCATGCGCGCCCTAAACGTCACACATGCGGTCGTAGCTGTCCCCATTGTAGGCACGAAGACTCTAGACATCTTTCGTCGCTTTATATTCCTCCTCCTCCTCTGCCGTCTCAAATTTCGCTGCCCCCGGTCATCATTTCCCCTTCCTCCTTTTCTTCGTATTTTTCCTGCCCCCCCCCTGCATACGTCGTCATCACTAGAGTTCGAAATACGGGTCACCGTCTCCTCATTTCCCACACTCTCTCACCGGTCAGTGAGGCGAGAGAGTGTGTGAAATGAAGAGACCATTACCCGTATTTCAAACTCTAGTCATCACCCTCTCTTTATTGGTCTGAAGAAGGAGTTCAGGAAATGCGCGTCGCCGTCTCCTCATTCCATGCATTCGTTATCTATCGTGCTATTTTCCGATTATATGATTTGAAGTTTACCTTAAAAATACGCAGGGTGGTCCCGGCATGGAATCGATAGTAGCCTGAACGCCGGATAATATCGATTAGTAGCCCCACCCGAGAGCTTGAGATCTACCATGGCCGACGTGCATCCGAAGACGAACGGCACGGTGCCGCCCGCTGGGGTACGGTAAAATGGGTTATAGTAGGCTAGCGTGCGGTAGACTGTATGCGAAGGTAGTGTAAATTGGGGTACTGATATTGGGTCTTCATTCAGTTAGCTCGTAGGGACAAAGGGCTAAAAAAAGAGAATTATTTCAGACAACCTGCGGTTTCATCATTGAAGTGTGTTAATGAAACCTGACGATGAAGGAAGTGTGAAACTCGAAATTATTGAGCGGGAAAATCGCTATGAAACATGCTAAAGTAAGGTGGTGCTAGAACGCATACTACAGCAGGGAATGGTATAACGCAAAGTGAAGCAAGGTGTTTTGCCCTGTTTGTGGCGCATACATTGATTCGTACTGACGAAGTAGGATGATGTAGGAAGTGTGAGGCTCAAGGTGGTTGGGATTGTGTCGATTCGGGATTGTGCTTGGTGGTCACTATGAACCGTGAGAATGCGGGGTAGGTCCAGCACCGAGCTATTGTAGAGATACTGTAGATTACAGTATTAGCTAGAGACGGTTTGTTGATTTTTTCATTATTCGCGACGGGTGAACTAATTTTTTGATGAAAAAGCATGATGAAGGAATTTTGAAACTCAAAATGGTTGTGGTGATGACATGGCGAGTGTACGTCTTAATTATTCAATGATGTACTGTAAGAGCGGGAGGTGCGGTAGGCTACAGTAGCCCATGTTACAATTACGCAGGGTAGAGTCGTGCATGGCGTCATTGCGTGCAGGTGCGATAACCTACAGTTCCCGGAGGATAATGATTTTTGATCGCGCGAAATGGACAATATTGGAGCCGATAGATAAATCGGGATGTTGTAGGATATGTGAAACGCAAAACTTGGTGGGGGGTGTTTTGCTAGAAGGCTACAGAGATGAACAGTGAGGTACAGTAGGCTACAGTAACCCTCGAATCGATCGATAATGGAATCTTCCGTGCAGGACCGCGACGCAGCCCGTCCGTTCGCGTCGCTCTTTCGTGTGGTCGGAGGAGGAGGAGGAGAGGGAGGAGAGAAGAGTGAGTGATTTGATATTTTAAAATTTAATTTAATTTATGTATCTTTCGTTGTTATTTTTTATTTGTGCATTAATTGGGCGTAGTTGAGGAGACGTAAATCGTCGCAGGACCGTGCATGCTTCTCTCATAAAAATATTGAAACGCAAATCGGAAAGCTCGAATTGAGCTCTCGGATTCGATTCTGGGAAATTTGTTCGATTTCCTCTTCATCTTCTGAAGGTTGAGAGGCAAAGAGTAGTCAATGATGCAAATCTCGAATATACAGAATAATAACTATTTTAATAGTTAATTAATTAATTAAGCTAATTGCAGTCTCAGCGCAGCTCGGGCCTACTGTAGCGGGCAAGGAGCAGAAGAACGATATCATGATCGAGTCACTGCGGGGAGAGCACGCGGCCGAGAGGAGCGTAGAGGTACGTTAGGGGATACGATATATGGGAGTACGGTAGGGGGAGGGTATCGTAGGGTACGGTAGCTTGGGAAATCGGGGTACGGTATGGTACTGTAGGTTTACGGTAGTAATCGAGTCACTGCGGGGAGAGCATGCGGCCGAGAGGAGTGTAGAGGTACGGTAGTTGGAGTACGGTAGTTTGGGAGGAGGGAGGTACGGTAGGGGTACTATAGTGAGCAAGTCACTGCGAGGAGAGCACGCGGCCGAGAGGAGTGTAGAGGTACGTTAGGGGTACTGTAGGGGTACGGAAGCTTGGGAGGATAGGTGTACGGTAGCTTGGAGAAGGAGGTATGGCATGTTCCTATCCAACTGATTGTGAGTACGATAGTGATCGAGTCACTGCGGGGAGAGCACGCGGCCGAGAGGAGTGTAGAGGTACGGTAGTAGAGGGTATGGTAGTTAAAGTACGGTGGTGTTTTTGAAAATTCAGAATGAAGATGATCACTGATCCTAGCTATCATGAAGCGATAAGAAGTGACAGTGTAACTTAGAACACGCAACAAAATCATTCTCAAAAAATCTTTGCCTTCGAATGAGAAAGTAGTTCGAGAAAGTAGGAGTGGTGTGAGGGAGGTGAAAATCATCCCTTCCAATCGATGTCGCGATTTATTAGGCAATGGGTTTAATTCCGGCGATTTTTGAACCTTTCTATGGGCACGAGTTTTGCGTTGCACGAGTAGGCTAAGGTAGCGACATGTTAGTAGCGGCTGATAGATGGTAAACCATATATATAAATATCAATTATCGGTCTTTATTACTGTATTACTCAGGAAGTGTGCGCGATTCGCATTTAATAGGCGCTTTTGTGCCCCGGGAGTCGGCCAAAATCATGGCATGTTAGTGGACACTGATTTGTACGTATTCTCAAAACAAAACAACCATAATAATGATAATGATATACATACCTGAGCGCGCTTTTCCCTACGGAGTACGGGTCGATGCCGCGTCGCGGTCGCGTCGCGGTGTGCGCTAGTCGCGCCATCATTGATCATTGACATCTGCAGGAAGTATGCGCAATCTTGCGTGCGGACGCTGTCTCTGGCCTGTCATCAGCGGAAGCAGCAAGGAGGAGAGGAGTGCACGGGTACAATGAGTTTGATGCCCCCGAGGAGGAACCACTGTGGAAGAAGTATGCGGAACAGGTACGGTGGATTACTGTAGGCTACAATTATCGATTAGTAAGGGGTGGAGGAAGTACTGTAGAATGGGTACAATGAGTTTGACGCCCCCGAGGAGGAGCCACTGTGGAAGAAGTACGCGGAACAGGTACGGTAGTTTTATCGATTGATAGATAGTTGGAGGGATGGTATGGTATGATGATGTAGCTTGGAAGTATGCGGAACAGGTACGGTGAATTACGATTATCGATTAGGTAGAATTGATTATGAAATACGACAAGGGTGATCGATTCAATTCGTATTCGGGCATGTACTTCTGCGCTTCAAGGGAGAGGTAAGAGTATGGGCACCGGGTCCCGAGTGTTACGACTGCGGAGTTCTGTAGGAAAATACACAATATTTTTGACCAAGAAGATTCGGATTCAATTACATTTAATTAGGAATTCAGTTCGTTTGCGGGTAGGCGCTTCTTCGTTGCATGTGGAAGTAAGAGCAATAACTACAAAAAAGGAATAAATTTAGGAAGATCCTAGTTCAATTAAGATTATTTACATATCTGGAAGAATGACAGGTAGCCGTTTCTGCGTTGCATGAGGAAAGTAAGTACCCGGGCTTTGGGTTGGGGGCGTTGGAGTTCTTCCTGTATTGCATACAAATAATAATTAGTCAGTAATTAATAAATAATCGATTTTTCCAGTTCAAAAACCCGCTTATCGCCCTCCTGCTCTGCTCGGCGCTCGTGTCGATTCTGATGAAGCAGTTCGATGACGCCATCAGTATTACGGTAGCCGGTGAGTTATCGATTGATTATCGAAGGGTACGGTAAAGGTTAGAAAGATGACGCCATCAGTATTACGGTAGCCGGTGAGTTATCGATTACGGTAGTTGTGGGATACTGTAGATCATGGATTGAGTGATTTTCTGAGTGGGTACAGCACCTAAAAAGATGGCGCCATCAGTTTTACCATAGCCGGTGAGTGAGTCGATTGGTTACAGTGGATCGGGATACGGTAGATGGCGAACCAATTGCTTTTCTGAGAGTGACCACTGACCAGTAATTAGATCGTATAGATAGCTACCGACAATCAATTGTATGTAATAGAATCAGTTATCAATCGAATGGATCAGCTAGATTACCGTAATCAATCAATGCTCCTTTCAGTGGTGATCGTGGTTTCGGTGGGCTTCGTGCAGGAGTACCGTAGTGAGAAGACACTCGAGCAGCTGGGAAAGCTCGTCCCGCCCACCTGCACTGTGTGAGTACGGTAGATTACGGTAGAATGAGCGATCTATATGGGAATACGGTAACTGCGAGATTCATTAGAATAGGCCCTACCTGCGCGATGTGTAGACTACAGCACCCGGGATGAATTAAAAGTGGATTCGAGAGATTTTTCATGAACAAGTGTCCGAGGTTGAATCGTAATTTTCACGATGTTATGGGTGTACAGTAGATCAGGTTGATCATATTGAGTTATTGGAGGGAAATGTTGGAGAAAATTAAGGTACAGAAATGAATTTCCAAAGTTCTACAGAACATGCCAAATTCGCGCTTCGATTTTAGGTTATAGTCATCTGCGTTGGCCACAATCTCCGCATTCCGTTGATCGAAACAAAAACACTATTCTTACAGTTTCCGTGTCATATGGTATCCTTACAACCACTCCTTACAGTATCCGTGACGGTCGCGAGGCGGCTATGCTGGCGCGTGAGCTAATCCCCGGCGACCTGGTCCTGCTGCACACCGGAGACCGGGTTCCGGCCGACCTCCGGCTGGTTACGGTAGGTTTATCGATTGTCGTTTTGCATTTGAAAATTCCATTAGAGTGAGGCTGGACATTGTGTTTTCGTTAATTCAATCATTTTTTTCATTCACCACAAAACTTGCGAGTTACGTGTTTCGAAGTTGAGTTGTGGTCTACAGAGAAGTGTTTGCGACGATAACAGTCTCTCGCTATCAATTCATAAACTGTATTCACACACTGAGCTTGAATTTTTTGGGGTTTAGCTAGAGGCGAACTGATTAATATTTTTTTAAGTTGTATAATTAGTCACATATCAATACAGGCGGTCCACCTCCAACTGGACGAGTCCTCTCTCACAGGCGAGACCGAGCCGAAGGGGAAGCAGATTGAGGCCATTCCCGTGGGAAGTGGACGGAGCGAGAAGGATGGTGAGTGTGCTATACAAGCCGGGTAACAGTGGTCGAAAAGTTTGTCAAAAACTACATGAGGTGCCCGAAAAATTGAATTTTAGCATATTTTTATGGTTTTTTAAGGCTTGGTGCCCGAAATTGGGCTCAGAAATAGGGTTTGGTGCCCGACGGAAAGCCCCATATGATGTGACTTTTCGACCACTGCCGGGTAAGAATGGTGAGAGATTCGAGTAGGAAGCGCTGATTGAAAGCGAGAAGGATAGAAAGCCAGTCTCCTTTTCTTTTTGGCTGATCAGAATTTTGGAATTGATTCAATTGGTGAAATCGCGCCAAAGGAAGTTAGGTTTCATCGCATCTATAAGTGTCTTATTGTTAGCCATGTGAACTCCTGTTGGCTAATGTCGACGAAAAAAATTAATTGAATTAAACCCATGTTGAGAAAAAGTGTTAGCTCTTTCTTTATGATGTAAATGATCGCGTTGTCTAAATTGTACAATCTGTCATTTAGATTACGCGAGGTTGGCCTTATTCTGAGGACTAAAGATCAAAGATCATCGTTCAGATCACGACGCCTCGCCCCTCGGCGGCGGCCACGTGGACCACCTTCACTCGGTCGTTTTCATGGGCACGCTGGTGTGCAGTGGACATGGAAAGGTACGGTAGGGAGGGGTATCGAGAGGGTATCACATTTTGTCTGTGTTGAGCGCAGTTACATGCGTTCATTGAACTGCTGATTATGCTGGGAAAATTCGATACCTCCCCCTTGACTCCTTCTGTAAATTCAATATATTTTTATGATAATTGGTTTACGTTTGTAAAGGAAGAAAAAAAGAGAGCAACTGCATCATTGAGATATATCGGAATGTCGGTCCTCGCATTCTCCCATCTAGGGGAAGTCTGGTTGCAAGTGTTAGCCAAGTTGGGGGGCTGCTGAGTAACGTTGATTGATCGCGCAGTGCATTGGTTAAGACAATAAATAAAATTTATGTCAATTTTGACTTTAATTTAATGTAATATATTGAATACAATTGTCACTGCATGACAAATAGAATCTGACGGAGTTTGACTGCTAGGTAGACTCGTGTTGCACGCATGAGATAATAAGCAAGAGAGCAATGGGGAATGATATTCTGCGATCGAGTTGTAATTTATGAAACTAATGTAATAATTGTAAGTAATTATCAGGGCATCGTAATCTCGACGGCGACGAACTCGCAGTTCGGCGACGTCTACAAGCTGTTGCAGGCGGAGGAGGTTGGTGTCGATGTCATCAAACCCTTCAAAATTGTAATCGTAATCGTAGGCTCTGGCGTCCTTCGGTAGGAGCATAGTTTTCCATTTTTTTGCTTCTAGAAGTATAAAGTATGTATCTGCGTTTGGAGTTCTATTAAATCTCAGTCTTTCTTAGCGACAGTGAAACACAAATGGGCTGTCCCTTGCAAATCTCATTTTTTAAAATTTATTTCCTTATGTTAATGCACTCGAGAAATGAATTAGAACAAATTAGACCGCTGACAGTAGGTTTCAGTGAAATAATAAGAGTTACTTAGAATGTTGGGGGGTCAGTGTTTCTCCATTGTGTATGAAATCTAATAAATATGAGATCTAATGAATCGACGGATTTTTTTATTCAGACCAGCAATACCAATAAGCCACCAATAAGCTTGGTGTTTCAGTCGCCGGAGACGCCCCTCCAGAAGAGCATGGACCAGCTGGGCACCCAACTGTCTATCTCGAAATCATAGGGCGCGCTTATGAAATAAGTCTACCCCAGTGGCACCAACAATATAATACCATAACAACCCTATAAGACCAATAATAATATGGAAACAGTCTAATGCTTGGTGTTTCAGTCCCCAAAGACGCCCCTACAGAAGAGCATGGACCAGCTGGGCACCCAACTGTCCATCTACTCCTTCGGAATCATCGCTTTCATCTTTGTCGTCGGTCTGGTGCAGGGCAGGAAGATACTGGACATGTTCACCATTGGAGTCAGGTACGGTATCTTTCTGATAAGATACGGTAACTCGGTTATCGATTAGTGGTACGATAGGCGAAGTACGGTATGCATCGAATAGCGATCATTGGGACAAAGAAGTAGGCTAGTGTCGGTCTGGTGCAGGGCAGGAAGATACTGGATATGTTTACTATTGGAGTCAGGTACGGTAGCTTTATCGATTAGCTTTATAGGTAGAAAGCTTTATCGTTTGGACTGAGATACGGTATCTTTGGGTGTGTACAGTATGTACCAGTTATCAATCGTCGGGGTAAAGAGGTCTGTATTATCTGTATTATGGATGAGCAATGTTGCGGAATTTGCTAATCGATTGAAATGTGTTGCAAGGAAGATGCGTGTTTCGGTGATAAATGCAATATGGAACTTAAGTTCAAGGACGATGCGAGTAGAAGTCTGGGCGAAACATACATGATTATCACTGCAACACTGCGTTAAGCATAATGTTCAATTTATTTGCCCCCTATTTTGGAATTCGTTTTTATCTCAAATTTACATTTTAATTTCCAGTCTGGCAGTCGCAGCCATCCCTGAAGGGCTGCCCATCGTCGTTGCAGTAACGCTGGCCATTGGAGTCATACGAATGGCCAAGAGGAGGGCGGTCGTGAAGAAAATGCCCGCCGTGGAGACACTTGGTTAGTAATTGTTTGCAAAGCAAATGGACTACACATTGCAAGCCGTAGTTAATTCATTCTCATAGCGAAAAGCTGAAGCGCGGGAGTGCCAGGACAATTAATGTTACCGCCCCGGTTAAGTTTTCTGGTGGGATTATGAGAATATGCACGCGTGTTATTGATCTTGCAAGGCAACTCCTCCTCATGTCAGGATACTGAAGCGCGGGAGTGGTGGGAGAATTGTCAATCAAATTGGACCGCTAAGAGGGAGGGCAGAAAAGATAAGGTCAATAATGAACGCTAAACCGTAAGCGGGGCAACCTAGTGGTCTGGATAGTTATATTTTTTCCCGTCACAGAAAAACCCACTTACTGATCATCATGGGCAACCCATTCTCATAACGTGAGGCTGAAACGGCGAATTGCGGGACATGTGGGCGTTTTACCGCAAAAAAACTCGGCACCAAATCAAATAACGCTTTAGTTCAAAGGTCAGACAGACGCGAGAGAGCGTGCGATCCGGAGAGAGTCAGACGAGAAATCGGCCATTCTCATCCATTTCCTGCACAGGTTGCGTGACGGTGATCTGCTCGGACAAGACGGGCACGCTGACGAAGAACGAGATGACGGCCGTGGTGGTGATCACGCCCGAGGGAGACCGGGCGGAGGTGCGTGATCTTTGATCTTTGGACTTTGGGCTTTGATCTCTAGGGGGGATGCAAGAGGGGGAGAGGGCGGAGGTGCGTGATCTTTGATCTTTTGGCGCTTGCTAAAGAGGTAAATGGCTTCCTCATTTCATTGGAAACCTTGGTTTGAGGTAGGCAGTGGAAAGACATGCGACGGATGTGTTATACCTTGTTATTTTTGCGTTTCACAGGCGATTCTAGTAAACGGGTAATGTGCGGCCAGTAATACACGACAAAAGGCATTTGAAATATTACAAATAAATTGCTTTTTTGACTGTATTATTATTCCAGGTATCCGGTATCGGGTACTCTTCCGCGGACGGAGTATGTACGCTGCGAGGCGAAAGGGTGATCGGCCACTCCCATCCGGCCATTGGACAGATTGTCGAGGTACGGTATTATTGGGATACTGTAGACTTGTCAGGGATATCGATATATCGCAATTACATCTAGAGATACGGTAGTTGTAATATGAGTCGATTGTTGAGGCGGAGAACCCGAGAACATCGTTCCAAAGAAATTGTAGAGTATTTTGAGAAAGTGTTGCAGCGAGTATCTCACAGGTGCGACAAAAAATATTATTGTGGCTAGTCTTGATTCGCGAAAGGAGAGCCAATTGTTATTTATAGGGAACCTGGAGTACGGTGCACGATGTATGATAGATTAGGGGATACGGTATTCGGTAGCTATCGACAAGTGAGTTTAATTCCTCGCCCTCTTTCCAGGTCGGTTGCGTGTGCAACAACGCGAAGGTGGACGGCGAGACGGTCATCGGGCAGCCGACGGAGGGAGCGCTGATTGTACTGGCGAGAAAGGTGAGGGATAAGAGATCAAAGATCAACGATGAAAGATCAAAGATCATCTTGCTAATAACAGGGTTAAGGTTAACATTAGGTCTGTGTTAGGGATAGAGCAATTGGAGACCGAGATCGCTGATTGTGCTGGCGAGAAAGGTGAGAGATCAGAGATCAAAAGTCAACGATGAAAGATCAAAGATCATCTTGCTAATGACGGCTCAGGATTAACGATCGCAAGTGGTAGGTTAGGGTGGAATTAGGTGACGGAGGGAGAGCTGATTGTTCTGGCGAGAAAGGTGAGAGATCAGAGATCAACTTGTTAGTAGGGATAGCGATATGGTTGGATCCTAGAATAAGGGAAGGCAATGTCCGGGTGAAAAACAGCGAATTCGATGTTGGCGGTTGTATGTTTCAGCCTCAAACCTTATAGAGAATGACATGTGAGGTTTGGTACGCTCCTCTCAATTCTTGATGCAAATATTTCAGTGACAATTTTTAGCTGCACCAGGTTATAGCACTAGCGATGATAAAATCTGTCAATGATCTAGGCGGTTATCAAGATTCAAAATTTTTGAATTGGCCAGCAAGAACGTTCGTGTTTCACCCATAGTACGAATAACGAGCGTTTGGTGAAATTGCAATGATACGGCTGCAACCTGCTATGAATATCAAAGACCAGAGAAAGTTCAAAGATCAATCTTTTCCAGACGCACCTGGAGGGCCTTCGCGAGCAGTACCGCCGGCTGCAGGAGATCCCGTTCACGACGGAAACGAAGTGGATGGCCGTGTGTGCGGAGACCGTGCCGGTGAGTAGGAGTAGGGGTACGGTAGAGAGGGTGATCGAGAAGTAACTTATTTGGCGAAAGTTTCCGGAGCTTAAATTTGGTGCAGGTATGAGAAATAATAAGATTGAAGGTGTTCGAAAAATGTCCAATTTATAAAAGTCTATCCTTACTAAAGAAATATTGAATCGTACGTTCTACAGAAACGCAGCTGACTATCAATATGGAAGTCGCGCTAGTATGAATAAGGGAATGTAGGAGCAGGAATCTGCTGGTTTTGAAATCACCTCAATTGCATTCTTAAGAAATACAAAACGATTTACAAGCAATGGAGACTGCAACAAATGATTTGCTAATTAAGTGATTAATTAACTAACTAATTAATTCCCAGGGCGACGCGGGCTCACGCACTTTCTTCGTCAAGGGCGCCGTGGACAGAGTGCTGGAGAAGTGCGAGTACTATCTCAGAGGTGAGCGGGGTTGATCTTTGATCTTTGGTATTCAGTGGTCAAATACTTAGGTCATGAAACTCAAGATGTGACATGCTATTATAAATTTAGAACTTTATTGCACTTGTGGTGGTTAGGTTTCGGGTCAATTCCTTCGTTTATCAAACAGTGGTATGCTTTTCTCCAATTGTTGGTCAAGTTGGCTTAAAATTGTGGCATGCTTAGGTCCTTTCGGGAGGTGTATTTGACCTCGGTTGGTATTTGATCTAGATAATTTGCAACTTACTAGGGCATTGTTGAAGGCGAGTTATCGTTCGCAATTTGTGCTGTCAGAGCAGAAACGTTGAAAGTTTTCAAACTGGTCACCTTCGCGCTTCAGCGTTAGATTTTTAGGTTTGTGAAATTTTGAATCGGCAATGGAGAGAAGATTTCGTCATAGAATAAACCCCAATAAATCGTTAACCAATTCCAATAAAACGAAATCGGAGAAAGCACGCTAAAACGAGAGAGATTGCAGACGGCATCCGACCTACTCCATTGGACGACGCGACGAGAAGAGTGATCATGGATGAAGCGAGAAATGCCGCCCTGACCGGACTGAGAGGTGGTGTTTGGTATTTGGGCTTTGATCTTTGAATTTTACTTGTCGGGGATTAGAGTTAATTCAATAATGGGTTAAAGGAGGTGTATCACGAACCGCGCGGGCGACTATGCAAAGTGAGGAATGAGAGGGCGCGCTCTCCTCATTTTGCATACTCTCTCGCTCGTTGCCGGATCTTCTGGGTCATTTGGAACGCAGCCAAATGCTTACAACTCGGTTTAAAATGGATGTACGACTTTCAAACTTCGGGATTCTAATATCGTTCTAGATTCCAATCGAATCATGTTCTCAAAAACATCAACTAATTTTTCATGATACGCCTCCTTTAAGTGAAGTGTTTTGGTTACATAGGAGGCCGTTCGCGTAAGAATCGGACAATGACCGGCACAGTGATTTTTCAATAAATTGGGGATAGAGGTTCTCGAGGGTGGTGATCATCATGGTGAACTTCATTTTGCTCCAACTGATCCCGTGCAGCAGTGCTGCAACCATGCTGCATGGCACCACTTTTCTGTATCTCGCAAGTCCGTCTGCGAAATGTAATGAAAATTTTAGAGCAAGCATAATCGACCGCGCTGATTCAAACCATGATATTCTCGATTTATATAATGCATGCATTTTCTGATAAAAATTCCTTTCTTGAATACTAGGGCCTAGTGGTCTCCAATTTTATATTAGGGTGATGCGCCTCATTGAGAGGATCATTTTTCATACGCAAAGTGAGGAGAAAAAAATATCCGTTTTTTCGCTATCCTTCGTTTTGTCTAACACTTTTCACACTTATTTCCTCTTTTCTTCATCTTTCGCACCGCACTCTTCGCTTGTCGCGCGACGAATGAGGCGAGAACAAAGGGTGAGAGACGTGAAATGAGGAAATGAGAGACGAACGTATGTGGAAAACGTATTATAGCGAAAAAACGGATATTTTTTTCTCCACACTTTGCGTATGAAAAATGATCCTCTCGATGAGGCGCATCACCCTATTATAAAATTGGAGACCACTGGGCCCTAGTATTCAAGAAAGGAATTTTTTTCAGAAAATGCATGCATTATATAAATCGAGAATATCATGGTTGGAATCAGCGTGGTCGATTATGCTTGCTCTGAAATTTTCATTACATTTCGTAGACGGACTTGCGAGATACAGAAAAGTGGTGCCATGCAGCATGGTTGCAGCACTGCTGCACGGGATCAGTTGGAGCAAAAGTTCACCATGATGATCACCACCCTCGAGAACCTCTATCCCCAATTTATTGAAAAATTACTGTGCCAACCATCCTAGGGTTTTGTTCGATTCTTACACAAACGGGCTCATAGACGAGTATATCAAATTACCCTGGCTAGGTTGCGAACGGCTTTTGTGATAGTGGTGAAGCAAGAAATTAGTGGGGCAAAAAATAGAGGTAGATAATGGGAAAAGCATTCAGATAGTGCTATTGGAGGAAAGGTTGTCAACCATGTTAAAGTGTGTCGTGAAACATGAACACACTGGCATAGGCGAAACAATGTGTTTTACTGAGCACTATGTATTTTAATTACTAATTAGCAATAACTAATTACTTGCTTTCCAGTGCTCGGCCTCGCCCGTGGTACGTCCCTCTCCTCTCTCGTCTTCGTCGGTTGCGTGGGCATGCTCGATCCTCCGAGGCCAGGAGCCGATGAGGCCATTGCGGTGGGTATTTTAAAAATAATAATAATCGGGGAAAATGAATGAAACTGTGTCCCTATTGCGCGCAAGTTCTAGATAAATATGGTTCAAATATCGGGTGATATGAGCCATTGCGGTTAGTTTAATGGGTTAGGTTATTGAATACTGGGGATGTAGCTACGAGATATGGCGCGTATTTGTCAATTGCATGGATATGCACGATTTTAGCCGCGAAATCAGATGCATTCGCTTTGCAGTTACAATGTTTCGAAGCAAGAGTGTTTGAGTTTCAACGATATATAATGAGCCAGCCCTATGCGTTCGATGCTTGTTACACTAATGGCAATCGTAGAATAGTATTAAAGAATAGTATACCTTGTCACTGTCATTCCTCTTCTGTCATTGTCATAACTCCATCTGTCAGGCCGTCAAATCGTCCGGCGTGGACGTGAAGCTGATCACGGGCGACAGCATGGAGACCGCCCAGAGCATCGGTGAGGGATTATCGGGGGCATGACAAAAGCGCAAACGACAAAAGCGCAAAAAGTTGCGCAAATCGTCATAACTAGCGTTACGATTGTCTCTCAGATCGGCTAAATACCTGATTAGAATCCCAATTCCATGGGGAATCGAATGGACTCGGTCACGGGTCACAAACTCGCCTGGGAAAGATTTGTGAACAAATTTCAAAATCAAGTTAGAAACCTGAAACCATCTGGAATCGATAGCTAACTGTTAGAGCATCTTGCGGAAAAAAGCTCAGCCCTCTATTATTATCTGGAGAGGAGCAGTTTGAATTTGCGCTTTTGTCGTTGCGGTTTTGTCATGCCCCCGGATTATCGATTTATTTTGAGGGGTACGGTAGGTGATCGTGAAATGACTTTTCATGAATCGGCTTGGTCGAAGTACACAGAGATAGAGTGTAACAGTGTTTACTGGTTGTAGGCTATTAGGCTACAGTGGCTTCGATGAATTATTGATTGATTACTGTACTGTAATTACCGTAATCCCCCGCAGGCAACCGTCTGGGCGTCTACAATCCGGCGACGGACACGTGTCTGTCCGGGCACGAGGTGGACCGGATGAGCGATAATGAGCTGGAATTGGTGAGTTGTTGATGGAATTAAAATAATTCAATAAATAATAAATACGGTAGGGGAGAAGTTGAAAGGGTTGTAAGAGAGTGCCAATGCGCTGGAATTGGTGAGTATTATGGGAGTATATATATATATATATTTATGCTATTTCGATGAAATAACGGTGAAAACAATGTAAAAATAGTATTAGCATGAAACAGGGCGTACAATAATTCATGATAGTTGAGACAATACTGGGACTCTATACGGTGAAACTGGTCTGATTCTCGGTCTTTACTAAAAGCCTTGCCGCTCGCGGAAAGAAACTGTTATGCCTGTACCCAAAACGGGAGCCAGGGTTGTTGAAATTCATACCATTTCTGGTGTAATAAATTTTGAAATAGTGCGGGTTTTTGTACGAAATACTATACTTGCCTCGGAGGAGATTTTTGGCTACTCTAATGTCAATTCCTTCTCTTCGCTTCTCTAGTGACTCAAGGCCTAATTGATCGTTTCTAGTTTGGGCGGAGGGCATATCAGCCCATGTGTGGTTGTAGCAGCGCATGAAAAGTCGCCTAGTGAAGTAGTTCTGCACCTTTTCAAGGACTTTCTTGTCCTTGTATTGGTATGGGTTGAAAACAACAGACGCGCTTTCTAAGATGGGCCGGATGTAAATGGAGAAGGCTTTCATGAGTACGTCTTTGTTTTTGGTACGCAGTGCCCTTAAGACAATGTGACACGCAAGTAATTAATATGATTTCGAAAATATTAAAATAAATAGTAATAATGGGGTTAATACCGCGTTCAATTAGAATATTGATCAAATCATTTTTATTGAACCATGGAGAGGCTTAATATATTGATGTCTCTCCTACTCCCTGCAATATCAGTTGACGGTGAAACGTAAATGTACCTAGTTCGAATTTTCGCGATTTTTCCGCTTTGCACACTTTCCTCGAGCGGGAAAGCAGTGAGAAGCGTTCAGTTTGCAAGAACAAACCACAAACCACAAAATGCGAAATATAAAAATAAAAGTCTATCATACTACTATCCTAATTCTACCGTATCCACAGGTGATCCGATCGGTGACGGTGTTCTATCGCGCTTCGCCCCGGCACAAGCTGAAGATCATCAAGGTGGGTGTTTTTAAAAATGTTTTAATTCTTTTTTTTTTCAAAAAGAAGCTGACGAAAAAGATTGATCTGGAGGGAATCAAATGAAACTTATGAAAGTTGTGAAACTCAAAAGATCCCTGGTGAGGCGATCATGTTTGAAACTCGAATCTCTTTTTTTTGGAGTTTGAATTCGAGACAGTTAGGGGTCGATAAAGGACCATGTATTGTGGAATTAAAAGTTCACTGAAAAATAATTATTAGATCTGCTTAAAAACAATTTATTTGTAATTTTGTAACGACATCCATTTCAGGCCCTCCAGAACATGGGCATAGTGAACGCTATCCTAATAAATTTTTTTCAAATTACTAATTTTATAATTTTAAAATAATAAATATTGCTTTTAATTTAAATACTAAATATTGCGTATTTCAGGCGCTCCAGAACATGGGCGAGGTGGTGGCGATGACTGGGGATGGAGTGAATGACGCGGCGGCACTTAAGAAGGCCGATATCGGAGTGGCCATGGGCAAGTGTGGAACGGATGTGTGCAAGGTATGGTAGGGACATGGACTAATGGGGTCTGGAAAGGCCGTTGTGTAATACTCGAATGTTTGGTCTGTGTTTTATCCAAATCGCGATAATACTATGAGGTTAACTGGATGTACGGTGGAGGCAAGGTGATACGGTAGTGATGATTTTTTAATCGGACTTATTCCTTCTCTATTATCACGATCAACCTATGGGGCCTTGTATGGCACCCTTGAAACTAGGACGCAACGAGTTTGTTGATCGAAGGATTTTGTGGTTCTAAAATCACCCCCCATTGTAGATCACGAAGATGGTGAATATGCGCTACCGGCAGATCGAGCTGGAACACGAGGGCACCTTCAGGGTGAGTGAATTACATTATTATTATAATTAATAATATTATTATTATTTATTATTATTATTATTTTAAATATTAAATAAAGTCTTCAAAGGCTCTTCTCTGATTGTGAGCATTCCCTCGCTTTTAGAGCAGTGTTTTAGTTCAATTTATGTTTTGGCTTAAAATACATATCATTGTTTTTTCCAGCGCATGCTGCTGCTGAAGAAGAAGAAGTACGCGGCGCTCATCATGCCGCCCAAGCCGGGAATGCAGCCGAAGAAGGAGCTCAAGGTGAGAGTGAAACCGGAGTCCATCTGGTAAATTGATTTTTAAAAAAGCTGTTTCTGTGAAATAGAAAAATATTCGTATTGTAACTAAGAACATTTGTGCTACAGTAAGAAGCAAATAATCTTTGTAGGGCCTGGATATTGTGCGACGCGATTGGTCGATGCTCGCGAAGAAGATTGGGTTAGTTTAGTTGATAATATTGTATTTTTTTATAATTAATCATTATTTTACAAAAAAATAAACACATAATTAACAAGGTAATTGTCTTCTCAGATCCGACGTCGTGGACGTGATGCTCGACCCTTCGCTCTCCCGTGAGGAGCTCGTCGAGCAAATCGATAAGTTGCTGACGACGTTGAAGGAGGACCTCGATGCGGGCATCATCGATGTGGATATGTTCAGCATCTTCAAGGTGGGATTTCTGGGACAATATGGGGGTTTCCCATGTTCGTAGTGAGCAGTTCTCAATAGACTAAGCCCCAAATATTATGCAGAATCTTCAAGTTGGGAATGCCATAAATTTTTTGTTGTTATCTGCAGATTTTGGAAGGTGAAAGCAGGCGGAAGAGTTGAGTTTCATCACTAGTATGATAAATATCGAGTGACGAAGTGATGATGTCGATTACATATGATCCGATTAGACAACAATTTAGACCTCTCAAAGATATTAGCAATGTGAAATGGTTCACAAGCAAACCTCGGGTTTCGCTGTGAGTAGAGAATACAGCGTTGACTGGTGATTGCGATGGAATGAACGGATCCGGTTAATAGATCAAATTATATCTGTCGCTGGCTCGTGATCAGACCAAGTACTTGAGGGTTTCACCGTGTGTAGATATCAGGACCTGGGATGAGATTCAAATAATTCTTCAATAAATGGGAATATTAATATTTTAATTGCAGTCGCTCACCCGCGATCCGTCCAAGTACGAGAACGTGCAGCAGCAGCCGCACGCTGCGGTCGCGAAGCGGATGAACGAGAGCGGCCAGAAGAACTACAAGCAGGGAGATATTGTCGAGTATGCGATATGCACGGTGAGATGGGGTTATAGCAATATGATAAGGAAGAGAGTAGAAAAACATTCGGATGTTTTTGAGTGATCAAATAGAGATGCATTGTGTAGGAAGCTATTTACACGGCGCATTGGTGTACCATGTTTGTATGATAAGTATCAGATGAAGATGAACATAATAAATGATAGATGCGTGCAAGGTACGGTAGGGAGGAGGGGTACGGTAGGTGGGGAGGGGGCAGGATACGGTAGGCCGATATCGGAGTGGCCATGGGCAAGTGTGGAACGAATGTGTGCAAGGTACGGTAGGTGGGAAGGAGGGGTACGGTAGGCCTTTGGCACGATTTACGGGGAGGGGGGAGTGGTGATGGCGTGCAATCGTTACGGATTGAGCAGCGCATAAAAGGTATTATTTCCTCACATTTCATCATTAATTGTGTTCGAACAAACACACGGGAAGACATATACGACCTGAAACACAGATCTCTGAGAATTTAGATATTTCTGGCAGTGGCTTATCCAATTCTATTCTTTCCAAGTCGAAAGCGAGTAATAACTGTAGTCGATCAATTCTTCGAATTCAATAGATTGGTAATCGACAGTGACCTAGTAGCTTACCGTAGTCATTTATTCAATAGATTACGGTAGATGAATAATATCCTCTCAGGAGGCAGCGGACATGATCCTGTGCGACGACGACTTCTCCACACTGAAGGAGGCCATCGAGGAGGGCAAGGGCATCTACCACAATATTACGAACTTCGTGCGCTTCCAGCTGAGCACGTGGGTGGTCTTTTTTATGCTTTTTGGATGGTCCATTTTGATAAATCCGAAAAAAATAGATTTGCCGACCAAGCGTGATCTGTGTTTCACTGTTAGTTGATGAGCACTCGAGTTGGTCTACTGGCAATTTTTGATGGAAAACACCGCGAAGAAAACAATAGTCAACAATCGAATCCCTAGCTTTTTATCACATCTTAAGAATTTCGACATTCCCCTAAATAACTCCTAATTTTGTCGCTAGTCCGACATCGTAATATCGTATCTGTTGTACACATTTAATCCAATCCTTTTCAAGACTCGTAAAAATTACATATGCGATAAATATATTATTATTATTATTATCTCACTCTCTCTTTTAGATCCGTCGCTGCCCTCTCCCTGATCGCCGCCTCGACGATCTTCCACTTTGAGAACCCGCTGAATGCAATGCAGATCCTGTGGATCAACATCATCATGGACGGGCCGCCGGCGCAGAGGTGGGAATGAATGGGGTTTCGAATTGTAGGGATAGGCTCCGCCCACTTTAATGAGCGGGACATCCTGAGTGATACCTGGTTAATGGGGGTTCCCGCAGTTTATTATGGGGGGAAATGTGAGTGCTCATTGCAGTCTGAGGTAGACGAATGAAGCATGAAAAAATATCTATAGATTCTGATTGTACTCGTGGGTAATTGAATTGTTAGATTTAGCATAGGAAAGTAATGTTTCCGAAACTGGTGAATTGGTGGTGCAGGAGTAGATGATGAGCTGATGTGATAGTGATGTAGTAGTAGGTCGTCGATCAATACGTGTTAAAAAATAATTCGTTTACTATTTCAATGGAGAGCAGTTTTTGTTATTTGGAATATTATTTCTTAATAAAGTTAATTAATTAAATTGCCAGTCTGGGCGTGGAGCCGGTGGACGCGGACATCATCCGACTGCCGCCGAGGAACACGAGGACGCCCATGTTGAGCAGGTGAGAGACTAGAATCAGAGCTGAAACTTGAATCGCGAGGGTGTAAAATATCAGAAGTATTGTTATTTACGGTTGTTCCAATGAAAAAGACATGGACGTCCATGTTGAGCAGGTGAGGGGAGTTGAATCTTTGTGGGATATACAAGAGCTGAAGCATGAATTGAAAAGGTTTAAACAATCAGAAATATTGTTATTTACGGTTATTGGACAATTTTAGAATGAAAAACACACTCGGACGTCCATGTTGAGCAGGTGAGGGATAGGGCTAGGTGATGAACTAGAGCTGAATCAGAAATCGAGTGAATGCCTCAGATTACTTGATCAATGTATTTGCCTTTTTTGTCACTGACCGTGCTGAACAAATTAGCGTGGGCCAGTGAAGGGGTTTACTAGATCCAGTTGAAGCGTAAATTGAAATTGTGTCAAAATGCGATTCATCTACTTTTTTCAATGAAATGAACCCGGACGCAAAACATGTTGGGAGAAATATATGAGGGATATATCAGAACTGATGCATGAATATAAAGGGTGTCCGTGTTGACGAACGTTTGGTCTGCATTTTGCATTGCATTGCTTTGAAGGGTGGTGTAGTCTCTTCACGATATCGTTTCCACAATAGAAACCCTCTCAGGAAGTTGGTCGGGCAGATCCTCTCGAGTGCGGCGATCATCGTGGCCGGTACGCTGTGGGTATTCTACAAGGAGGTACGTTATGGAGAGGGGTACGGTATGGAGAGGGGTACGGTAGCATTGGTGGTTGGAGGCTGCAAGCCATTGTTCTTGTATTCTACATGGAGGTCAATGGGGGGGGGGGGGGGGGAATGGATCGCAGATCTATTATGCAGACGTACAAAAAATAAGGGACGTTCATGACAAGTGAAGCGATATCGGGGGGAAACCTACGATTCTTTTTATTAGGATGAATTCGGAGAAAATCGGTGTTCAAGCCCGGTGAATTAGTGCTCGAGGGTTAGGATATGTGCCAATGTGAGTGATAGTGAAAGTCATTCGAGCCTATGCTGTGATATATAGCAATAAATTCAAATTTTCAATTTGAAAGCGTGAGACAATAGCTCAATTTCCGCTTCATTTCGCAGATGTCGGCGGACAACGTGATAACGCTTGTTATCTAGTTTCGTAGCTTCCCACAATTCGGTTTCAAGCATTGATCACATACTCCAGAATGTCCCTTTGAATCTCTCCTTTATTTACTCATTCCTTTATTTACTTTAGTATTTTCTAGATCTCCGCCGACAACGAGATATTAGTACGGTATATGATGCAATTTCGCATGTTAAAGTTATTTTTATTTCACTACTTAATTGCTCATCATTTCTCACAGATGTCAGCCGACAACGAACAATTGATCTACGAACGATCCAATTTAAATAGCAGAGAGGCATTTATCTTGACGTTGACGATGCCCTTCAGATGTCAGCCGACAACGAGATCACCCCTCGCGACACGACGATGACGTTCACGTGCTTCGTCCTCTTCGATATGTGGAATGCACTCAGTTGTCGATCGGCAACCAAGGCGATATGGGAGATCGGGATACTACGGTAAGTATTGATTATTATGAGCTTGTGCGGAAATAGAGGGATAGTGCGGTAGGCGATACGGTATTGATTTTTTAAAGAATTTCTGGCGAATAGAAAAATTTAAATTCGTGTTAATTGCCGTATTCGTAGCTCGGCACTATTCGGTATCAAATACGTGGCATATATATATATATATTAGTTTGTTGTATATAATGATATTGCTTTGGTTGGTTTTTTAAAAACCATTATTAAACCTAATTGTGTCTATTCCTCGTAAAAAATTGTTATCATAGCTTGTCACTATTCGGTTTCAAACTTGTTATATCTATTCTAGTTTTGTAACAGCCAATGATTTCAGACACTACTCTCGGTGAGAAATAATAATAATCGAATTATTTGCAGCAATCGTGCCTTCTGCCTATCGGTGTCCGGTTCGCTGATCTGCCAGCTGGCAGTTATCTACTGGACGCCATTGCAGCACATCTTCCAGACGGAGGCGTTGTCGCTGTTTGGTGAGCAGAATTGTGTTAGATAAATCAGCAAAGTGAGGCGGAACTAGGTTTGTTAGGACGTTAAACACCTGTTATTAGTGGGGATAGGTGATGGAAAGTTGGGATTAGGGGGCACTGCAGCACATCTTCCAGACGGAGGCGCTGTCGCTGTTTGGTGAGTAGGATGAATCTGGCACCACTATGTACTTGTTGGGGTTCCGCAAATACTTGTTATAAGATAAATGCGACTGATGGGAGTGGAGGATAGGAAGGAGTTGGAGTTAGATAGGAGTTATCTATTGGACGCATCATCAGATTTTCAAGGCGGATGTTTGATAGGAGAAGAGGGGAGGAAAAATAGTGACTCGATTTTAAGTCTCCTTTTCACCATAATTTATCTGGGACGGTGTAGTTTCAATTCCAGCACACTTTTGGTTTTGCGTTTCATGATCAACTCTAAACGATGAGGATCGAGGAAATGCAATTTATCCATGATATTGAAATGATTCAAACACATTTTGGGTTATGCGTGTCATCAATTGCCAACTATTGCAGATCTAATCTTCCTGACCGGCCTCTCGTCTACCGTATTCATCTTTAACGAGGCGAGAAAGTGGTTCGATAGGAGGTCCACCAACTTTGTCCACCATCCTCAATCAGTGAACCATTTGTGATCGTCGACCTACCGCACCCGCCCTACCGTACTCATGACAATAGTTGTTCGTGTCTACACTAATGATCTCTGTTTGCTCTAGTCACTGTCATTTCATTGCCTCTTATACAATCAGTTTACGATCCAGTTACAGTACCCTCCCGGATCAGAAGTTTCTTCACAATTCCATGGTTCTCTTTCTTTCTCTCGATCAGATTGCATAATAGTCACCTTTCTCCGCCCATATCTCGATGATACTAGGTTACTGTAAGTTATCGACTTTTCGTCGCGAGAAGTAATCGGTTGATTACTAGAGATCGATGGTAGACTATGAGGTGTGGCCGATCAATAATATCCTATTGATGCATTCTCCCCCATGTTTTCTTCCATGCCAAACCGGTCATAGTCACCACACAAATTTCGCAATTTTCTGCTATTTATTCGTAGGTTTAGTTCTGTGTTTTTTTCCCAATCTACCCGTTGGTTTTAAATTTCCCCGCTGTAGATTGCAATGTGAATTACTAGTGTATGTATAATGTAGTAATTTATGGATCGCACATCACACTCAGATTGTATCGTTCAGAGAATATATGATGATCTAGAGAATGAATGATGATTTATATTTATTGTGGCCCGATAAAGAAATGTTGTGAGGAATCGGGGATATCTGTCGGGAATAATGAAGTACGGTAACGATTACGGTTATTATTGATTTTTGCCGCCGAATTTCGGCTTCGCAGGTGGGTGTATTGTTGAAGAGCGCGAGCGAAGGGGCGGAGGCGAAGGAGGGGGTGGGGTACGGTAGGAAGAGGATGAAGATGGCTGGGTACGGTAGGTCGATGATGGGGTATGGTAGGTTGGAGGGGGCGGGGGAGGGCGATAAGGAGGCGCGAGCTTGGGCGGAGGTCGATAGGTGGATGCAGGGTAGAAGGGAGCGTGTGTGGTCTCGGGTAGCTCGACGATCTAAATATAAAAAAACGATCGTTGAAGTTCGCTTATCCCTA
This sequence comes from Pristionchus arcanus, assembly GCA_900490705.1. Taxonomy (NCBI): domain Eukaryota; kingdom Metazoa; phylum Nematoda; class Chromadorea; order Rhabditida; family Neodiplogasteridae; genus Pristionchus; species Pristionchus arcanus. Next base: position 190,161 of record LS487538.1, read on the forward strand.
GTGAAGAGCAGTAAATTAGAATGAACAGACGTTTTGTTTATTCGCTCGGAAAGTGGTAGAGTAAAATAGAATACGTTTTAACCATTCCATGTAATGGAAATTGATACGATGTTCACGATTTCTTGTGTATCGCTTTTTCAACCAAATACTAATTGTTGTCTTACAGGGGAAGGGGGGGGGCATTGTTAGGGTGAGGATTGGAATGTTCATACACATGGAACAATTATATCATTAAATCCAACCTCATAAGTGACGACGGGACACTTGCAATGGCCTGGCTCGCCCGGTTCTCCCGGATCTCCGGGCTGAAATTAACCGTTTCAGTATTAATTGTAAATTTTTAAAAACTTTTATTTCGCTGTGCGGAACTTTCGTGGCCGAACTGGATACTATTACTATTCAGTTATTCACAATATCGTGGATGGATCTCACGTCACCTGTTGAAACATCGTATCTAATGTTACTTTCACACACTTCTCTACTCGTGAGTGCGTGCAACGACGAAACAATTCATGTTATTTTTCCAGAGTGCTATTTTGACAACTCACCATTCCAGGCATTCCTGGAGGCCCGTTGACGCCGTTCTTGCCCGGTTTTCCGGGTGCCCCAGGCGGTCCCGGCAGTGGTGCTGGACCCGAAGACCCGGGCCGTCCAGGAGGACCTGGTTGCCCGGGCGGGCCCCGAGGTCCCGGAGGCCCCGGGAAGTTGATGATGCGCTCAGAATTCTCGCCTGGCTCACCCGGCATGCCTGACAATGGATTACGGATTAGATATATTATACTTTCGACTAGGAATAATGAAAAGCGTAATTCAGATAGGATACCTGGTGCTCCCGGGAACCCATCGTGACCCGGGTCTCCGGGCGGACCCTCGGGTCCCTCCGGGCCAGGCAGCCCAGGCAAACCGTCCTCTCCTGAAGAGATCAAGGATCAAATCATCAAAGTCAAATGCATTAGAGGGTATTCCACAGCTACAATCACATCTCAACTGCAATAATTTGCTGTTAGTGTTTCCTAGGATTTTCCGTGATTTGAATATCCGGATATTAGTACGAACCATTCTTTCCGTCCTCTCCATCCGGCCCTGGATCCCCGATATCGCCCGGCTCACCCGGAGGACCGGCCGGGCATTGCACGCAACCGAGCTGAGAAGGTGGAAGAGTCAGGGTCAACTTCTTCAGTTTTGTTTTACTGTCAGATAATAGCGCTAAAAACGAACTAAAGAATCGAAAATTTAAAACAATTAAAAAACGAATCGAAAAAAAAAGTTTCGTATAGGAAATTCGTACGGGAAATGTGCCTGGATGTACTCTGAAACTACATGAATCCTCACTAGAATGACATGGTCGTTCTCCGATGGTTCCCAGAGGGCGCCCGGTGCTCCCGGCTCCCCAGGCAGACCGTCCTCTCCGTTTTCTCCTAAAAATATAGGCCGTTTCCAAGACTGCTGAAATGAAGAAACCGGCTCTTCACTTCACTCTTCTCTTCTTCAAAACCCAAACGGATGAAGAGGCAGATTCTTTATTGAACTGGCTTACTCGAGAGTCGAGACAAGTGATACAAAAAATGAAGAAAAAATTGCATGTTACCTGGTGGTCCCGGGTCTCCGGGAGGACCGGGTGGGCAGTTAGTCGGAGGCTTTTCGCACACTGAAAATTACGAATTATTCCTCATTTTCTAACTTCACTATTCCAACAATATGTCAGAACATCTCATAAAATTGCACGTCCTTCAAGAGGAAAAAGCCCATTCAAACTCACAGCACAGCGGCGCCGGTGAACCCCCGCTTGCAGCAGCCATCGGCTCGCTCTCAGTTCCGTTTCCGTCGATAGTTGTCGATACGGTACTCGAGGAGGTTACGGTAGTCATGACCGTCTTCCCCGTTGAAGTGGTAACGGTCGTGCTCTCGCTGACTACCGTATCCATCCCGGGGACGGTATCGTTATCTGGAATAGGAAAAAAATACACGTCCTTTGGTTTGTAATCCACGTACGGACCCATACTGTTTATGTGTCCGATATAAATCCGTTGACAAGGTCTTGCCAAAAAAGGACGCCGTAAAACACCTCTAAAGCAAAAAGCTTAGCACTTGCTCAAAATTTAGCTTCGGTAACCGGAAATCCAAGTAGAGGAGAGAGAAAAAAGTCGCCTAAAAATCTTACCATTCCCGGGCCCACTCTCCATAATCGGCACTTCGTAGCCTTCTTCTGCCTGTCGACGAGACCTCGAGGGAGCAGGACGAAGCAGAAGCCAGGCCTCGCTCTCGAGTAGCTGAAAGAATATCGAGTGAAGAATCTATCTCTTCATTTTACAGGAGTTACTCGAAGTGACGAAAACGCAGAATAAAGAGGCGATTTATTCATTCAGCCTCTGATAAATAGCGATTCAATCATGCTAACGAAATAATTAAAAAGTCAATAGTTAATAAAGTCATTCATCGATCATCTCTTACCGTAAACTCCTCAGCCAAATCCATCGATAGGGCGTGAAACGATGATAGATCATGGTAGAAATGGCCGAGAACGGCTAGTGAAAGGAGAAGAAGGGTGGAGATGGAGGAGAGGAAGAAGAGGAAGAAGGACAAGGACGGTCTGCAAAATGATGGTTCTAGATTACGCTTCCAAACTTCCGGATTTGAGTTCCGGCTCCAGACTACTAGCCCTAAACTCTGCAATTATGAAGGCCACTTTTTGGCTGGTATTTCGCAAGATACCTAATCTGTTTTGAATTGTCAATGAATCGAAATGTTCTTAAAACAGAATAGGTTTCAACGAATTTGTAAATGCAATGTGCTATTTCGAAAGACAGTAATCCGGTGACCGATTATTGATAAAAAAATCAATCCCTGAACTCGTATCGCTTACACGATGAGATTACAATCGTACTCATTTTGAATGGCAACTCTCTCCTAGAGCTCAAGATATGATCCGTCGTCTCTTCATTTTGCACACTCTCTCTAGCCACTCGAACGGGCGAGACAGTGCGTGAAATGAAGAGACGACGGCGCATATTTTGAGCTCTAGATACATACTGTCTTCCATCGGCAAAAGCGCACGTACCTGGTCGCTTTGGGTGGTGGAGGCGCAGGAAGAAGTGTGGCAATCATAACTGGAGCAGTTCAGAGTAACTACCCCATTTATAGGCGACCCGGAAAAGTGCCATAAAGGGTGGATGATTGCGGCCAATTTGGCATGGTGTTCTTGTTCGGTGGTTAGGAAAAGGTATGGGAAGATACATCTCATACTACACTGCTGGTAATGAAGGAAATCTATACGAAATCATACGCAATTACAAATGCTAATCCATTTTTGTCGATTCCTTCCCAGCGACATAGCACGTGAAAAATTTTTCATGAACTAGCGATACCGAAAAGATCGAGAGTCTTGAAAAGACAGCGATCGGCTTACTGACAATTTCGTCGAAAACGGCACAAACCGGGAAGGCGAGTTTGGGAGGACGTGTGGAAGTGATTACATTCATTGTGATGTGCGATGTATCACTGGAACAATGACTTCCCGAATTGTCCTTTCACCCAGTGTATGTCACAGATGATGATTGAAAGGACCACCAAAAAAATGAATGGAACGAAAGGGAAGAGAGAAGAGATGATGATGTGCGGTGTTCGAGCTAATGGATTCTATATTTCATGCTTTCTAGTATCTGTTTCATGCCTTCTATTTTCGTCCTGATCCATTGCTTTCTTGCTGATAAATTGATATCAAGAGTGGATTCAATCACAGACAGAATTGCAATCATGAGAACATAGAAGAAAAAACAATGTCAATCTTCCGAAGTAGACAAATTTTGCTGCATTCTGTAATATCATTTACAGATTGCCTCATTCCTCTCGGTTCGCAATGAACCCTGATGTTTGCAAATCTCTCGTGATTTCGGAATAAAATCGGCTTGTTTTGGAATTGGCAATTAGGTAAGGGGCTCCCCGTCCTTTGCACAAATCTGACAGAAGTTCATCGATGTATTCGAAGATCAAAGGAGCTGTGCCGCCAATGATCTGACATTCGAAAACAATGGCTCTTTTGGTTCTCTGATCGGCGAGAGAGTAGGTGAAATGAAGAGACGCTAGCTGATTTGTATTCTGTGCTGTTGTAAAAGTTGTAGGAGATTGCGAAAAGGTCGGGAAAGACCCTCATTGGCAATTCCAAAACAAGAGGTGTTATTGGAAGAAAAATCATGGGATACTGGATCATGTTTTGGAATGCCAATGAGGGGCTTTTCTGACCTTTTTGCACAGTAGTGCAGCACAGCATGCGAAGATCAAAGGAGCGTTGCCGACTATTCATGTGATTTTTGAAGGATAAAAAACAACTAGAAGGAAGTATACAATTCTAGATACGATACGTGATTACACGATAGTACAACGAAACAATACGAGCCCCCTCGGATAGTGAGGTCGCAGTTCGAAATTCAAACCTCATCTCACCATGTTACCGTCGGCGAAAATGCTCCCTGGGAGACAGTTCACTGAACGCGGCCAGATGAAAAAGTTTACTTCTGTGTCTCTCTTCATTCCCCCTGCTCTCTCGTCGGTCAGACTGCGGTAGAGATCAAGAGAAATCAAAAGGGCGCATAATTTCCGCACCCCACCATTTATCATCGTCGTTGTCCGCATGCGTTGCGTCAGGATTCCAACAGAAGATCGGGAGTATTTCTCTGCGTCTCTCGATTGCGCGTGCTCTCTCGTCGGCTAGAGGGAGAAATAGTGTGCGAAAAGGAGAGAGTCAGAAATGTCGAGCCGAAATTGAGGGTCGCTGCGACGAAATGGGGGCATAATGCATGCAAATCCTGGTCGAGTCAGGAAAAGGGGAGGGGTGATATAAAGACACCGGCACACGACAGTTGATTAGCATCCACACCTTTCACGCTGTTGACACAAGTGGTGCAAAGGTTGGGTGATTTTTAGGGAAAATTCGTCTGTCATTGCGCCGCTTTAGCTATTGCTTTTTAGCACTTTTGACAGTGTGAAAATTTTCCAGTGATAAAAGTTTGATGAGTGGTAAAAATAATTGCGAAGTTATGCCATGAGGCATAACGGATCTTCGTCCTAACAATTCGAGTATAGCGCCTCCCGTGGGCTCCAATTCGACTCCAAGCAAATCTTCTATCACAAATAGTCTCTCTTCGTTCTTAACTTTCATTATTTCTTCTCGACATTTTTTCTAGAGCATGCAATGTTTATTCTGCCTAGCCCGATGATCACTTATTGACCTCTCCTGACCTCATGGGACCTATAGATTTGCCCTCACAATTTGCTCTTCACAGTCCTCATCAAACAATGCCTGCCTCTCAGTAGGTGTTAGCTATTCTTTGTGATTGCGTAATTCGAAGAGGCTCTGACCCTCTAATTGTACGAGATAGCATGGAAAATTGAGAGAGTAGGACCATCATTCCGTAATTCTGGTGGACTGTGTCACGTAGGACTATAGATCACGAGGGCAGTACAATAGGGAACAATTAGCACTCTTAGTCTCCTGGAGAGATTCTTGCTCTTCTTAGGTGGAGATAGAATGAATCAGTGTGGTCTTTGTGCTAGGGTGATGAGTGGTCAGACACATCCGGACATGTGTCCTCCTCATTTTACGTGATCTCTCGTTCTGCCTGGCTGATGGGAGAGTATGGGGAATCGAGAGTGCTCAAGCTTCCGCCTTGGCCGCGAGTATTACTACTTCCTCATAGCCTATTCGTGGATGATTTTGGGCTCTTCAATTTTCATAATAATTTATGGAACTGCATCAATGCTTTTTTTTAAAATTTCGATGCATCAATACTCTTCCTCATAGTTATTGACTTCTCCTAAGATCTCGATCTCCCCTCTCCCTTATCCCCTTTCACATATTTTCGCCCCGCTGTCCGTCCGTGTGGCAAGTGTTCAGTGTAGTGAAGAAGAAATGAAGAATTACTCTCTTCATTCTTAATGATATCTCAACTGATGAGATATCAGAGAATACTCCAAGGAAGAGTCTTACTTTTCTCACTGATCACTTGTCTTTCGTAGATCAGAGAAACGAGAGAGCACGTAGAACACAGTAGATCGGGACTCTGTTCAGTCAATACTAGGGGGCTCATTTTTCTCACATAGTATACTCTCTCATTTTTCCCCGTCTCTCGATTTGTCTAACCGAAACTGAGTCCAGGCGCTCAGAGCTCGTTCTGATCTATCATTATCTTGCCCCCGAGATCGATTAAACCGTTCCACCTTGTTCCGATTCCGTTAATCAAGTTTCTGGTTTTAGCGACAATTTGCAGGTAACTACTGCCTACTGGTGCGCGCGCCCGCAGTCATGGTGTCGAACAAGGAGAGGGGATTCCCGGTAGGTCATGGTGTGCCTACCGTAACCCATGGTGTGCCGTCTTCCGCCGTTTCCTAATCGTCGCCCTCAGGTGCTCTTTCACTCCACTCGATTCGTCGTCCTCTGTCTCACCACGGCCGCTCTGACCTTCTGTCTGGCCAATCCACTCATTCTCAATTTCACTGTGATCTGTATGGAAGACATAGTGCCGGAGGGCTATGAGGACGGGCGGAATGGGACTGGAGGTATCCTCATTTCGTGAAACAATAACAATAACATAATAATAACAAAAGTTTTGTTCAAAATATGCGTAGATTGAGTGTTAGGTATTAAATTTCGGAGATGGGTGGTTGGAGTAAAGTCTGATGGGTTGGGGTAGACTGGAGGGAACGGTAGATGGGGGGGGGGATGGCTTCTGATCCTCTACTTCACTGTGATCTGCATGGAAGACATAGTGCCGGAGGGCTATGAGGACGGGAGGAATGGAACTGGAGGTATTTTTAGAATTTGATATCCTCAAATCTTTGGATAGGAAGAGAAGACCAACGTCTACTAGTAGTGCGACTTCAGATGATCTCTTCAGGGAACTGATTCGATCGCGCTCGGGTTTCTTTTCCGATACCTTTTCCGGTGTTCTTTGATCTATCCAAGTCAAGATCAAAGAGCATTCTCAACATGGGAACGGCCCCCGACACTGTTTCTTTGTTTCGGGCACTCTACACTGTTGACCTCCCCCATTTCCCCCGGGGGGTGGTCGAACAGGCAGAGATGCCCAGTGATGAAGGAAAAGCGCCTCCTTATATACCCCCAGGGCCCCGGGCCGGTCTCTCGTTTTCCCCTGTTCTCTCGCCGCCAGAGCGATAGTTATGGACCATCAAGGATCAGCGCCTGACCATCTAGTGACAATGGAGAATGGAGAGACGGTCCGTCGAGGCGTTTATTGTGCGAGAGAGTACAGTGATTTGAGAGAGTGCCAGAGAAAGAGAGGAGATGCTGCAAGGCGCACTCTCTCCATTTCGCCTGATCTCTCGTCTTCTCTGACCGGCGAGAGATCGTGCTGAAAGGAGAGAGTCGATCAGTGTAAGGGGAGAAGTGCTATCAGGATCCAACTGATTTTGCGAGGGAATGATACTATTGTACGATGTTCCACGCTTGAGCATCGTTCTATGTTACTGGAAAGACGAAGATGAAGACGCAAAAAAAAACGAAGCTGTTTTGTTTGAGAACACACTGGAAACCCTTCGAACCTGTTCGATAATAGTTTTCATTCAGTAGGAAAGCATAAAAATGTTCTCAAAAGCTTCTGGAGATCACCTGTGCGTTCACTGACACCAAACACCTTTGTGCTGAAATGAAAAGATCAGCGCCTCTGTGGATGATTTCTTTCCAAAAACTCCGTGCCAAATGCGCTTAGCGGGTCCGGTGAACCCAGGGCGACGTATGCAAATTAGGCCAATGGAGTGTGGGAAATGAAGAGATTGAAGAGAAATTGAAGAGAAATTGAAGAGAAATTGAAGAGATTGAACAGAAAATGAAGAGAAATTGAAGAGTAGAGTGCTGCTCGGGTAGTGTCTAGTTGGTAGTCTGTGATAGACTTCACTGATCACTCTTGAGTTGTCAAGCCGATTACATTGCAAAACAATGCGTGGCTTTCGAAGTGTGGTGAGGGCGCTATTTTGGGGTCGAATTCAGCAGCCAAATCGTGGTGTGTGTGCACCGACGTTTACCAAACGTCGCCATTGCAGCCGTGCACTGGCTGCACGACTCCACACTTCGAAACCTGCTATTCTCCGGCTCAGCGATCGGCAACTTCATCGGCACCTTCCCCATCACGGCACTGATCCAGCGATTCGGAACCAGGTATGGAGAGCCGGCAATTGGGCTGGAACCAGAGTTTAGAACCCGGTTCCGGATCAGAGTAACATCTGGCACACCAGAGAATAGTAGCTACCGTTATCGCCCCGTTATCGAACGCACCCATGTGCAGCGATGTCCGAGTGGTTAAGGAGATTGACTAGAAATCAATTGGGCTCTGCCCGCGTAGGTTCGAATCCTGCTCGCTGCGAAATGTTTTGCCAATATTTACGACCCTCTTTTCAGGACCCTCTTCATGGTGTATGGGCTGACGTCGGCTGCGGCAACTGCAGCGTTCCCCTTCGCCGTGGCTACCGGATTCTATCCGCTGATTTTCGCCTGCAGAATCGCACAGGTATCACTCTTTTTCACAATCATTTAGGGGTCTCTCAAAAGTTTGTCGGCCCTTAGATATTTATCATAACTCTCGTCTAGATACTGTAATCCAGCAGCGCTCAATCCAATTGATAACTGACTATTTTAATCCTACCGTAATCTCCACACTCGGAATACAAACTGACTTTTCTTCAGGGATTCGCGATGGCCTTCACCATGTCCGCAGCCGGGTCCGTTTGTCTCACGTGGGCGCCAGTGAAGGAGTTCGGCCTGTACATGAGCATCCTCAGCATGCACTTCCAGGTAAGAGACGACGTTTGGAAAACGTCGGCGAGAGGCGCACCACAAGAGAATGGTGTATGAGACGACGAATGCTAAACGTCGCCCCAGGCGCACCACGAAGAAGTACAATAAAAATGATTTTCAGTTCTGCGCCATCTTCACGATGCCCGTCGCGGGCGCCTTCTGCGTGTCTCCGTTCGGATGGCGAGGCGTCTTCTTCCTCCAGGTGAATTCCGGCAAAACATTTCGCAGCGAGCAGGATTCGAACCTACGCGGGCAGAGCCCAATTGATTTCTAGTCAATCTCCTTAACCACTCGGACATCGCTGCACATGGGTTGCTGTTCAAATAGAGCGATGATAAGAGAGGGCTATTTTTTAAACTCTCAACATCATTCCGGTGTTATTTTCCTAGATAGAGAGTACAAAGGGTGATGGCACGTTTCATCCTCAGAAGAATCCTCAGAAAAGTGACGATTTTTTTTCATTTTTGGACATTCCTGAGCGAGTTTAAACTTTGATCAGGGTTCCTAAACGCGAGTTCCTAAAAGTGCCATTGTGCCAGAAACCCCGAGACAGAATGAGAAATGACATTTCTTCAGGCCGGTCTCACCTTCGCTCTCTTCGCGCTGTTCTTCTTCTTCTATGAGGACGAACCGGCAATGCACAGGTTAGAGAATCAAAGTGGAGAAAAGTAAAGAGTCGCATTCTTCAAAGTTCCATGCATGATCTTCGTTTCACACGATTTCTTCCTTTAGGATTGTGTTAGATTTCCAGTGATGTTGGAAAATGTGGAATGACCCAGAGAATAGTTATAAATATTCCAGAAAGGTCTCAACGAAGGAGCTATCGCGCATTGAAAGAGGCAAGGAAAACGAGGCCAAGGGAGGGTAAGAACTTATTTTTTATTACAATCGATAATAAATCACTATTCGATCGATATTTCTGACCTACCGTATTCCTCTCACAGATCCGTGCCAGATCCGTGCCAGATCTTTCCCCTGTCTCTGCACTTCGCCCACAATTATCGGCGTGTAGAAAAAGGATACAGTGGCGAATCCTCCCTACCGCACTCAAACCATTCCCAGCATCTATCCTAGACCAAAACAAAGTTTCGATAATCAATCGATAATGACTTACCGTATTCAGTTCGGTGCCGTACCTCGCAATCTGCACCTCTCCCGCGGTCCTCGGTGTGTGGCTGTCATCGATCGGCGGCAATCTCGGCTTCCAGATCTTCCTCCAATTCGGACCCATCTACCTGAACAAGGTACGGTCCGAGTGGGGTTGACAAAAGGGAAAAACCGAAACAAGACGAACTCAGCCAAGAGGAAGTGATATGAATCTCTAAATGGAAAGAAAGACCGGTGCTAGGGACATTGTCGGATAAGTTTCAGGCAATATGTAAAAGGGGAATGAGTTCCGCTGATTCGATGATCGTGGGATTCGTTTGATAAAAAATCCTCATTGTTAGAAAGAAAGGAAGATAATTGATCTTTGATCTCAAATCTCCTTCAACAGGTGCTCAACTTCGCTGTAGCCTCCACTGGCTTCGCTACCGCTCTTCCCTACATCCTCTCTGCTACTCTGAAGGCGTTCACTGGCCCCCTGTCGGACCACTCGACGTGCTTGAGCGAGAAGGTACTGTAATTGTATATTTATTGGAGTACTGTAGGCTATTGACTGGATAATGTAAAGAACACTGTACATTTACTGAGGTATGCATTGCACAGTAGGATAGTTAGCGACTCAGAAAGTTTCCCTACAAAATAATACCTTACAGTGTCATTGAGATTACCGTACCCATTTCCAGGCGCGAATCATCCTCTTCGCCTCCATCTCGCAAGGATTCATGGCCGTTTGCTACATAGTCATGGCTTCGGTGAGAGTTGATCTTTAATCTTTCGACCTGGTTCCTTGAGCATCTGCCTAATATCCTGTTTCCTCAAGTTTTCCACACACTGTCTTAGACTATCTCCGATGATCTTTGATCTCTGTCACTCTAATTTCCACGTTCATCTCCGATTATAGCGAATCTTTGATCCCGGACGACCAATTATTCCCTCTTGATGTTCTTGATCTTTGAACTATATCTATGTCTGATCTTTGATCTTTCTCAGACGACCAACCCTCTCATCTCACAAGTCTGTTACACTGCTGCAATCGTCTTCTCGGGATTGAACGTGATTGGAGTGGTGCGATGCGCGCAGTTGGTCAGTTTCTTGTGCATGTTTGTCGATATGAAGTTAGATTAGAGCTGTCCGATTGTAAAGTCGGATCCTTTAATCATTGCATGTTCTTTATTTGCGACATTATAAAACATGATAAAAATTTCAAATATCGATGCGATTTCAGTAGCCCCCTAACGAAATCATTCAAGTTACTGTATTCAGGTCGCCCGTCAGTTCATGCCCTTCGTCATGTCCGTGCTCAACGGCATTCTATGCGTGATCACACTAGTACTGCCACCGTTCGTGGCCACCGTAGCCAGCTCGAACACGCCGGAGCAGGTACGGTAGGCCTCAGAATGTTCTTAGGGGGGATACGGTATCCAATCAATAACTAACTGATCAGTGCTTCCCAGTGGTCACTGATCTTCTACTTTGTAAAGTTTTTTTTTAATTTCAGCATAAGCCGTAAGATCATCTAGCCGTAGATAGGGAAATAGTAAAGATGCAGTAGGCCTGTGATACAGTAGATAGTCATTATATTATTTCAGTGGTCCCTCATCTTCTACTCGGCGGCCGCCGTCATCGTCGTCACCAACATCGTGTTCCTCTTCGTGGCCTCAGATCAGGCAGCCCCATGGACGAGGAGTGACTACCAGGTACGGTAGGATACTGTAACTGGAGGATTATCGATTTATCGTTAGTGGGGTAGTGTAGTTGGAATACGGTAGTACTTCCTGGACGAGGAGTGACTATCAGGTACGGTAGGGTACTGTAACTATCGGATTATCGATTTCGTCGTTGTGAACTATATTTCGCCTGTAGTGTACGATGATCGATATTTGGGTACTGTATGAGCTAATCAAAAGTGGGTTACCGTTGGACTACGGTAGCGAGTTGATAATGAAACCCGCTCCTTTCAGAAGAACAAAGTGCTGGATGGAGTCAAGACTGTCGCCTAACCAACAGCTTTCCTCATGAAAGCGACCCAAAACTTCGTCATTGAAACTAGTTCAAAATACGCTTTTTCACTACGAACATTCTTTCTTTTGTCTTGCCGGTTCGAATTTGCAAAAAAGAGCTGAAGAGGCGTATTTTGAACTCTAATTTCATCATTTCTTGTTTTCGATTTCACCTCGACCTGAATTTGATTCATATTTATTGCATTCCCCCTCCAATTTCATTCCGATTGGTCAAAACACGATGAATTTATGTCAAAAATGCACCAGCGCTTCTTCCTTCCTCTAGAAAATTCTTTCACTCGACCCTTTTCTCATTTTCTCGCGGGACTCAGACTCCATTCTCTCATCCTAGTACGGTCCTTGTTCATGTTTCATTGGATTTCTAATCGATAAACAATATGACAAATCCGTTTTCACTCATTTCACCATCACCATTCATCATCATTTCATCACTCAGTTTCATCTTGTAGTGTTTTCGAGCCCCCCCCCCCAATGTCCTTGCAAACCATCATTTTAACGACATGTTTATTAGTTGGCGGGCGAAGCCCACTTAGCAACATCGTTATTCCATTTGTAAAGAACAGACACAAGAACACCCACCGAGAAAAGAACTTTCTAATAAGAAAGCGGGAAAGTGAAGCAAAAGCCAGGGGAAAGACCAGTTGGAAAGGAAACGAAAACACTGAAACTAGGCCGGATCACACAGCACAGCTGCACAGAATCATCCCTCTTTGAAGAAGGACGACGATTAGGAAACCACACCGAATCGATGCACACTATCTTTGACTACGGAGTAACACTAGCTAGCCGCACACGCACACATATGGATAGAATCGAGAGCATTAAATTACGGGGACCAAGAACTGACTAGAATATAATCATTACATTTAGATTTACATTAAACTGCACTACTTAAAACGGAGAAATAAAAAGATGGCGGGGGAAAAGAAGATCAATCATCTTCCTCCGAACTCTCACTCAGGGCCAGATCATTGAAGAGGGAGGCCGACTTGGCGACTGGAGCCGGACGGGGCGGGGCTTGATAAGGGGGCGGAGCCTGTCGTGGAGGACTCTCCATGTCGAAGAGTGGCATCGACTCGGAGTTAGGAGGCAGAGGAGCGGAGGAGGAATCGAGCTGCTGCAATCGATACTCATCGTAGTCATTCAGTCGTATTTAATCGTAGTCGTGGTCATCGATTCATAGACTACCGTAGCCTACAGTGATCACCAATCGTTCGTTCTACGTCCTTCTATTATTTTCCTATAGTTTCTACCGAAACTTAGATGAAGCATGATCGTACAATCACGCTTTTAATCAGTACTGTGACTTCTGGATACATTAGCAAAATACCATCGTAATCAACCAAGAGCTACCGTATCCTCAATGACCACCTTAATTAATCAATCGCTCTACCGTACCCTCTCGAGCTTCATAGCATCTTCATCGTCCGAATCGCTCATCTCCATCGGGGAGGACGCGGCCGAGGAGAGGGCACGAGGATGCGAGGGAGGGTAGACGGGCGGCTGTAAATGAGAATTCATTTAATTAATTTCCGCCCATTTACGAATCTACGAAGAATGGTGCGAACGTGCTCTAGAAACGGAAGGGCTTTATTTTAATATGATATGAAATAAAGCATATTAAGTAAGTAGCTAACAATAAGCAAGAGTTTATTTTTTTAACCCAAAAAATCAAGACTGTATTGAAATCGAAGCTATTCCAGCTATACCAAATAGTGATGAAACGCGAAGCGACCGTGATGTAGACTTTCCATGTTTCGCAAGTTCAAAAAAGTGATGCATCTTTGAAACACTTATTTTACGGGGCCTGCACACACCTAGTGGAGACCTAGCGGAACTAGAACCGCATGGATCTCTATTCTAGTATTTGAATTGTATTGTTTGTACTGAGATCAGTCGACCCATCGCAATAAAGGAATTTGTTCCAATACCAACTAGTGATGAAGCACGAAGCGACCGAGTGCGCATTTCCGTGTTTTAAAACTCGAAAGTAGCTGTTTAATTATGCTTACCTGGAAGGCGGCTTCCCGAGGGGCGGGCTGGGCGGACGCCACGTTGAGCCCGCCAGCATTCTTGAAGTTCTCCTCGTCGTCACTGTCGTCAGAGGAGGAGCTGCCGGAGGAGGAGGAAGATGAGGACGAGGAGGAGGAGGACTTCCTGGGGGAGGTAATTGATTAATGATAATTATGATAACAATCAACCTCGTAATTCGGTTCTGCTAATAACAAACAAGGCATTTAGAAAATTTTCAGTGAAATTTGTGATTCAGGAAAAGTGTATAGCATCCCAATACCTTTCGTAACTGATAATCGAAGTGACTTCAATTTTTTTAAATTAAAGTTCGATCTTATTAAGACTTCGATCAACATTTTACATAGTTACGAGAATCAAACCTTTTCCTCTCTAATTCACTATTGCTGTTCATTATCGAGTTACACCCTATGCGAAAAACAACCAATGGCAAAATTCATAAGTATACGAAACTCGTTGGCGATGTTCTTGCATTGTGCTTCATTGATGGATATCACGCTATGATTGTAATACTTTTAACTATACAGTAATCTGACCTCTTCCTCTCCATTTCACTACTGCTGTTCATCATGGACGAGTTCGAGGTGGCCGTGTCGTCCAGGGCGGAAGAACCCCCAGCAGCGGGTCTGCAAAGGAAGGATCAGAGGTCAAATACACAGGTCATGAAACTCAAAATGTGGTGTGCTTTTCCAAATTTTTCAGACTCTTGGGCGTAAGTAGGCTAGGTTTTGGGAAATCTACCCTGATTACGTGGAATGATGGCATGCTTTTCTCTAAATGTTGTTCAAGTTGGCCCAAAAATGTGGCATGCATAGGTGGTTTTCCCGGTGGTATTTTGATTCGAACAAATTGATTCGAAAGCGGGGTATGTTTATGAAAAAGACCTTGGAAGCCGACTGATTTTTATGAATGCCGGGTGTGTTTGGGAATCCGAGGTTACATGCCTTGTTAACGGAAACCTCGAAAGCGGGGTATGTTTTCAAATTCCAGATAGTTTTCGACTAGCTATTACATGTATGAAAGACTTGCTGTGGCCCTTGCCTAGCCCCCGTTTCCCTCTAACCCAGGCGCATCTAGCACTTTAGTCATCGTTGTCTACATACGTGGGCGCGATCCACCGGCATCACCCTGCATTTTTTCAAAAATTGGGGCATCATGCTGCGAAAATTTTTTTTCATCCTGGGATCCAATTTTTTTTGAGCATCAGTCTGCGAATCGGGCCGATTTCGGGCGGGCATCACCCCGCAAAAAATTTTTTGGTGGATGCCTGCCCACGTATGGTTGTCTAGAATCATCGCGGGCGAATGGAGCGGGTCTGCAAGGAAGGGCTAGTAATCGATAGGCATACTGAAATTACATACTGAATTAAAGAAACATTGAGATATCATCCTGAGTGTTTCACGTTTCAAACGAGTTAGGTACCAGGCATTGCACACAATATTCGATCAAGATGAAAACCCAAAACCAAAAATACTAATATAAAAGAGAGAATGCGACAGTATTTGTAACTGGACGTGGTCCTCAGGCGGGTAATGTACGTTCAAAAATACAAAAAAAATCGGGAATTCTAAGACCCTACCCAGCACTTTATTGTTTAAACATTGAGAATACCCTCCATTTCCGACCCCATCCATAGTATCACAGTATTACGGTACCTGCTCGTGGACGTTGTCCTCAGCCGTGCAATCTCCGACCGCAGGTACTGCTCCGTGGCCGGCTCCGCGTCACCTGGTCTGGAACAGGCAATTTGAAGTTTCACAATGTTTCACCCCCCCCCCCTCCCGTAAATCAATAACTTGTACAAATGTCCATTCAATTCAAATTTCACTAACAATAAAAACGATGGAATGCCTCAATAGCATCTGCGAAGCGAGAATTCAGCTGGGAAATGCAATTATGCATTACTCAAAAGCAAAGGAGAAGAAATGGATAAAAAAAAATGGAATTAGTGACCCACCTCGTCTTTTTCACTGTGATATTCGACTGGACCTTCTCCAGTCGGACCTCGCGAGTCCGAGGATTGAAGAAGAGCAGGCACTCTCGAGCCTCCTGAATCACTGTTTCGTTAATCATTCGAAAGTCCCAAAGACTGATAAAAAAAGGAATCTTTCATGATCGTCTGTAGAGCGAAGCTATTGGGTAATTTTCGAGGACCAATTTTTACCACGAATAAAGACAATATGAACTTTGACCATTCATGAATCTGTCCTGGCACAAACTACAAGCTACAAAAGAATATTCGGCCCACCTTCACTTTCTTCTGTGCTCCCTTGTACATGGTGAGGGTGTCGTTCTCGGCCGGAACGGCTACCTGTGAAAATCGGGATTCATAATCAATCTTCTCTTTGTTTTTCCTACGAAGATAGCGCAAATACAACCCTAAACTTCACAGAAATGTCTACTTTCAGCAAACAACCCACTGGCAACTCTTTTCTTGGCCAGTAAGTTCTGACATGAACTGGTCTCGGGAAACTTGGAGCAAAATCAACAATATTTCAAAATCGTTGCACTCACCTGCACATCTCCGTTCTGTCCCATGGCAATATACGTTTCGGTCTCGTTTGCGACCGACTTGGGCTTGAAATCATCTGAAGGCCAACATCATTGACAATGATGGGTAGATCGGTGAAAAATCGAATTGGATTCAAAATGGAACACTTATTTCATGTGAGTAGTTCTTCTACCGCTTGTGTAATGAGCTCTTTTCATGTGTGGGCTTGTCAATCGATACTGAACAGAGACACTCACATTTCAATGTGTGGAAAGCGGTTTGGTCCCTGAAAGCAGCGTCCCAAGACCCGCCCAGTTTCAGGTCGTATACGCCTGGCTTCAGGTCGACTTCGGGGCCTTTCTGGCTGCCCATTGAGCACTACAAAGGCAGGGTTTCATTTGAATCAATACTGAGTTCACAAAAAAAGTCATATCGACTGTTGAAAATGAGATATGAACGCCATCAAGGCAGCAAGCCAACGAGATTTGGTAAGAAACTATCAAGATAGTAAAGTGCTCGAGGGTTGGTAGGTCTTGCACAACAGGAAAACGTGATTGATCCGAGTTCCTTTCAACGAAAAGAGCTCACCAGTCACGCGCAAACACGCGAGAATATCGCGCGCCCGCAATTTTGCTGACGCACCGAACCGACAACTGACTTTTCACGGCGTGTCACTGATTTTCAAAATATTTTTTTTTCTTGTTTTCATCTCTTTCGTTTTATTGATTGATTGTCCAGTTTCTCCCCTTTTTCGATTGTCTAAATAGGCAAGTACTTTCTTGAAGTATTCCCAGTGCAGAACTAGGGCAAAACGAGATCGTCCTTGCCACATACTTTCTCGATCTTTTGGGAAGATAACAAATTCCGCCTTTCCCACTCCTATTTGAGCGTGGGAAGTACTCGCGTTTTCCTCTTTTCCTATTCTCGTCAAATTGCCATTCTTCCAATACTGAGTTGTCATCATTTCAGCGCGTATCGCTCCTTCCGATAGACGAGTCATCCATCGTAGAATGCAATGAGTGCACCCGCGGAGAATGCCGTTTATGAACGATACAATCTGTAAGATATTATTTTTTAATCGTATATTTATGCAGTAGAAGAAACTCGTTTGAAAATTATCAAACCTGAACGAAATTACATTACTTTTTCTAGTAATGTCTAGGACACTTGCGTTTGATCTATCGAAATCCGTGGATACTACCCCAATTTCACTATGATATTTCACAGGTACGTGTCTCCGGACAAGCTGTACATCGAGCCATGCGACCGTTTCGGTGGCGTCAAATCGAATCAGCACCTGCAGATTGATAGACACTCCAATGCGATTGGTCTCGTAGGTTTGTATTTCATATTTATATGGTATACATAGGGAAAAGGTGCCGAAAAGCTGTTAAAAATGCACATGAGATTTGGCAAATATGGCAACAATAGGATAACCTTTCGAAATTCGTCTATATTTGCAAGGGAATCCTCAAAATCTCTTTTAAAAAATTTCTATTTTGCATATCTCGGAATACTTCTCGATTTCCTGTTTCTATCTAACGATAGTATCGTTCAGAGACGTCGTCTAACCAGATACCCTTGGGTGACTGCGATATCTTCCTCATCTATGGCGTCATCGGAACGATTCAGCTGGTATCAGGTCTGTTTATTCAACCCCTTCATAAAAATGTTATCAGTGATAAGGATATCACTTGAAGTGTGAATCCACTTTGTCAACGTCAATTATTAAGAATCAATTAATATCCTAGCGAAGATCCATGCTAATCTCATTTCTACCGCACCCTGGGTGTAAATATAAACTAATTGAATCAAGAACAATCGATATTTATCTGATGATCTGAAGGAGAGTTTTGAGGGGCATGCGGAAATTAAAAAAAAATACATGGAGATTAAAATTGCAGGCCAAGCACTCATCGTGATCAAGAGCGCAGAGGTGGTCGGGCAGCTGAATGGACACGATATCTGGAAGGTACGGTAGGAGTACTGTATCCTATCGATAACGATCGAAAAATGTCTTAAAATTTTTTGATATGTTGTTTGGAAAACAATTGAGAAGTTTAGTAATGATCATTGTAGCAAAAAAGCTATCGATTGAAACGGCGCCCTGGATACTGTATCGATTTGAAATAATCGATATCGATTGCAGGTCCTCGCAACTGAAGTGATTCCCTTCAAGAAGACCTCCCTGCACCTCACGGAGAAGCAGGTTTGGTTTTTTAAAATCTCGTACTCTGGGATATTTTGCGATTTTCTACGGCTACTGATGTAAGGATCGTGAATCGTGATCTCGCCTATGATCAACGAAATGTCAATATGACTCCATTAGAGCAATTGATGAAACTCGAAAGTAGTTCCTATTCATCACATATATTAGCCTCATGTGAAATCACATGAAATGGTAGAACCTCTACATTTTCCTTTTATATACCATGCGCAAAACAGATTCAATATAATTTGTATTCTGTTCTCAGAACTGGTTCAATCGTCAGTTCACGGAGATGCTCCATACAGTGCTGGGCACGAACGGCTTCTACTTCTCCTACACGGCCGATATCACGCACTCATTCCAGGTAAGGCGGGTGGTGTTATTGTTTTTGTTGTTGTTGTTGTTTTGCGAAAATTGGGTGGGCCAAGGAATATTATTAATGGATCTGTACCTGATCGGATCGTCAGCGGGAATTCATACTCGGTCTAAGCTAATCGGCTTCTAAATAAAATCTTTGCATCGAATCTTTCGTCAGACTTTTGTTGCAATCAGTTTTGTTAGAACAAAATTTTGGATCTAAAAGAATTCATGTTTCACGGTGAACTGATAGCCGGTTGGTTTCGATAAGACATTGGTACGAGCTCGAAGAAGTTTGGCAAAAAAAACTACCTAGTATCGGAAAGAATACCAAGTTTCCCATGCTTATTTAGCAGAAGTGTTTTTCCTTTGTGGAAAATAGATAAATCTGAATCTTGATTCCAGCGAAATTTCTGTTTCACGTTGGAAAGATATAGCTTACTCGTTCTATTGGACAATTTCGACTCTTCACCTAGGGCATACAAATTATATCGCGAACCGGACTGAACCTAGTATGGGAAAAAATACTGGACTTATGAGGATTTTGTGGTTGGAGTTATGTGGTTTTACTTCGTAGAAAAAAGAACAGTTACAGCTGAATTTTAGTTCTAGCAGTTTTCATGTTTCACGATGTATAGACATTGCCGGTTCGTTTCGTGTGACAGTGCTTCCGCGTATTTCCGTTTTAGAATGAACCAATCATGAATCTACATGATCTACCTAACCTTAGCACTTCGCCACCTAAATGATTTAAATGGCTTACATCCCTAGTGACCTAGGGAGAAGGGGGGAGGGTGGGAGGGCTAGGATATTTCGTTATTGTTCCTCATAATCCTCTAATTTCAGTGGATGGCCGAGAATGCCACGCCCCAATTCTACCAGAGAAGTCTCATCGATAGGGTGAGTTTGATTTATTCACACTTGAAATGGTTTCGTGAAATTGACACTGCAATAATATGGGTTGGTAAATACTTCTCAAAGAGGGCTAGCCACCCCCATAGTCTTTTTCCCAATGGAAGTCCAATGAGTTTCAATATTGTGACTAGCTGCCTGAAAGAAAGGAAATTCCATTAGCTCATTTAATAATCATTTTAAGTAGTTTCTGAGAAATAAATTAATTGTCCAGGCAGAGGAGCGCTTCACGTGGAACGGCTACTGCCTGCAGCGGCTGAGAGGAGTGCCCGGGGTGAGGGGTTTATTTATTTAGTTTGAATTTTTAACTAAGATTGAATCGCCCATTCACTGTTCCCAATTGTGTCTACCTCTATGTAGAGTAGCTGCGAAACTGAATTCCGCCAAGCGTGATTTTGTTGAAACACTCATTAATTGATCGTTGTTATACTGAGGCACTGACAATAAGAGAGAGGAGTGCCCGGGCGAAGCAGTTTATTTTTTTGATCGCGACTCTTCTGTCTTTATTGAACGGAATTGTGCGAACTTTAAGGTAAAGTATTAACGAAACTGAATTCCACCAAGTGCGACTTTGTCGAATCATTTGTAGTGCGACTACCTCTAATTCCGTTGAACATTCCATCTCGCCAATTGCAATTTTGTGTTAAACATCCAGGCGCATCACTGCCTCGGTGATACTATCAATTTAGCAGTTTGTGTTTTTAATAATGTGTTGTCGAACGATTCCTCTAAAAATTCTATATGACAAGAATTTTGAATAATATTTTAAGAATGTTCTCGTATTAATAATATTATATTTATTTCTCAGTCGCACCCGTACTGCCTACCGCTCATGCACGGCTTCTTCGGGAGTGTGACACAGCAGATCGGCTCCCATCGATTCAAGCTCATTCTGGTCTCGAGGAGATCCATTCAGAGGTATGTGGAAGCACTGTCTTATTGATTATATAGTTGGGTGTACGGTAGCAAAATGTTAATGTTTCTTACTGTTTTGGGTGATTCATTCTGTGTGAAAGTGACGAATTGCATATTGATATGTTGAGTCGCTGACTTCCTGTAGATTCGATGCTGCACTCGTATCTTGCAAGCCTTTAGTGCCGTCGAATATCAATGACAGCCTAATTTATTTTCCAACCTTTAATTCTACGTATCTCAGCTTGTGATCAATGTAAACTCTGCAGAGCGGGAGTTCGCTTCTACAAGCGCGGCGTGAACACGGAGGGCCACTGCGCCAATTTCGTGGAGACGGAGCAGATTGTGGAGGTGCTAAAGGACGGACAGGGAGGAGGACAAAAGACGGTCACGGCCTTCCTCCAGGTACGGTATTTTATGGGCTCGAGTACTGTTACAAGGCATGATTGGCAATTATAATCGAGAAGAAGAAGTCAAATCGGATTCCGAATGTTTTTTGCAATAGGATCAGAGTGTGAAACACAAAGATATATGCTCAAAAGATGAAATCGGCGATTTTATCGACTATTTGGTACCTATGTTTGAACTGAAATACAAGCTAAATACTTCTATTGCAGACGCGCGGTTCGATCCCTCTCTTCTGGTCACAGCGACCGAATCTGCGATGGCAGCCGTGCCCGCTGCTGCGGCCGACCGACGACCAGCTGCAGGTACGGGGGGAGGGGCATTACGAGGGTCGTGGGCACCTAGCCGGGCCCATTTTTGGATTGCCAACAGTTTGGGTATGGTGTTCGGTGGCGAAAATGACTCACGAATGCACGCACTTGTCTAGCCCCTCATACGAGTTTCCGAGAGACGCTTTCTGCTATGGAGGTATGGCATGGGAGAGAGTGGTGGGAGTCGTGGGTGCTAACCATGCCACCCCCCCCCCTTTGTCATCGTAGCTTGCACATATATGCTACCTGGGTTGCAGATATGGGGGGTGGTTGAGATGAGCGATGTGAGGAATCGATGTTTTAGCGGTCAGTGGAAGATTTTATGAAGCATAGACACACCAACATGAGTATGGGGGAGCAAGAAGGCATCCCTTTTCTGCCAGTTTGTGCGTGTTTTAACGTTTAGTTTTGATGGCGCGGATAAATCGGCACAGGCAATCGGTTGCTGCTCATACAGCGTACTTGGATCATTAATGGTCGAGGTGGAATTGGAAAATGTTTGTTAAAAGGCTGAAAAAAATGTCTAGATTCCTTCACCTGGCATTCAAGTACCGCCTCTTTCTGCTAGGCAGATAGATATATTGCAATATATTGCTGACCTTTTTTTATAGCTATGTCGCTGTAATGTGTTTGAAGGAAATTAGAGAATACCTGGAATCTACGGATTCGTAATTATGACTGATTAAATTGCAGGCGTACGTCCGTCACTTCAAGAGCCAGGCGGAGCACTACAGAGGAAAGCAGGTGAGAAGGGGGGGGGGGGAGAGATGGAAGTAACAAGGTACGACTAGAAAACGAAAACCCGGTTTAAAAAAATGTATTCATTTGTAATAGGTCGGTGACTCTTGTTCCCATTGGTTTTGAGTAAATATCCAGAATACGTATTAGTGATGAAACACAAAAATCACGCAGAACGAATACTACTTGTTCACGAAACTCTTTCCAATTTTGGCTTTTTTAGCTTTGAAGGAAATGAATCATACGCAATTGAAGCAATATGTGCTTCAAATTAGCTATTATGATTGCATGTTTCACTGATATCATAAGGGCTAGGACTCCCGTCCCGCAATGGTCAATAAATCGAAGCCTTATTCACCAAAACAACTACAGAATCTTCCGTTGTCAAACTCAAAATACACATTCTTGTTGCATGTTTCATTGATATTATATGAGCTGGGACTTGGGCAATGGTCAATTGAATGAAGATATCTGTGTTAATTTTAAATAATATTAAATTCCAGGTGATCGTGAATCTGGTGAACTCGAAGGGCCGCGAGCGACGCGTGGGCGGAGAGCTGGAGAGGATCTCGCTGCAGGCCAATCTCCCGTTTGTGAGGTGCGTGTTATTGAGCTCTCGTGTTCTAGAAGCGCCGGGTTAGGGAAAGGGGGAGAGGGCAGCTAATGATACTATTCAAAGGAGAAGAGTGCGCTACATTGTATATTCGCGTGATGAGATACGGGGAAGTGCGGCTAGCTCACATTTCTTGTTCGATTTCATTCGGGATACCTAATCGGCGAATGTTCCCTTTCTGGGGCGATGATCCTGTTCAATTCTGGTTTCATCACTCAATCATATTCTCAGTTTTCCTATTGAGATTAATGGGCTGGTTGAATCCTCAGGCAAAATAAAACAGAAAACGATTGTACAATCCTTCAGATACAACCCGTTCGACTTCCACAAGGAGTGCCACGCGATGAACTGGGACCGCATCTCCGTGCTCAAGGGACAGCTGCGACCGGAGATCACCGAGTTCGGGTACGGTAGTATTGATTATTGATTGATCATTGGTATACGGTAATACTAAATATTGATTTATAATTTGTTGGAAACTGTAACAGTGTAAACAAAGTTCGGTATGGATCTGTCATAAAGGGATACTGCCATTGATGCATCGAGGGTACGTGCACAAAAACACAAATATAATTGATCTAGCAAGGATAGCGTTGCGGAGAAATTGAAAAAAAATGTGTTCCTAATCTTAATAGTAGTGTTAGATGAGCATTTGCCAATAAAAATTTTGCCCGCAACATTGTCGCCGCAAGGGTATGAGATATACAGAACGAAGTGTTTTCATAGATAGAGGTTTGACTCCCATTTATAAAAAAAGTTTCAAGTCATGCTTCCAGATTCTTCGCCGCACAGCCGGACCACCCTAATGGAGGCCGCATGCAGCAGGGCATCTACCGCAGCAACTGCATGGACTGTCTGGACAGGACCAATGTGGTGAGAATAGATCGTGATCGAATGATATGACCCAGTCCTAGGGGTTTTGCTATACCACCTAACACTAACAAGAATTGTAAGAATAGCGTTTGGATTTAGACAAGTGCGTGAATCGGCGGGTAACACAGTAGCTTGAGATGCAATCATTGGGTGCTTGGTAGATTGGCGTTTCATGATCAGGTCATGTTCTGTCTGGCCGATGGGTGGGTTAAGAATCTTGATTGGCTGGTTTGAAAAAATATTATGTAAACGAAATTGCAATAACTTTCTAGAATGCGAGGCAACAAGGTTTTGATTTATCACCTTTTGTGGTTAGGTAGGTTGGCGTTTCATCTGCTACTCTTGAGGAACCGGAAGTTGGAAAGTTCAATCTTGG
The DNA here is from genome assembly GCA_900490705.1 of Pristionchus arcanus. Classification (NCBI taxonomy): domain Eukaryota; kingdom Metazoa; phylum Nematoda; class Chromadorea; order Rhabditida; family Neodiplogasteridae; genus Pristionchus; species Pristionchus arcanus. The sequence goes on from LS487538.1 coordinate 214,317, forward strand.
ACGGTCATTGAGTCATGAATTTAATTTGAATGTTTCATTGTTCTCAGGTGCAATCGATGATCGCGCGCGAGTCGTTGACGGATCAACTGGCCTTCCTGGGCATCCTGAGCGGAGGAAGGAGGGTCGAGGGTACGGTATTGATTATTGATTATCTGGTTTCGAAATTGGAAAGGAGGTGGGCATTTTTACCGTAGGAAGAAGGGTCGAGGGTACGGTATCTGTATCGATTATTGTTTTTTTGGTGAAAATAATGCTAAATGTAACTGGTGTTTGCAACGTGATCAGAATGTGAAGTGATCTTGACATTATTTATTTTCATAGTTGTTTGAGCGCCGCAATTTGCACCAATCAAACCTGGTGCGTCTATTTTTTACTTACAATTAGATTTTTACCCGACACATTGTTGCCGCCAGAATCGTATCTGAGGCATACGGAGAGAGCTGTTGTAGTAGATGCTCTCTATAATCGTTATTGAAAACAAATAACAGTTTCATAGGTGTGTTTCCTCTGGCTACTGTAAACATAGCGTTGATCGTGAAAGCAACTTTACCTTTTTCGATGCACCTACTAGATCACTGTTTCATCCGAGTTCTATTTGCAGACCTCGAGGAGCTCGAGCGCGTCTTCAAGTTCCTGTGGGCGGACAACGGGGACGAGTGCAGCAGACAGTACGCGGGCACGGGAGCACTCAAGGTTGGGCTTATTTATCTAATTAATTTGTTATCTCAATTACGGTAAAAATTTATGTTTAGTTTTGCGCTGTTCAAGTGAGATCGATTGTTCCTAATCAGGGCTGGGATTTTACGTTTACGGTTTTTACGGATTTTACGGTTTTACGGGATTATTCCGTAAAATTTTATTTTTACGGAATCCGTAAAATGAAATCCGTAAATTCGTAAAATAATTTATACTGCAGAAACGGACGAAATATGAAATTTTCATGAAAATTTTCTAATATTATCCCAAATATACGGCACTTGGGGTTCAATCTATAGTTTTGATATTGATAGTTTTCGAAAAATATGATATTGAGCGAACTTGTCTGAAAAAATTACAGGAAAAGTGAACCCACGCTTTCCTGAGAGATTCATAAAAATTGTGGAAACATGTTTACATCGACTTTTTACTAGTACAATTACAAATTTGAATTGCTATAAAACACTCATCAGCATGTTTGAGTTCTGTAGATTCATTTTTTCATCGATAACATGAATATTACGGTTTTTACGGATTTTACGGAATTTTACGGTTTTGAAATCCGTAAATTTTACGTTTTTACGGATCCGTAAAAATAAAATTTTACGCCCAGCCCTGTTCCTAATCTGGAAAAGGGAGGAAGTATGATGAGTGAAACTCGTCTACGAATGGGTGGTTTTGTTAGGGCAACGCTTTAACAAATATGGGTTATGTGATATGATTCAAAGAAAAGGGGACGAGTGCCTCAGACAGTACGCGGGAAAGGGTGCACTCAAGGTTGAAATATTGGGCTAATTAAACTTAATTAATTACTTTAAATAGTTATTGAAATTAGTGTGATCGTAAGACATTGAAGGGAAAAGATTAATTGCACGTATTCTTGTTATGGGAGGATGTAGGATGAGTGATTTTGCTTTAATTTTCAGTTTTCCTTTTTTTTCCAACCTCAACAATCATGTTTCACACCTCCTACTTCCTCGCCTATAAAGAAGATGTGCAATGAGAATGGTCCTTTCGTTTCTGCGAATGATTATATCACGGATTTCCTGTAAGAGCGTAGCAAAAAGTGCTCTCTTTTCCACTAGGAAAAAACTTGTAGTCTCCGATTTCCATGAAAGTTGGTTGGTGGGTACCCTTAGGGGTCAGGTGGAGGTCCATCTACTTGGTTTGGTCAATTATCGATTATATCGATTTTTTGGTCGTAAAACTTTAAATGATCATAACTAGCTTCATTTTCATCGCATAGCGATCTAAAATATACCATTGAATTGCTCTTGGAATTCTCTACAAAAAAGTCGAAGTCGCATAATGCGAAAAAAGTTGATCTTCCGCCTCAAAAATCGATAAAACCGATTTTTTGACCATAAAACTATGTTTTTCTCGAAATTTTCCCGTTGACCCAAAAGATTTTATTTTTGCAATCGATTCTACGGACCCGTTTTAGGGTCACCCTGTATTTCGTTTTTCATATCTCTGGCCTCCGGACCCCGAGTTAGTACAGTGGATCCGGACATAGTCGATTTTTAGTCGAAAACATATTATGCGTCATAACTCGCTTGAAAGTGATCAAATCAACAATTTGCATTAAACCTTTATTTTTTGTCTCCTCGAGAGCTACATTTTTAGTCTAAGTGATTTTTTTGATTGAATCACTTTCAAGCGAGTTATGACGCAAAGTGTGTTTTCACAAAAAAAATCGGCTGTGTCCGGATCCACTGTACTAATTCGGGGTCCGGAGGCCAGAGTTATGAAAAACGAAATACAGAGTGACCCTAAAAAGGGTCCGTAGAATCGATTGAAAAAATAAAATCTTTTGGGTCAACGGGAAAATTTCGAGAAAAACATAGTTTTATGGTCAAAAAATCGGTTTTATCGATTTTTGAGGCAGAAGATCAACTTTTTTCGCATTGTGCGACTTCGACTTTTTCGTAAAGAATTCCAAGAGCAATTCAATGGTATATTTTAGATCGCTATGCGATGAAAATGAAGCTAGTTATGATCATTTAAAGTTTTACGACCAAAAAATCGATAAAATAGATAATTGACCAAACCAAGTAGACGGACCTCCTCCTGACCCCTAAGGGTACCCACCAACCAACTTTCATGGAAATCGGAGACTACAAGTTTTTCCTAGTGGACGGCATTGATACACTCTTACAGGAAATCCGTGATATGAATAATTTTGAAAGCTAATTGTGATAGTTTAATTAAATTTAATAATATACAAATCTCTCGCAGGCCGATTTCACGCGTCTGGGCAAGCGCACGTACGGTGGTGCGCTCAATGATGGAGTGAACGCGATCACTCGATACTTCAAGAACAACTTCAATGATGGATACAGACAGGTACGGTATCTAGGAGGGGTACTGTAGCTCTTATAACGCACTCTCTGTTAGAACGCAGGGAAAGGGGGTGATAATGGCACAACTCCGTCAAAATGATCGCCCCGCGCTCAAACTTCACCAATATGATCCCTAGGGACGGTATTTAAGATTTTTGAACTTTGATCCCAAAAATGTTGATCTTTGATCTTTGAAAAAAATTTCAAGTAACCTTATCATGTTATAGCTCATTCGAAAGAGCAAAAAAAGTTATGTTATTTACCAAAATTTTGTGCATTTTTGATAATCCATATTCGAGAAACATGAAGAAACGTCGACTTTCAAGGGTTTTTCGCTACACTTTGGGGTAGCAGCCCTAGTCAAAGTCATTTCTGGTCTCTGGATTCAACATATTTTTTGTATTTCGGTATGTGTAACAACTTTTTGTGGTCGACAAGAGGATCATTCAGTGCCGAAGAATCGAAAAGTTGCTTTGAATGTGGCATACTTGCTCAATTTTCATGATTCTGCCTGTCATGATTCTAGTCGGAAACGTTAATAGGCAGTTGTTTAGACCTCAAATAATGTTTTTTCGTCATTTTCAACCATTTCAAGATTTTTCGTCAACATTTTGACCATATCTGCGGACTTGATTTACCTCGACTTTTTTCACATAAGGGTCACATAAGGGTTTCACATAAGGTTATGTGAAGGGGTCCCCCCTTATGTGAAAAATCGGTTTTGCGGCCATGTCAAAATGGGACCTCGAACACGATAAAAAGTTCTTTTGGGTGACCAAAAATTAAATTTATGTTAGTTTAAGTGCAATCCTACAGCACAGCGCGTTAAGCAAGGCAAGGTAGTTCGGTCGGTGCCGAGCGTGTGCTAAATATTTCGATTCTGTCTTTTATCACTAGTTCACCCCCCTCGAAAAATGATCAAAATTCGCTTTTGGAACAGATTTTAAAATCAACCGTTCATGTTTTTACAATTATCTCTCAATGAATCGGTAGAGAAACCTTCTGGTAACGCTATTATAACAAGGAATACAACATTAACACGAAATTAAGAGAGTTGATTGCTTTCCTGTGAACCATACTCCTCAAATCCATCAGCCTCTTTTTGCCGTTTCGCGGAGCGCTCATTACGTTTTCCACGTTTTTGCATCTATGAGTCGGTAGGGAATTCAGTTGTGAATATTTTGCGCCTTTGAACAAGTTGATTAAGCGAAAACTTAAGGAATTGATTGGTTTTCTGTGAATCAAACCTTCGGCATTGAGGCATGACGTTTTTAATAGATTTTTAAGCGTTGAATGCTTATTGTTTGGGTATCAAGCAATATTATAGATAAATAGCGAGTGAAATATGGCATAATTAATACCAAACATATTCAATATTGATTTTTCTGAAAATTCCTGACTCATCAAACTTAAGTTGACCTGACTCAAATAACCGCAACGCGTTAAAAATTGAAAGGCGTCGCGGCTGCACCACCGAACCTCTAACTTGCTGTGTACAGGTTATTGTGGTCGATTCTGACATGGCCGCAAAACCGATTTTTCACATAAGGGGGGACCCTTATGTGAAAAAAGTCGTGGTAAGTCAAGTCCGCAGATATGGTCAAAATGTTGACGAAAAATCTTAAAATGGTTGAAAATGACGAAAAAAACATTACTTGAGGTCTAAACAACTGCCTATTAACGTTTCCGACTAGAATCATGACAGGCAGAATCATGAAAATTGAGCAAGTATGCCACATTCAAAGCAACTTTTCGATTCTTCGGCACTGAATGATCCTCTTGTCGACCACAAAAAGTTGTTACACATACCGAAATACAAAAAATATGTTGAATCCAGAGACCAGAAATGACTTTGACTAGGGCTGCTACCCCAAAGTGTAGCGAAAAACCCTTGAAAGTCGACGTTTCTTCATGTTTCTCGAATATGGATTATCAAAAATGAACAAAATTTTGGAAAATAACATAACTTTTTATGCTCTTTCGAATGAGCTATAACATGATAAGGTTACTTGAAATTTTTTTCAAAGATCAAAGATCAACATTTTTGGGATCAAAGTTCAAAAATCTTAAATATCGTCCCTAGGGATCATATTGGTGAAGTTTGAGCGCGGGGCGATCATTTTGACGGAGTTGTGCCATCCCACCTGCGCTCTTATGGAGAACGCGTTTTATGTATTGATTAGTTCAACAATTATATCTGTTCGGCGCGAAAGCATTTGAAATGAGAACCAAATTAATTGTTTGTGCACTACGTACCTTCGAGGCATTAGCTGTGCAGCGCACATTGCAAGATATAGACCACATGAAGCAGCAGTCCACATGATGTGGGCGATTACAACAGTATCGATGTTTTATGAATCACTATCACGCATCTATGATATGTGCAACCCATAATGTAGGATATTGACCACCCGAAGCATCAATCCACATGGCGTGATTCACACTTTTTACGAGAATAATCATTTTTGGTATGTTGATTATTGTAGTCGCCCTCCATTCTAACTACGGTATCACTGCAGGACTCGATCGATCTGTTCCTGGGGAACTTCCGGGTCGATCCGGACCACCTTCCGTCCACCTTCGAGACGACCATCCTCGCCCTCGACTACCACGGCGTGGCCATCGTGGCCGCCGCCTTCGCCGTCGCCATGGTGGTGTTGTGTCTGCTGGTGTCGGGTGAGGTTTACGAATTGTCGGCGTGTAGAAAAAGTGATAGAAAGGGCAGTGGCGATGGTGGTGTTGTGCCTGCTGGTCTCGGGTGAGGTTTACGAATTGTCGCATAGTGGAAAATGTGATAGAAAGGGCGTATACGTAAATTGTAAGTAATTCATAATAGAGGATGTGGTGATTGGAAGTTTTATTGATGCCATATCAGCTAGAAGGCGCACTTCGAATGATTTTCTCGCGGCTTCGGGTTTCAACCAAACAAATAAATATTTAAAAAAATCATAATATAGTCCCCAATTAGAAGCTAGTTTCAGGGGAGTAAGTAAGTTTATTCCTACTGAAACTTCAAAAAAGCTATCTCAAAGCTTTGCTGATTACGTGTTTCATATGGCTGATATGAGCTAGGATTCGCGCAAGAAAGTGATGTGAGGTAGGTTTTATTGGTATAAAAAAGAATTTGATTGAGTATTCAATAAATTTTACTAGAATATTCTTGAGAGAATTGGTCGAAATATCCATAATTAAAAATTGCAGAGAACCCCTCTGCGACTCTTTTGATTGGCTGTCTTTAGATTAAAAAAGCGCTTTCTTAGACACCAGTTCAAACATAAGCCTTTTATTTTGGTTATCTTATTTCGCTCCTTTCAGAGAACCTCTCTGCCACTCTCTTCTGGCTGGCCGTCGTCATGTTCTGTCTTGCCTTCATCTTCTTCAACGGCGAGGAATTTGTGAACACGCCCAAGCTCAAGCAGGACTGAGACTACCGTAATCCAGGACCCCTAAACAGATCCCGGTCCCCCGACAGCACTACATTAGCCCTTCTAAGGTTGCCTTATTCCTCGCCACCTTTTCTCCTTAATTTATCCCCCATGCCATTCCGCAATTACTCGAATATCGATTGACTAAGTCTTGTGTCCTCTCAGTGGTGAATTTTCGTATGTGTTTATATGGCTGTCAGATTGTTTCGTAAGTCCATTCTAACAGTCCTATATGTGTTGCATTGTGTATCGATTGTATAGGTATCCTTCGTCCCTGATTTTTGCTCTCAACCCATCCTTCGTTTCCCCTTTTTCCAATTCGCCCCTCTGACGCTCTAACAGTAGTGATACGGAGTAGATGGTTATTACACAGAGAGAAAGGAAGAGGGGGGGGGCTGTCTGACCACTTGATTCCCCCCCCCCTCACTTCAGCACACTATCGTCGCTAAATTTAGCGTCAGTATCGTCTGACTCTCTCCCTTTCGCCCGCTCTCTCGCTCTGTCTAACCGGCAGAGGGAGCCGGGACTATTCTTTTGTCCGGGGAATAGTCTGACGGCATATCACTGTACTGAGGCACTTTTTCGCGAGAGTGATAAGATAGCGGTCAGTGCGAATTGATGACGATATTGGTCCATGGCACATGATCGGCGCAACGTGAAGTGATCGCACTGAGTATCGATTAGGGATGGGATGGCAAGAAATGACTATCCTCTTGACTCTGACTGGTGAGAAAGTGTACGAAATGAAGAGATCAGTTCTAGCCATCCCCAATATCGATTGGAATGCAAGAATGAACACGGGGTGAGTGATTGAGTGTAGTCCGTGGGAATGTCATATGAGTTTGAGTGAGCGACAGACAGACCCTCTTCACTTAGCTTGATGTCTCGCTCAGTCTGACGGATAATAGGCACTCTACAATGGTTTGTGATCACCCTAGCCCCCCCCCCACTTCATTGTGCAGTCATCAATAGCCCAGTTCCAGTTGAATATTTGCCCCATCACATCTCCCCCTCTTCTATTTCTTCTCTATTTTACCCTTTGCCCTCTCCTCCCCTATCTCCCCCTCTGCTCTTTTCTATTGACAGTACTGGCGTATTGGATTAACAAAAACGAGGAGGAGTCGAGAGCCTAAGCCCCCTTTGAGAGCAACACAATTATTTATTTTTAGAGTGTAAATCGCCGATTTGTATCGATTGTCTCGCTGATTTGCTCGCGCTCACGTGAAATCACGAGAAGTGACTAGATCAGAGGGACCAGAGTGTAATTTATATGTAGAGAGATAAAGCTAATGGAGGTACGAATGTGCACTTTGCAAGAGGAAGTTGACAGAAGAGGTCCGAGAGATCACAAGGATGCAGCTGTGCTTTATAAATGAGTGAGCGGTTGTACACTCAGACTTTGCTCCCTCGCCAGCCGTCGTAATGTAGTACTACGAGTGATGGACTATGTATTGACAGAAAGAAGTACGAAAAATCTGCAAAAAATGATAAAAGTTCAATGCGATCAATAAATTGTTGAAAGAAAAATGTTGAGGATTACTGTAGAAAATTATACGGAAAAAGTCTTACACAGAAATTCTGGAAAGTACTGTAAGTGAAATATTGGCAAAAAGTACAGTCATCACGCGGAAAATTTCCGGAATTTGGTTGTTTGCTTGTAGTTTTTGATGAAATTTCACGAAATTTGGCTGGTTTTTCTTGCGTTTGTGGTGCTCGCTTGCAATTTGTATCGTTGGAAGCGCTTTTATTCAGCAACACGGCGCGAAAAGGCATTGTATGTGCATCAATTAATCGTTTTAGCAGCTTGGTTGACCCATTTTCATTGTTTTCTCTCCCAATCGCTCCACCTGGCGCGAATCCTCCCTTCGCACAGGCGCCCATTGTATCTGGGTGCGGGGTGATTTATTCCGCCAGTCAGCCCTAGGGTACAATGCGCATTCAGCTCACAGTCCCCCATCGCTCGTTCTTCTTCCTCCTTCTCCCTTCATTTTCTGCTCCCTTTCCTCTCGTCTTTTCGATAGAGAATGACGAGAGCTCTTGCGCCTCCTCTCCCTTGTCTGCGCTCATCTCGTCTCTTTCCTTGGGCACCAAGGGCGAATTTCGTCGGCCCCCATTCTAGTTCTTTTCTCCTCGAGCACTCTTTGTTACGCGCACGCTTTGCGCTTCAGCGTATCGGCTGGCGGCAAGAAACGATTGCGCAACTACCATAAAACGCAAGCGCGGCGATAAGTCCACATGTGATTCGATACGGCGATCCGATACAAGCGAAAAAACCGGTAATGATTCTTGATGAAAGTACAGCGCGTACAGCAGGCGCTCAATTTATCTGCTCTCTCAAGCGGCAGCGCTATTTCCCGGCTCCCCAATTCCCTATGCACGCTCTGCTTCTCTGGCACGTCTCTCGCCCCGCTGGCATCTCTCACTCGATAGCGCGCTGTCTGCTCTCTCCCTCGCGGGGGGCGGAGCCAGAGAAGGGGGAAGAGAGTGAGGAGAGACACACACTCGCTCCTCTATCCCGTCCTCGTGATCGACTGCTCCTCTCCATTTTTTTCTTATTTTGCTTATTTATGTTATTATTTAATCAAATTCGTGCCCACTATTAGATTCCCCGCACTGGTTTGCCCCTGCCACCCACGTTTCGTTAGGTTTGGAACACGGGAAAGTAGCCTTTCGCAATTGTCATCATGTTGCGTCATCGCTGTATTACAGCAGCCGCCCGCGGTTTCTTTCTAAGTTTAGGTTGATGATTAGCCAGGGTGCCTTTAGCTAGTGCCGAGTGGGGTTGGGAGCTGATGTGGTTTGATTCGATTATTGAGCTGTCGGAAGTGTCGCAAAAGAGTTTAGTTGTAGTCACGTGAGAGGGAGTAGGGAGGGGCGGGGCGCACTAATCGACTAATGGTCGGGGCGGAGGGTTAGGGACCCTGAGAGACTTTATCGATTTGCTATTTCGTCGGCGAGGGAAAATCGATATTGGGCGGGGCCTAGCAGGGAGAGGGGAACGAAGGGAATCGATATTGTTTGTTGACGGCACAACGAGACAACGAGTGTTAGGGCGTACGTGGCATGAAGTGTGTGTGTGTATCCCGCGTCCATAGATTGGAACAAATCGATAGCAAGGTACGGTAATCGAGTACGGTAGTGCGGGTGCAAGAGCGAGTACACAGTACTAGTTATCGTCGTCTCTCCTCGCTGCTCTCTAAACTGCAATGGGGTAGTGGTGGGATGGGGTGTACTGTCAGTGCCGAGCACCGCCCTCCTCATTTCACATGCTCCCTCGTGGCTCTAATTGCCCCTCCTCTCCTCGTTTCCCGTGATCTCTCCTCTCTTCTCTGACCCATCCACTTCTTCCTAACGTTGTCAGCCACAGCAAGGGGGAAGGAAGAAGGGGGATAGCAATTGGAGAAGGAGAAGAAGGGAGAAAGAGACACTCCTTCCTACCCGATCGTCACTCTTTAGGGCCCCTTGTGACATACACCCGTGACCTATCGAGGGATGCAGGGTTTTCGAAACTATGTAATAAGTCAGTAATAAGTCAGGTAATTGGTTTGACCTACCTCCTCTAGAGATAGGTGATACGGAGCGGAAGTATCCGACCTTCCCCTCTCACCCGATAGAGATCTAAGCGTCTGCTCTCCTCTTTAAGACCCGAGGTCGAACGAGGCCACGACCTTAGGATAGAGTGGCCTTCTGGGATGGCCTAGTCAGAGACTAAGGGGAATGGAGAGAGCTAGAGTGTTCAGCTTCTTTGATCTACCCTCCCCTGGAAGGGAGGCGGAAGAGCTAGACAGGGGAGTTCCGTATTTGCCATCTCCAGGTGTGCTGAAAGGGGAGACTGGAGAAGAATGGGGGAGCGAGTTCGAAGAGCGGAATCGATTGGCGAAGGGCCGATTTTACGAAATTTGGTGTATTTTGTGGTTCAAATTGCCATAAATTGGTATATTTTCTCGGCTAAATTGCCTAGCGAATTATCGTTATTGTGGTAGTGGGAATGGTTCGAGTTTCACAGCAGGCAGGGCCCGGGACGGCATGGTACAGACCGGGTCTGGGGAGGGGAAAGTAAAGTGGTACCCTCCCGCCGGCCGGTGCACTCTCACTCTTGTTGATGAGGGGAGGCGATGGGAGAGCCTCTCCTCGTTACGCACACTCTCTCGCGCTGTCTGACTGGGCGAGGCAGAATGGATAAGAGTCCCTCCCTTGTGGTGCCAGGTGACGGGCGCAGACTACCGTGAATGGGAGGAATCTGGAGTATGCGCGGGCCGGGAATCTCCCTTTTGCCGGCTCCCTGGTCCCGGCTGACTAGGCGATATCATTCGGGAATAGGAAATGGAGTAGTCGTCTCTCTCAAGACGTATGTCGTGTGTGCTGTTTCCCAGCCAGCGTCAGAGGAAAAGGAGAAGGAAGGCGAGTCAATAGAGGAAAGACGAGGGCTGACGTGAATTCTTCCTGGTGTGTGGTGTGCTCGAATGGCGACTTTTCCCATTGGTCGTCTTGTAGAGAAAAGACGCAGGTGCTGACGTGGGACATGGGGTAAACCTTCTTTGCGCAGCTGCTGACGTTGGACAAGGGTAAATTTTCAGAGTGCAATTTAGCGCGCGTGACAATTCGCAATTGTCGCCTTCCCCGTGGTGTGGCCTGTCGTTGCTCCCTCGAGTGAGTGTATGTATGTGTGTGTGACTCGTGATGTGCATTTCATACACTTGGGTAGAAGGGGGAAAAGAGATGAAAGAGGGGAGGAGGAAAGAGCGGGCCGCGTCTCTACGTTCCACGTATTCACTAGTGCTGTCTGATCGAGTAGGGGAGGGGCGCTGTGGTTGTTGTGCGTTGTGGCCGTAGCGAGAATGGACTCTGACTGTTTTCTAGTCGTTCCCTTCCCCTCCCCCTTTCCCTCGTCTTGTCTGCCCCCGTCTCTCTAAGATGAGGACATCTGAACGATAGGGACAACGGCGGAAAGGGGAACGACCCGCCCTTTCCCTCCCATTTTGTGTGTCTCGCTCGTTCGGTTTATGTTCCTCCCTCCTTTCGGATGGGATGAGGTTCCTGGTTCCGAGAATCTAGGAAAGGGACTCGATGCGTATAGTGTATCATCTCGTTAGGAGGCGAGCGCGTGTATGTGACGTGAGATGATGATGCGACCCTAATGAGGGAGTAGGGGATTTACGAGCCGATAGATTGGCCAAATCGATGGGATCACTGGCGCTAGTGTTGCAGTTTGACTCCCTAACCCCCCGTTAATTATTGAGTAGGGCAGTGGGCCGAGTAGTATGCGGGCGGGCCATTGTGCCCCAAGGGGGAGTATCGATTGAGAGCCACCCTTTGTGCGCCTCGGCCCTCCGCCCGCACCACACTCTCTCGGATCCGGTTGGATCCCCATTTCCCCTCCTCTTCCCCGTCTCTGTGCTAGCACAAAGAGACGGACCCATTTAGAGGAGGCAGTCATTAGATGGTTGCCCCTAGCGCACTCACTCGCTGTCTGTCTGTACTATTTTTGTAGTACGACAGTAGCTGAAATTCAAGGCATGTCGCTTTACGTTGTTTACATGTGCGTTGGAATTGTGCCAGCCAATCGATTGCCAGGGAAACGTAAACAAGTCGTCCCTTGATCTACTCCTCTTCCTCCCCCGTATAGCTGTGGTAAATTTTGTATTCGTCCTTGCCCTCTTACAGACCCGAATTAGCCTTACAATTTAGCCGTACTACTTTGTGTCTGCATCAGGAGAAGGGCGAAGGACAGAGGCACTAGTAGACTCGCCGCCTAGTCCCTCCTCCCTCTGGACTGACTGGTCGGATTTGCACTTCTTGGTGTGCACTTTTGGTGCGACGAGTGTGCAATAGGTCGACGACGTTCTTTCTTTCCCTTTTCCTCTCCCCATTCCTCTTTCTTTTCCCCCATTCCCCCTTGAATGTGGTAAATGTGTCTGTGTGTTGTCGGGTTCCCACCTTGGGAATTGAAATAGGGATTGGGTCCGACGGGTAAACAGGCACTCGAGATGTATCAAGGGAAGGGCGAGCGTCTTTGATGACGTGTGCTGATTGGATGTTGTTCCTTGGTCTCTTTACTTTGCCCTATCTCTAATCTGATGAAATAGGGGGACGGTATGTCAAGAGTGATTGCCAGAGATGATCCGTGCCCCCACCCGACCCGCCGTGTCCTTAAGAGTGGGGCCGGCGTGGCACAGTGTGGGACGAGGGAGGGGAGGGGGAGGCAGGGGTAGGGAGAGCGCACCCAGAGGTCATTTGAGGTCACGAACGGTGCCATTGAGAGGATGGGTGCGCCCGATCTAGGCCCATTCCGAGGCTCCGATTTCAGAGCTATCGCTTGGCATTTGGTTCAGAGTGAGCGGTTGAGAGCTCACATTTTCCTTTATCAGGCCACTATATTTTCGAATTTTAAGCCATTTTGCGACTGTTATATTTTGGACCCAGGTTGGTGATGTAAAGGTATCGTTGAGAGCCGGGGTGTAGAGTAGGTCCTGATAGTTCTTCGAAGTTATTGACTGTGATACGGGAAGTAGAGTAGTTCCGGAATCCGGATGACAGTTCCCGTGATCTAGCACGTGAATGAATCACCTATCGCATTCCGATACTTCGACCTTCCGACCTCCTCTCTCCTGCCCCTATCTTGTGACACGCTCGGGCCGCCTCCCGATGTAATAGCTGTTTATCTGTGCCTCTCGGGGCGTCGTGTATGATGACGGCGGTGAGGTGGTGTGCCGTCATCGTACCTGGTGCACTGTGTAGTTCACAGATTAATGTTTGGTGGTGTAGTGTGGACTTGGCTGTTTGCCGAACGCTTTTCTTTTGCCTGTTCTTTGGTTTGGTTTCGCCTCCGCGCCTCGCTCTTGTTTATCCGCCATGGCGTCTTCCTCGTTCAATAACGTTATAGGAACTAGAAATGGTCTCTCAGCGTCTCTTCGTTTTGCATGATCTCTAGCTTTCTCTAACCGACCATTTTCGAAAAGAGCGCGTCCTCGGTCTAAATCAAGAAGATTGCCCGAGACACGTCACACTAATTCGAATGAAAGAATGTCAGGGATTGCTCATGATTTTGGCGGCTTGTTGACTCGAGAGTCGGGGCTTTTATTGACTAGAGAGCGCTGTGTCATCACTAATACTTTGTGTTCTGGAACATTTCTACTTATCTCTATCGCTATTCCTATGATTGCGTTTTCTTCCCAATCGCCCCCTTTGCTCACTAGAGATTAGTTGGTTAATCAATTTTTCTATGCGTCTCTTCATTTCCCCTGCTCTCTCGCTCCACTCTGCATTTTGCACCCTGCTCGATCGATCGTCTTCCTTCTTCTTTTCTCGTTCATTCTCGATTCATTGCCTCCTCCCGCCCTCCCCTCCCCCTCTCCCTCTCCCTCCCTCCTCTCCCTCCACCCCTCATTTTACCCCCTTTCCCTCTTCAGGATCGGTGCGAGGAGAGATCTTCCACCTCCAAATCCACACTCCCGTCCCACCAACCAACCCGATTCGAGTCTCGCACGTCTCCTCTAAGGAAACGCCCATCTTCTAGCCGGTAAATTTGCCTTTAATACCCGTTTTAAATCGATTTAATTTCATGTAAAATGCGTTTAAAATGTCGATCGTTGGTCGCTGAATGTGTGAGAGAGAAATTTTCCTCCCTCTGGGCCCACTCGGCCTCCCTTCTTCTTCCTCTTCTCCCTTGGCCTATCCTCTCGTCCCATCTAGATCGAAGGCGCAGCACTACGAAGAGAAGAGCTTTCGGGGGAATAGCTTAGGCTCTGAGACGAGGAGAAGGAAAAAGAGAATCTCTGAGCAGCAGAAGCAGCAAAAGTGCCCCCATCGGCCTTGTGTTTCACTCAATGATGAAAGGAGAGTGCAGAAAACGCACGTAATGATGATTTGGAGGAGGCATTTCGAGGAATGTTCTAGAAGCGATTTTCGAAAATGCGACTTTCATTTCCTGCGTCATTCGCTTTCTAGGCTGGTTGACACTGTAGTGAAATGGCAAAATTTATGCGTTGTGAATATTGCCAGGGAATGTGGAATGAGAAAAAGAGCAATGGAGTTGTACTACCAAGGGGAAAGGATAGTGCATGCGTCCTTCTAGAAGCGAAAGACTAGAGGGGATTACGGTAATATATATGGGAGAGTTATCACGAACTGAACGGGCATAGTTCGATGGGAGGGAGAGAGGAGAGGGGAACATGGGGGACACAACTATCGTCATTCCCCTCTCCGCTGTTAGAACTCGTCCGTATTGCCTCGCCCCCTTCTTCTTTTCTTTCTCCTTCCCTTTTCCCTTCCCTTCTCCCCCCTTCTTTTCGCCCGTTCATTTTCGTTTCGTCGTTTTCGCTTTCCTCCTCTGTCTTTCGCAGTGACCGCCCGCCGTATTGGGGAAGTGTTATTCGCGAAGTGAAGCCGAGAGGAGACGGGGATCCAAATATCAAAGACCAAATGAATCAGCGATGGTGATGAAAGAGGCGATTGATTGGCACAACACACGACACGGGTGCTCCCCATTTGATTCAACGCCAGTTACTTTGTGCTCCCCTTTTTTCGTTCCTTAGTGGTCCCCTCTTCGCTCTTCTCTTCTCCCTTCCCTTACCCCATCACCATCAACTTCCTTCCTCCTCCTTCCTCCTCTCTGCCTATTCTCGTTCCTCCTCCTCCCTTTATGTTCATCCTCCCGTCCCCCGGCTCTCCTTATCACATTGATTGCGCCACTCTCCGAGATAAGAATCGCTGCTTGGACGCTGTGTTCATGACTGTACTACTTTTTTTTGCGGTTATTACCCTCGGAAAATTAAAAAAGAGAAATTTTATACGTCGTATAGTCGTGTTGGCAATTTTCCGATTGCCACTGTAGAAATGTGATGGAAAATGCATCTTTTTATTAATTTTATTAATATTAATATTTATTTGAGTCTTATTGCAGGTTGACCAACGCCCGCACCCCGAGTGACTTGCTGATCCCCGAGTGATCCGATTCGACGTTTCTCTCTTCTCGCACACCACACCACACCACACACCGTATAATGGAGAATCAACAACAGCCCCAGACCACCCTCTGCAAGTCTGGGTACGCATATTTCGTTATTTTCCGTAAATTATCCATAAAACATGTTTTCGCAATTTTAAATATTTTTTCTGACGTGAAACGGCGATGAATCATCACGCTAAAGTTCAGCAATGAAATGCGACCGATTGTGAAATAATTTATTTTTACCATTTGCCTACTAATTCCATTCCAATGATTTATTATCACTATTTTGAAAAATTCCGATTGTGAACTGGTTTATTTTTAAAGAGTAAATTGTTATTTTAAAGCTGCGGCTTCTTTGGCGCGGCTGCGACGGAGGGCATGTGCAGCAAGTGCTACAAGGACCACATCCAGGTGCAGCAGGACGCCCGCATCAGCCCATCGAGTGAGTATGATGAGGGAAGGATGAAACGGGAATCTGGCGGGATACAAAAATATACCTAGGAAGTAGAAATTTGTGAGATTTTTATAATTCCTAGAGAAATTGGAATAATTGATAATTGAGTATGCGATCAGGGAATAAGGAGGCACTGAAACATTAAACTTGAAACAAGTTACACTAAAATTTTCATTTTTAATGTGAAATCTTGAAAACTACCACTTTTTAAAATCAATTGCCTACTCTTAAAATGGAATTCTTTTGAACGTTATCGGGTTTGATCAAGGCCGCGAGCCGCCTCGGCGCCCACACTATTAGTTGCTTATTGAAGAGTAGCGAGAGAGGGATGGGGGTCCGTTGGGGCTTGAATAGGGAGTGCTCTCGTCGAGTGAATGTGCGGGCAACTAGCACTGATCCCCAGTGAGAACTGATTATTAGTTGACAGCAAGGCAATTTGCCAATTGTATGGGGAAACGCTCCCGCCCACATACTGATATCATTCTATTGTAGTAGAGTGTCTGGAGTGTTGAGGGAGGAAGTAGAAAACGAAGAAGAAAAGAGAGAATGCTCGAGAGAGGAGAGTTATCGAGTGACGGGAATTGTGTGAAAGGAGGGGTGTTAGTGAGTGAGTGGGAAGGAAAGAAGAAGGAAAGGGGGGACTCGGGGTTGATCTACTGTCCATTTTCCTCTGTTGTGTGAATGATGTGAGCGAAATGGAAGGCTCTGTCTCCCTCGCCTTTTTTCAATTTGACTGGCATGTTTATATCGAGTCGATTGAATAGAGTGGAAAGGGGAAAGGGGAGTAGTGGAGAGGGGATGGTGCACACAAAGTAGATGTTTACTGTGTGAGTACTAATCGATTGAATCGATGGAGAGCGGGAGCGAAAGGAGATTAGCGGAACGGAATAATGAAGTCACGAGGGGGGGGGGTGGCAGATGTATCATGTGAAGGGGGAGGAGGAGGAAGTGTGAATGCATGCATGGAAAGAGGGAGGAATTGAGTAGTAGTGGTTTGGTTTACAGGGAAGGGAGCAGGCAGGGGGAGTTGGCTAGGCAAGTAATCTTTGGAACGTTGGCGAAGGCTATTCAATTTCTTTCTTTGTGCGCTTGTGTCGTAAGTGAAACGCGACGTGTCTGCGAAGGTTCAAGAGATTTAGGCGAGCGAGCGAGAAGGAAGAAGGGGAAAAGTGGGGATTAACGCCGGGGTAAAGTGAGGCCCCCCGAGTGTGGGGAAGCCCTCCTTCTGTGGGATGATAAGCCTCTCGTTCCTGATTTGCCGATTTGCGTAAGTGAGAGATGAGTGAGATAAGAACGCGTCGTGTGATGGCAATTTGCCTCGGTTTCTCGTCGATTGCCTAATCCGAGAATGTGGTCCCGGATATGAGATTTCTCCCCTGCCTCCTCCCTCCCACACGAGGGGGCGGGATTAGTTATGGCGAGATGAGGGAATCCGACGGATTCCTTGCTTCCGTATTTCTTATTCCTCCTTCATCTTCGTCGTCGTCTCATTCCATTGCTTCATGTTGATTGTTGAGAGTGAGGAGGAAGAGGGGGGATTCTGTTGAATACGAGGAGAAAATATGAGAGAGGGACTTGTGCCCCACAGCTCCTCTCCCCTTTCCTTCCTCATTGCTCCTCCTTCATCCCCCCATTCCTTCTAGTCCATTCCATTGTCAATAGCGAATTGTTCTTTGTGCTCTACTTCTTTTTTTCTCCCTTTTTCCTACTCTTTTTTTTTCAATTTACGACACTATTCACCGCATATGTGATCCCTAGTTGGTCACCATGTGCTATAGAGGCAGTCTTCTCTCCTCATATCCACACCCCCACTTGATGACGTTGCGAGTTTTCTTCTCCCCGTCGTATTTTCCTCCTCCTTCCATTCCACCTTGTCTGCCTTCCCTTCTCTCCCGTCGACAACCCCGACTGTTTTCCCCTCGTCTACCTCTTCCCTTCCGTCTTCTTCGTTTTCTTCATCTTTTTCTCGCCTTGCCGTCGTCATTTATATCTCTTCTTCATCTCTAAGCCACAGCGCACGTCGCCTTGGCGTGTCGTGTCTTACGCAGATGGGGATTTGAGAGAGATGACGACGATATTACTCACTTAATGTGAAATATCACGGTTTCTTGCGTAAGAATCGAGGGGATTTGATGGAAATGACAGTCTTAATGTGCCGTGTAACGGTGGTAGAGTGAATTCTAGTATTATACAAGGAAGTGGAGGATTTTGAGATGAATAACCACGGTCTTACTTCGGTTTTGTTATGTATAAGTAACGGAAGTATTTGTGGAAAATGGCGGCCTTGACGTACGATGTACAGGATTAGACTTGATGAGTAATTAGCTACTTCCTTATCCCACGCGCGCGTTCTCATCCCCCCTTGCGTCATGTTTATTATTGGGCAAGTGAGATGGTGATGTCGGGAGAGGTATTTACGAAGAAAGGAGACGATCTGACGGCCTTTTTCGAAGAATGACGGGGCTCTGATCATGAGGCTTTGGTGATTGGACAAAGATACGGGCTTATCTTATCGATGGAAAGGCAGTTGGGAGGGGAGGAGAATGGTGGTTGTACGAATAGGGTGAAGTGTAGAGATTGCTATCGATTGGGTGGTGGTGCGTCGGGGAAAGTATCGATTAGAGGAGCAGATAGAACTGGTTACCTACCCTGACCCGTGTTATTTGTGTTTCGACGAGCGCAGCGTTCGCTCAAGAGTGGAGAATGTGCCATAGCGAAGAAGAAAGTTTCCTCTTCGGTCTGTTGGTTCTGACTTTATTTTAGTCCCCTCTGTGCACGAAAGAAATGTTTGCCTTTTGACTGGGAAGGAGGAGCTAGAGAGAGGTTCTGTGACTAGAGTAGCTAGCAGTTTCTATTCACGTGAGTGAGCTCGTTGATCAATTGACGGGGTTGTGGTGGTGGTTTTGTGTTTCACGCGCTATTCATATACTGGCGATCAATAACCAGCGTGCAAAATGGCTCCCATTTTGTTGACGTGTTCTGTTTATCATTTTTTCGCAATCTAAAAATATCTCAATAATCGGCGGTCCGTCACTTTTAATCGTTTCTTTGCTATTTTAATCAAATATTTGCCTTTAAAAAGTTTAGCCCTCTCTAAACATCTTCGTTGCAGTTACCGTGCCTGCTCCCGTGACGATGGCCGCCTCTCCCTCGTCGTCGTCGTCCCTCGCCGCCTCGTCCACCTCCGCTTCGTATGTTTATTTATTTAAATAATTAAATTAAATATATTAAAAAAATATAAAAAAATGCATTATTTGTGACATTTTTACACGTAAAAAATTACCGAGAATCTAGGTACTTTGGCGTTTCATAACGCCTCTAAATTGCAGTAACTCTGCGTCGGACAGCAGCCTGAGCACTGCAGCGCCCGCCCTCTCCTCCACGTCGACGACCATCTCGGCCGAGAAGGTGATTAATGTAATTGATTTAAATATTATTTATTTTAATTAATTAAATTATGTTATTAAGTTTTTATTAATCATCACGTAGAAAGATGTAGTAGTAGATCAGTTATCTGTTTTGTGCTTGCCGTGTGCCCGAACGCGGAATAGTCGTGGGATAAGTTTTTTTTTCAAGAATGGGGAAGGGAATTTTTCCCGTTCGCCATAATATTTGCTTTGAAGTGGAGGGGGGAAGGCAGGGGAATTTTCAACTATTCTGTTTTTTTTCTTCTCGTAAGATTGAGCTGAATTTTAGGTAGTCAAGTTTGTGAGGCACACTAGTGCCTGAGCTCTTGTGAGATCGAATGTTCTGACAAATAATGAAAAATTAATGCGGATTGTAGTGATCTCTGAATACGTTGAACACTTGTAGCCACAAACACGGAAAGGATGGAGGGGGGGGGGCGGAGCTTGTAGCCGTCGATTAGTAGGTAGAGTAGGTGGGGGGAAGTTCCTTGTTCGAAGAAAGAGTGGGGATAGGGTGAATACTCCGACTAATGGCTAGGGATTTCCTCGGTCTGTCCTTCCTATTTAGAGATGTGCGCACACAATTACGTAGTGAGAGGGTGGATAATTATTTTGATGACGAACCGCATAATTATTTGTCCCTGAAGGGATGGCCTGAATTGCTACTTTATTAATATTGATTACAAAGTAGTGAAGCTACCCGGTTCTTAAAGACTTGCCGACTTTTTAAACGTCCCTGAATTTCAAGCATTGACTTATTGATTTCCCGTTTCAGCCGATGACGTGTTCGCAAGCGGCGCTCTCGGCCGAAGACCAGGTGGCCAAGTTGGAATCCGCAGCCGCCACGGCCCAAGTGACCCTCTCCTCGAGCAGGTGAGTACTAGAGCCAGGTGCATCTAGAGCCGGAGTGTAGGCGAGATTACGGTAGCCACACCACGACCACCAATCGATAACTGCTTGCGCAACCTCGGGGGCATGATGATCACTCTGTGCGTCTCTTGTGTGACTTGTGACGGGACCTCATCTCTCATCTCATATCTCATGGTGCTTGCCTGAAACTGAATTGTCCCTTGTGTCTCGTCTAATCCCAATCCAACCCGTCTATCCTGGGGATGGCTGGTAGGGAAGTTACTATTTTCTTTTTGCCTGCTCTCTTGTCTTTCTCTGACTGCCGAGAGAGTGTGTGAAATGAAGAGAGCGCTTCGTGCCTCTGCCATCCCCTCGTCTATCTCTTGTTCATTTGAGGAAGAGGAAAAGGGCCGATGATGATGATGAAGATGAGGCGGTGAATAATCAACAAGAGCAAAACAATGAGAGGTCCATCGATTGATGATTGATTATCGATTGCTTATCGATTAGGACACGCGCTCGCTCTGTCTGGTTGTTTTGGCCCAGGGGTTTTGCAGAGAGAAAAAGCAAGAGACAACACAAAATGAAGAGATCGATTTCATCATAGCCCATCCTTCCCTGAAATTTGAAACTGTAAAAGTGTGGTGAGAAGTGCAATTCGCTGAAAAAAGGTGCTGGGCCAAAATCTGGAAAGGCGTGTGTGTCTGCATCGATTTGTTTCTTTGCCTGACCACCTGGATCACTGTTTCAATCGTTCCTCCTATTGCAGTTCTGCCACGTGTCTTGAGGAAGCCTCCCCGGTGCCCTCGCCCGATGCCGGACCTCCCGCCAAGAAGGTGAACCGATGCGGACAGTGCAAGAAGAGGGTCGGACTCACTGGTGAGTGGATTAGTTTATCGATTTTATTTGACTGATGTAGGTCTCGGAAAATATCGATTTATTTATTTTTTTGCAGGCTTCTCGTGCCGCTGTGGCGGGCTCTTCTGCGGCGACCACCGCTACGACACGGCGCACTCGTGCAACTTTGACTACAAGGTACGGTAGGGGATTACGGTAGACTGCTATCGACTAGTGACTTTTTATGCTGTGATTACGGTTGATTATTGATTTATCGATTGCCTTTGCAGACGATGGAACGTGAGCAAATCGCGAAGAACAACCAGGTGTGCGTTGCCGAGAAGATTCAGCGAATCTAAGGAAGCTCCGTCCCAAGCTCCGCCCCCTTACTATCTCTTGGAAATCACACTCATCCGGTTCAAAATAAGCTACACAAGCGCCTCTCCCCGCTAAGCCCCGCCCACCCTTATTGTCCCTATTATTATTATCTCTATTCGCCCTATATACTTGACCCCACCCCCGTCGCCTATCAGGCCTCCCACCCCCCTCTCGAACTCAACAAACCAACAACAAACAAACAACAACAACAACAACAACTTATTCACCCCACCCGTCATTGCTCCTGTAAATATAGTGCCCGACTCTGGCAAGTCTACTCGCCCCCCTAACTGACCCCGTCCTATGCTAATTGATATAATATTCGTCATCCCCCATTCGATATTCCTGATATGTAAAGATGTAATCTTGATTGTCACATCTGTCGCACGTCAATCGATATACACGAGTGGGTACGGTCAGTCTGGGTTACGGTAGGCCTAAGTGAAGGTACTGTATTATGCAGGAGCCGTTGATTTGTACAAAGTACAGCCCCATCCTTTCTCTAAATCACAGAACTCGCTTGCTATCTCTCTCAATTAGGTATTCAATCAAATGTGGTCGTTTGTATGGTCCTCGTTGATTATAATTGATTCATTTCGCCCTCTTCATCAATTCAATTCGCCTCCCTCTATCGATGTTCCTTATTGGTGTATGCTATCTCTTTCTGTCTCCTAATCGAATAACAGGTAGCCCGTCCCTTGACTCCGCCCCCTTTTGACCTACCTTATTCTGCCTTCTTCCCCGATCGCTTGCTGCGCGCTTATGCAAATCCAGTCAATAGTTCGTTTCTTTCAACCCCCTAATCGGTTCGAAGTTTGAAAACAATCCCGCTTATTCTTTTGTTATGTGTGTGTCTCTGTGTGTCTTCCCTATCCTCGATCAATATATTGCCCCTTATCGATTGCCCCACCTGACTACCGTATTCCCCATTCATCGCCCTGCACCACGCACGCTCACACTATTGAAGATGCTAAAAATATGAGCGTGGTGTGGTGTAGGAGCGATGTTTGGTATAAGGTAGTCGGCTCCCCTTCGATATATCTCTTTCGGGAAATGTTCCCCTATCCTACCCCTATTCCAACTCAAGTTGATACCTTCAAGCACCTCCCTATTTGTTTGTACTTCTCATAAAATTGTGAATATATCTCGTAGTCGTGTCGCCTTATGGTGTGAGTGTCGTGTGGTGGGGATTACGGTAACCGCCTTTTCCCACTGCTCGCACGCTCGCATCACCACCCCCGCCCATTACATCCATGCTAAACAGTTGCCAATGCCTTGAGACCACTTCCCACCACCTCTATCTCTTATTTCCTCACAAGTTGTATTTGCTCACCAGTGTACCCCTCGCGCCCTCCCTACATGCACACCACTACAGTAACCTCAGTCAACGCGTCGCGCGTGCGCCGTGGTGCACCTGGTGCGCCCGACGCAGCCGACGATTGGCAAAACTCACCAACGGCTTGGCATACGCGCCTCTCCATCCCTGTAAATAGTCTGTACACCACGCCACCACCCTGACTCCACTGGCCTCTCTTTTATAACCACACCTCTGTCCTACACTATGTCTATCTTTCCTAGGTAGTCAAATATATTTACTAATCGAAGTTCGATCATGTTGTACAACAAATGTGTGTCCCCTTTCCCCTATTCATCATTATTTCTTCGTTTTGTCGCCCCCCTGTTCTCTCGCCTGTGTATGATATCACATTGTGAAGGAATGAAGTGAAGTGTGTAAGAAGACAGAAAGTACAATACACGCAACACGTCGTGGGAACGTTACAGTATACCTGATGGATTATTGATTGCGTGCCAAGGAGAAGGCAGAGAGATGAAAGTGTAATGAGGATGTTGATCGAGAGGAGAAGACTAAAGTGCGGTCGGGGATGGGTGAGAGGTATTCTGGGAGAAAGGAGAGACGGATGGTGGAATGTTTTGTGGGGAAAAAGGACGGACAGTTGGCGATCTGATCACTGAATAGAATCGGGGACCCTGATGGTTACTTGAAATATATCACGACCCCATGATCTTCTCACGGTCCTTCACGAATATCTGTAAGAAAGCCCTGCCAGATCTACCGGTTAGTCAATCGATAATTATCGATTTTCCGGCTACCGTAACCGTTCAGCGAAGGAGACGGTCAGCGCCCACGGCGACCGGAACGGTGTGCCGGGTGTGCCACAGGAAGCTGAGGTATACGGTAGTTGAACTATTGATCGGGAAGTGAAAAGGGTTTAGGAAGTGCAGGCAAGTTGGCGTTTCGCACGTTCTATGGCGGGATTGCATCGATTCGAGAGAGGGAGAGGGGAGAGCGAGGGTAAGGAGGGAGAGGGATAGAGTGAAGGGAAGTGAGGGTATTTCGTCGGCTCTAGAGAGAAATGCCGACGTCTCTAGACGCGCCACTTTTGTTGTTGTTCACTTGTTTTCGCATGTTTTCGCCCTCTTCCCACGGCATTCTATCTCGAATGGCAGAGGGAACGGGGTGACCAATGATCCCAGACAGCCCCATTGTTTTGGAATGGCGGGACTATGGCGGTTCTTTGACGGATGACGGAATTGTGTTGTGTGGGGAATGTACTTCCCCTTCGATTGACCGGGAATCAAGGGGAGTTGTCAGTGTTACCAAGGGAAAAGGGGTCGTAAATCTTAATTAAACGCGAATTAGAAGAGTTCAGAGGACTATTGTGAATTTTTGTGCCGTTTTTCTCACGCGTATCAATTGCCAAAGTTCTGGGGAGGGGGATCTAGGGTTTATTGATTTGTTTGCTACGTTCTAGAAATGGTTGCACTAGTTCCCACACTGTGAGAGTGATATCGCGCCACTTCTGTTGTTATCTATCTAACTGGCGAGTGTTTTCGAGAGAATGGATCGTTTGCCAAGGCGAGTTTAGGTTTCACTTTCTTGTTAATTCTTATATCTTCACTGCAATTTTGAATAGTTCAATCTTTGTTTTGTTCCGCGATGTTCCTCCTTATCATTGAATTTCTCCGATTCTTTCCGATTCATTTGCTAGCAGAAATGGGAATGTGACGGGAGCGTTAATATCAGTATGTCTTTCACCTAGGTGTGCTGTTTTCTCAGTATTTTTTTTTGTTTGAAGATATTATAATGAATGAATACCTCATATTGAGAAGCTCTCATTCCTTGCGTTACATTGGCGGCCTGAAATCTGAAAGCAACGGGGTTTTCAATATTTCATTCTCGGATTTTCCAGTTTTTCTTCCATTCTCCTAATAGCCAGAACTTTATTATTGTTGATCTATTCCTCTATTCGTGATTTGGTTGTTTATATGCTTTATTTTTTATTTAAATAATTAATATCTTTAAAAAAAATCTCAGCATGGCGAACAACGCGAAAGTGGCGGACAAGGTGTGCCTCATCGTCATCGACGGTTGGGGAATCTCGGAGGAGTCGTACGGCAACGCCATTCTGAATGCCAAGACCCCGGTGATGGATGGGCTGTGCTCGGGTATGTAAACTACTTGAAACAGAGAGCCTCCGGGCGTTTATTTGGTCAAATTCGAGGCAAATGGTGGGGATAAGGAGAGAAGTAAGGCAACGCCATTCTGAATGCCAAGACCCCAGTGATGGATGGGCTGTGCTCGGGTGAGATTCTGACTCTAAAACATTCGATAATTAGTATTAGAACGCTGGTAGGAAGCGATATGTAGATGGTATAAATCGAAGATAGCCCGGGCTCGTCGATTCGAAATGAGGTCGAAAAAGAGTCCCGGAAATGAAGGGTGGGGGAATAGGAGGCAAGTAAGGCAACGCCATTCTGAATGCGAAGGCGCCGGTCATGGGTGGGCCTTGCTCGGGTGAGCTTCTGATTTTATTATACCACCGGAGAGATGTGCTAGCATTGGGCGAGAGCGTCTGTGCTCGGATATGCAGATTGCTTGATGCAGAGAGTCGTCAAGCGCCGAAGGGAGGACTCGCGCCTTAATTGGGGGGAGGGAGTGCTTCATTTGACCTCTTTGTAATTTATTTGAGTTTTTTCCCTTCATCAAGCAAGAAGAATCATACACTCTGGAATTCGCTGACTATTGACTACCTAGCGCAACACGAATGCTCCCTGTGACGCGCATTTGCCTAGCACAGCTTGTGCCTATCTATGATCTTCCGTATTACCTAGAGGGAGAAGGGCCTACCGTCATTGGGATGCACTATTTAATTCAATTAAACAATAAATACATTAAAATTATTATTATTATTTGCAGGTAACTGGACGCAGCTGGAGGCGAGCGGCGAGCACGTCGGCCTGCCCGAGGGACTGATGGGCAATTCGGAGGTGAGATATGTGACCTATTGAGAGGATACGGTAGGGGTAGGCTTACTGTAGCTTCGCGGGGAAAGTATATTAGAAGGTGCATGTCGGCCTGTCCGAAGAGCTGATGGGTATTTCGGAGGTGAGATGAGAAAGGGAGGAGATGCGCTAGTGGTACTGTAGTTCATGGTTGTGAATCGCGTACGATATGCTGAGCGTGATCACGGGAGCATGTGCTGGGACTCATGTGCAATCATACATACATTGTACATACATTTTCATTGCCATCCGGGGACCGAAAATATACAGCGGTCAGACACTAATAGCCGAAAATATATAGTGGTCTAATGGCTTAAAACCCGATTGCATAGCGGATATATTGTGGTCTGATGACAGATTCCAGTAAATATATAGTGGTCTGATTACCGGGCCGGTATTCATGAAAATGTATGGTACGGTAGAAGGGCGGGTTGTTGTAGCTGCATGAGAAGGCTAATGTAGCTGCATACGAGATGGAATAGATTGCTTCCGTGTTTGTGTGGGAGAGAGGACAATCATGATTCAGCAAGAATTCTACTTATTATCGTTGTGCAATATCCTTTCAATTTTAGAGGAGCCAGTGAAACGGCGAGGCAACTGCCGAAAATGAGGCATTGCTAGGATTGTGCATGCATGCTCGAGGCTTATCGTTTTGAGACATATTTACGACTAATGTACAGGGCGTGAAACGACGAATCGAAAACAAAAACATACGAACTAAAAAAAAACAGTTTGAGGATGCAAAAAATGGCCGAAATAATCGTTAGAGGCAAATAAATCATTTCTCCTTCGCAGGTCGGTCATCTCAACATCGGCTCCGGTCGTCCCGTCTACCAGGACATTGTGAGGATCAACATGGCCTGTCGGCAGAACACTCTGGTGCGTGATTTGTTCGTTTTTTTTTCGATGAAAAGCCCAGCCGATTAATTGTGAATCGGGTCTTTGGGGGATATAATAGTGGTGAAACTAGAATGAATAGGGATCATGGGAAGTGGGAATTTTTAGTTAGAAATGTCGAGGCCTGCCGACAGAAAAGAAATGGATGATGGTGAGACTTGGTGGCCTACATTGGATTGATTCAGGTCGCGATTTTCTGATATGTAGCAATAGTGAAACTTCGGAGCAACAACTAGCGAAACACTACAACAGATGTTGTCCCGAATTTCAAAATGAAGATTCTCGATTACAAAGAGGCTATACAATTTAGGAAGTTTAAAAATGAGTATAGTTGTTTATTATACTAATAATATTTAATCATTTTTCAGGTGAAGAACGAGAACCTGATCGCAGCGTGCGAGCGCGCGAAGAAGGGCACGGGCAGACTGCATCTCGCGGGATTGGTCAGTGATGGAGGAGTGCACTCCCATATTGGTGAGTACGGTAGCCTTGAAGTATCGATTGATTGATCGGCTGGAAACATAGTTTGAAAGTATCGGGTGAATGAAATGTCCTTGTAAGTTTGAAAAGGCCAAACAATTACTGTATAGGAATCTTCCTGAGTAGAGTAGGAATTGTGAAACAGCGATTCACAGCAACAGTTAGAAGGGGTATGTGAAGAAGGGCACGGGCAGACGGCTCCTTGCCGGATTCATGAGTGACGGAGGAGTGCACTCCCACATTGGTGAGTACGGTAGGGAGGGGATAAGGTAATTATAAGATATTGATTGCTGTTATTGACCCTTGAAAATGAGTGGGTATATTTGTTCTGATCAGAGAGACTCGCACTGCATTAGATCCTTGCTGTATTCCCTGGTATAGTAAGTATAGTGGAACTGCAAACCACATAGAACCTTGGTAAAGTGGGGTCAGCTTCGTCATGACTGGGGAGATAGTGCGGTATTATTTTGTTATTGTGATTGATTGATTGTTCACGCCAGCTATGATCACATTGGTTCCTGCCTTTTTCTCTCCAATAGTAAACCTCGTGAAACGGCAAGGCAACAAGTAAAAGAGGAGACAAAGAAAGGGACGCGTGACTCCGCGATCTCTCCCTAGATTAGGGCACCCCTCCCTCTCCTGTTCCCGCGCACAGGCACCACCCCCTCCGCCTGCCTCTTCCCGCGGTTTCGTACCCGTCTCGACTAGCACGCGCCCTTGACATAAGGTCGATCGGAACGTTCGCACAGTAACAACTTGATTTTGAATATTTTGTCGAGAGGCTGCCCTAGGGCAGTCGCCAAGTGCCCAGCGATGGCTATGCTGTCACCAGCGATCTTTGATCTCTGGCTGATAGTGTGGTCCATCAGTGATAAAGGGTGGAATCTGTACTAGATGTTTTCATAAATGCTGGTTATCTGACAAAAACACTTGTTTTTGGTCCAGTTGTGAGACGTAAAGTGTGTCATGGTTGTTGTTATGAGAACTAGGGATTAGGAGCGATTTTAATTAATTAATTAAATTATTTATTTAAATAATAATTAGAACAATTAAATTTTAAGATCACCTGTTCGCGCTGGTGAAGGCGACGAAGGAGCTGGGCGTGCCCCAGCTGTACCTCCACTTCTACGGAGATGGACGGTGAGGATGTTAGGGTGTTTGCGAAGCGAGAATGCGCATTATCTAGAAAAAAAGAACTGATCACCTGTTGTGTTTTCAAGCCTTTCCCTGAAGTTAAACTATTTTGAACGATGCGTGTGGAGTAAGACAAGAGATTGCAATACGGACCTGCCCTGTGCGAAAAAATACTTTGAGAATGCTTCGCATTGAGAAAAATGCCGAGTTAACTATAACGGAAAGTCCCCAATAGCTGTACCTCCACTTCTACGGAGATGGACGGTGAGGATGTTATTGTGTTCTTGAAGCAAGAAAGCCCCTATAAAACTCTTTCTTGTCGATCTTGAAAAGGCTT
The DNA here is from genome assembly GCA_900490705.1 of Pristionchus arcanus. Classification (NCBI taxonomy): domain Eukaryota; kingdom Metazoa; phylum Nematoda; class Chromadorea; order Rhabditida; family Neodiplogasteridae; genus Pristionchus; species Pristionchus arcanus. Next base: position 242,808 of record LS487538.1, read on the forward strand.
AGAAAGCAAACCTCTACAACTGCACGGTAGTTAGGTGTTTCCTAAATCATCGCGGTTTCACCCAGAGCGTATTAAATATGAATTTTCGGCGCTTCTGCCGTTTGGGGGGTCTCACCCTATTCCACTTTTCCCTCCCTCTCATTTCGACTCATTCGTCCCATTCCGCACGGTCGTCTAGCTCATTTCGATCTTTCGCCATTCTCGCCTAGACGCTACGCGCGCTAACACATGTACAAAAGACTAAGCATGCTAAGCACTAAGCCTAAGCCTAAGCACTAAGAACTCAGCCTAAGCCTCAAATATCATCCTTAGGATTAAAGCTTAGTGCTTAGTGCTTAGGCTTAGGCTTAGCAC